>JAAVTI010000598.1:0-14905 GCA_011947335.1 Phytophthora constricta | reverse complement strand
CAGCCGCTCAGATGCTCGCTAATGGGACTTGCAACCAAGTTCGCTTCACGATACTTTCGATTAGAGTCCCAGGTAGTATCCGTCTCCTGCATCACACTCCGAATTGCGAACGACTCTTCCGGGACGACGTGATCAAAGCTCGGGTCAGCACGGAGTGATGACAGCAGCCATCTTTTGTTTAGTAAGTGGGTGGGTATAATGCTTTAAAATCCAAGAGCCTTTCGCAAGAAAAATACATGTCGGCACGGCAGTAACCTTGTACTCATAAAAAGACCCGAGCATTCCCAGTTGCGTTTGTTAACAATAAACTCTGCCCGAGGTTGGTCGAGTACATCGTCATCATCACCATCATACCGAATCAAAATCACATCTGGTACCGGCTCAGAAAACGTGTACCTCGCGCGGGTAGTCGCGTAGATATACTGGCCGTATACGAGCTCGCAAGCATGTTCACTGACTAGGTTCGATAGCATCTGCATCTCCTGTCATACTTGGAGTCCTGCACGACCGTGAGCTTCTGCACTCGATCCAAATTTCGATCTCCGCTTGCGTCTGGTAGCACATAATCGAAGCAATGCACTCATCTACTTCCATGAACGAGTTCGCCAAACGTTTCAAGTATTTCCACGAGGCTTCGATTCTGTTGTTAATATTGTTGCCTAGGGTGACCAAGTTCTCTCTCTCGAAAGCGCCACCACATACTGCGATAACTGGCCAAGTCTTCTTGAAGTATACCTCGCACGGGTGGGAGGCACCGGGTTCCTCAGTCTCTGACGCATCCCAGACACACTCAACTCGGCGCCCAGCTCAGTCACCACCTCAGGCTCAGGCGCACCCAAGTCGGCACCCAACTCGGCACCCACCTCAGTCACCACATCAGCGGATTGTTCAGCTGTGACGCCACACGCTGGCGAGAGATGGCACCCCAACCTACAGTCATGATATGCCTCATGAACTTCCGGTACCTCAAGTATTCACGTTCCGTCCTCGAATAGACCAGCAGATTCATAATGCCATGCAGCTGCTGCTTCTGCCACGCTGTAAAATCATACTCGGCCGAAGAGATATCCTCGCGCAAATACTTGAGAACATGGAACTGGCACAGCAAAATGAAGACATCCGGGAATATGTCCTTGAGCACCGACATTTCGGTGAAATCCTTGTCAACAATGATGCACTTGATGTTGGTCCATGCTGGATTATTGTTCTTGAATTGATTGAGGGCAGTCAGGAGGGTCGGCCGCCGCTCGTTCTGAACAAGTGCGTGCTGAACAAATTGCCCCATTCCAAACGGATCGGTGCGCCATCATCGAAAACACTTTATACTTCGAGACAGTTAGTGCCGTGCGTGGCGTCAATCATAAGGACATCAGGGAAGTGATCAAACAATTCGCGCATATGTTTTGTCTGCAGAGTAATGCATGTGGCAATCGACTACGAAATGTACAATATACATCATCAGACTAATTATCATGCCGATATAAACCATGTATATGAGCTGCACGATCTACCTTTTCACCTGCGCGGTCCACAAATATGCGTCCAGTGTTTCTGGGCCCCTCCGCGAACTCGATCATCCATTTGTTTAGCCTTTTGGAACTAGTCGGGGCCGTCTTCTCGGACTTCTTCAGCTTCCTCACCAGATTGTGGTCGTCCCTGTCAATGGGATTGCAGACAGAGTGCTTGTGGATGTACTTGATAATATTTTTTCGCATCCGCCTTCTGCAACTCGTCCACGGTAGCAACCACATCTGACCCGAGTGCCGTTCTGTTCTCTGGATAGTGATCAAAAGCCCGCTTGGTCAACCGGTGGTTGTGATCCAGCAGGAAAAAGTGACCCGCAACTCAAACATGGGAATAGACAGATCTGCCACTTGAACGCACGCGTTAATCTAGTAGCACAACAAGAACGTCACACTATTAAATCACGCCCAAACGTTTCATATATTCCTTTCCACACCCAACTGAGTCCAACTGAGCCCAACTAAGCCAGACTGAGACCGACCGAAAAGTTCACTGAAAGCTCACCTGTGCCTCACACTCCAGAGCCCTGGACTGCTGTCGCTTTCGCTCCCCCTTTCATCGAGGCTTGTATTTCCCTGCGCGTGTGCAGACAAGCGTCTTGCCGTAAAAGCCCCACTCCTCTGGAACCAACGGAGCGGTTGACCGAGATGTGGTTATCTTCTTATTCCGATCCGAGACCTTGTAGTTGGTACGGACGTGGAAGTTCTATACGGAACAAAAAATAGACGAGATAGCAATTACAACTATGAGTTAAATGCTCCAGCAAAGATAGAAAAGTAGGTAGTTACCTGGTAGCTGCCTTTAAAATAGTCCGCCAGATACGAGTGGAGTTCTTTCCACGAGTCAAAATGCTGTTGCTCGAGAGGGGCCACTGGCAAGAGTCGTCCGCCTCCACGTCCTCGCCTTCATCGAACACCTTCCGAGCCGGCGGGCGTTTCATGACCAACGCCCCCAAATATTCACCCTTGAAGCAGTCCACGAAACGTGGAAGCTGCTCTCGCTCCCGTCGCTGCCATCGCTGATGTACATGGTGTTGCTCTGGTCGTCGGCAGGACGCAGTAGCGCCCTGGTGCGGGGGCAGCAGACGCGTGCCGCACTTGAGCCTTTGTGAGCAGCTCGCGGACCATTTCTTCTCCCTTCCGTTTTCCCGCCCGTTTGAGGAATGAGTGGTGAGATGTTGGCAGGTATACGGTATACGATGTTCGGATGGCGGAAGGGGTTAGGGTAAAAGTAAGCCGAGTTGTGGTCGCGATTGAACGACGCTCAGTTGGGCGCAGCAATCACTCTCTTGTTTAAAAGAAGAAGTTAACGACTTGATAGCAAAGCAGGCGCACATTCTGACTGTGCACTTGAGTTGGCCATCGAAGTGGCACACTTTGCACTTGCCTGTCATGGCGAGGTTGCTGCTTCACTTCAATCACGCCAGGTTATCTCTAATATTTCATCAAACTGGATTGTCTTTTTTGGACAGAACATAAAACCTCGCGGATCTTCATCTTCTGGTGTATCATCACTCACTTTTAGACAAGTAGTGGAATTCACCAAAACATTAACTACTCTCCCCAGGCAGCGAAGAAGGCAAGTCCGTGCTTGGTCTCGTGGCACTCGTAGTATGCGAGCGCGTCCGTGAAGCAATGGCGTTGGCAACTTCAAAATCCTCGGATGTACCGGTACCAGGTACCGGTACTGGTGGTATCAAATGCGATATCCCGTCAGTCTCGTTACTGTCAGTTTCGTGCGCACACCAGCTTCACTCGACACCAGCGCCGAGTTACTCGGCGCTCCTTCAGTTTCTCCCCACCAAGAGTGGAGCCGAAGATCCCAAGTGCCGGACTGAATGCGAGCACCACAGGAACGCGCGGATGTCGCGCGTTGTTCATTCGTCAACGGCGTCAACCCCGTTGACGCATGAACGGCGTTATTGATTGCGAACTCAGCGAGTGGCAGGAAGTCACTCCATGTGGCAAAGGAGGTGGCATAGCTGCGGAGAACGTCCTCAAGCACACGATTGACCCTCTCCGTTTGCCCATCCGTCTCCGGATGGGCCGCCGTCGACATCAACAGGCGTGTACCAAGCAATTCAAAGAGCCGATCCCAGAACGCGGACGTGAATCGCGGGTCACGGTCGGAAACGATAGATTCCGGCAGGCCATGATGCCGGAATACAAGATCAAGAAAGAGACGCGCCGTGTCTTCCGCTGTGACTTTGGTTGCGACCGGAGCAAGATGCACCATCTTGCTGAAGCGATCGACGAGGACCAGGACGCCTGTGCGCCCCTGGTCGTCCCGCGGCAACCCAAAAATGAAGTTCATACTGAGGGATCGCCACGCCTCCGTGGCGATGGGCAACGGACGCAGCGGAGCCTGTGACGAAGAGGAAGGCTTGACGCGCTGACAGATCTCGCAGGAACGGACCCATTTCCGTATCCACTTGTACATGCGAGGCCAGTAGAAGTCTCGAGAAAGCGCACCGAACGTCTTCTCGCGGCCGAGATGACCGCCGACGGGTGCATCGTGGTATTCGTGGACCAAGCGAGCACGAAGGTCGTCATCAGCTGGTATGACGACACGCGGCGAGTCGAATCGGTCCATCGTATACGTCAACAGCGGACCATCGAGTGCATATCGCTCGATGTGGTCGCGGGTCGGACGCGTCAACTTCTTCAACGACTCCGTGGTAGGAGTGCGGAGATGCGCGATAATGGTCGCGTAGAACGGGTCGTTTCCGTACGCCTCAGCGATCTGCTGACGCAGTGGTAACACTGGAGCTGAAATCGTCGAGTTGATACCAAGTGCGACGCAGCAGGCACAGTCTTCATCTTCGTCGTCGTCGTCAGGTATCTGATGACCCTTTTCGCGTCTTGGATCGTAATCAGGGCGGCGTGACAGCGCGTCGGCAAGAATGTTATTCTTGCCGGGCTTGTAATGAACAACGAAGTTATACTCAGCGAAAAAGGACAGCCAACGTGCCATACGCTGTGACAGATGCGGGCTCTTCATCGCGGTGCGCAGCGACGCGTGGTCCGTGTAGACGGCAAACGTCTGCTCGCCGAGCAGGTACACTCTGAATTTAAACAGAGCGTAGCGCATCGCGAGAAGCTCCTTGTCATGGACAGGGTAATTCTTTTCGGCTGGTTTCAGCTGTCGTGACTGGTAGCTCACGACTCGTTCGTGGCCCTCATCATCAAATTGCATGAGCGCGCACCCGATGGCAAAGTCGCTGGCATCACAGACAACGTGAAATGGCTTCGAGTCATCTGGAAGCACCAGTATCGGGGCCTCAGCGAGACTCTTCTTCACCGAATCGAAGGCATCTTGGTGCTCAGGACGCCACGACCACGTGGCGTCTTTCTTCAACAGCGACGACAGCAGCTGGATCAAGTCGGCGTAGTTCTTCGTGTATTTGTGGAGATAATTCGCCAGCCCCAGCCATTGACGTAGCTCCGTGGGGTTCTTGGGTGTCGGCCAAGAACAGATCGACGTGACTTTCTCTTGATCGGCACGGACACCATTCTTGCTCACATAGCACCCATGGACAGGGATTTCCGGTGCACAGAAGACACACTTCTTCAAGTTTGCGTAGAGTTTGTTTTCGCGCATCACTTGGAAAACCTGCCTCAAGTATCGTAAGTGGACCTCGACAGCGCTGAGATCTCCCTCAGCGCGGCTGTGAACGAAGATGTCGTCGAAGTAGCTCGGCGCAAAGTCGCGGAGCGGCCGCAGCACGTGAGACACCATTCGATTAAACGTAGCAGGCGCATTCTTCAGACCCTGCGGCATCACGAGCCACTCCCAGAGCATGCCACTCGGAGTGCTGACAGCAGTGAGAGGAATATCGCTCTCTCTCATGAGGATCTGGTAGAAGCCATCCGTAAGATCGATTGCGCTGTAGATCACGCTGCCTGACATGGAGTCCAAAACCATGTCCTTCCGTGGAATCGGCGTTTGTGCAGGAATGGTGGCATCATTCAACTTGTTAAAAGCATGAACAATGCGCCATCCGCCAGTGGCTTTCTTCACACAGAAGGTCGGACTCGAGTGTGGCGAGATACTCTCGCGCACGTGTCCAGCCTTGCGACGACCCTCGAAGAACTCGTCAATAGCTTTGACTTGATCTCGCGGCAGCGGCCACTGCCGCGTTACGCAGTACTTCGCTCCGGGCACGAGGTCGATCTCGTGTCGAACGCCTCGATCAGCGGGAAGCTCAGCCGGTATCTTCTCGGGAAATACGTCAGCATACTCGCAGGCGAGCGCGTACACGGATTTCCGGACTGCTTCAGTGCCGCCCACGATTGTGCCGCGAAGCGCTCTTCGCGCGCCGACTTCGGTTCGGCACCTTGGGGACGGGCCGATGTGTCATCGTCGCTGATAGCGTTTAATTCATGAGTCGACGAGGCAGCGTCGGTGATCAGACACACCTGCTCGATATCACCGGCCTTCAGGTCACGCAGGAAATGCTTCCAGGAAAGCCCTGGAAGACGCGTGATCGACTTGGCGTCGCGAGGAGGACTCGCGACCTCGACAACACGATTCCGACGTGGGCCACCCTCTACGTATTCGAGTGCGCAGACAGACTCCATCTCCTGAGGTCCGTCCGCGCTGAAGTCACGTCGCGGCTTCAGTCGCCGGCGCTTCGACTTCTTCTTTCGCTTCGAGCCTCTGCTCGAAGCAGATACGTCGCTGTCGCTGGACGACGAATCACCCTCCTCTAGGCGCGGGAGCCTGATCTCAACCGCGCCGGTCACGCGGGAGCAGCTCCTGCTCGACCGCCTCGGTTCGCGAGTCCTCTGTGCTCGACCGCCTCGTTATTCTGCGGGAGCCGCGTCGCTCGACCGCCTCGTTGTTTGCGGGAGCCGCGTTCGCTCGACCGCCTCGTTGTCTGCGGGAGCCGCGTTCGCTCGACCGCATCGTTGTACTGCGGGAGCCGCGTTCGCTCGACCGCCTCGTCAACATCCTCGCGTCGCCGCGAGGATACTTGCTCATCATTCTCGACATCAACCAGCGACACGGCGCAAGCCATACAGAGAGGGCCATCGCTCACTCTGTGCAGGGCTTGGGTCGTGGAGGACTTATCCACGACTCGGACGTGCGGCCAGTCCGACGGAGCGACCAACAGGTGTGTAAACACTTCGCTCACATCGAAGTCACTTCGACGCTTGACTGATCGGGCCAGCCAGTCGATCTCCGGCTGATACCGTGCCAGCCACGGTATCCCCAGGATACAGTCAAACGCGTAATTCATATCGATCACCAGAAAATCGTCGTTGCTCTGGAAGCCGTCGAACATATACGGCAACGCGATATCACGCCGCGGGACGCGGTGTGGCTTACCGTCAGCCAGCTTGACGACGATTTCACCTGGACCCTCCGAACGGAGATCCCTGTTGGGAGTAACGACAGGCACGATTCACGGAAGAAGTTGTTCGTCGCTCCGGAGTCCAGGAGCGCGCGGAGAGGACGCCGCGCGCCAGCGACGTGAAGACTGACGATGATCAGCCTCGAGTCGCCGCTGGTTGTGGTGGCATTAAACTGTGCGTGCAGCACAGCGGGGCTAGGAGGTCGGGTTGTCACCGGGGACCCGGACCTCCATTCCAGCCAGTAGGGCGCCCGCGCCTACTGGACCCGGCCGTTTTTGACTGGGCCGTCTGGATCGGGTCAGAGCCCTCGGAGCCCTCGACATGCGTGAGCACTGGCGCAGGCGCGCGGCACTCTGCCGCGCGGTGACCCGGTTTGCGACAGCGATAGCAATCAGCTGACCAGCCCCACGCCTACCGCGGTTGAATGGTCGACCGCGAGCACCCATAGCGTCGATGGCGTCGATCTCCATGGGTTCCGACGCGGACACCCGAGCTTCAGCTGACATAGCTCGAGTACGAAGCCGCCACCGTATAGTCCTCGCGAAGCGCGAGGGCAAACGCCTCCTCCAGTGTCGTCGGCTCGGCGCGCGTGAGACAATAGCGCGTCATACCTTCGCGCATTCCGAACACGAAGACGTGGACTTGCGATGCCATGTCGATGGGACTCGTGACGATGCACGAAGCCAGGTGTCGTGTCTTCTGCACGTAGTCGTGCATGGACAGCTTGCCTTGCTTGAGCGCAAAGAACTCCGCTCTCATCCGAGACTCGTCTTGTGGAGGCTCGAACGCCAGTCGGAGATCACTCTGGAGGCTCTCCAGAGTGGGGAACGCGGCTCGGTCAACGACGAGCTTGCCGAGGGCCCATTCCTTGGCCTTCCCAGACAAGCGGGACAGCAGGAAATTCACCTTCGCCGTTGGCGCTTCGATCAGCCTCGAAGCGATCGCGATGTCAATCTCACGGAACCAGCGGTTCAGTGGCAGTCGGTCTTGACCGACGCCGGAGTACACCGATGTCTCCATCTTCACCGCGTCGTTCCGCGTGGAATGCGAGGGAGTTGACACTCGCCGCTTGACTTCGGCGAGCTCGCGTTCCATGAACTCTTGGGCCGCCTGGCGCTGGTGCTCGGCAGTCGCTGCGCTCAGCAGCGACGTGACGACGGACTCATCGGATACAGCAGCCAGACGATGGAGCGCTTCCCACTCGATCCGTGTGAGGTGTGGGAAGTTCTCGTGCTCCAGGGTCATACCGGACCCTCCAGACATCGGGACTTGGCTCATTGTAGACTTGGTCGTTGGAAGGACTACAAAGTGCTACCAGGTATAACGGGGCGAGAGCAACCGTTACTAGCGTACACTATAGGTTAAGAGGAAGCTCAATATAATGAACTCAAGTTTTATGTTTGTGGCAAATTCAACTCTGATTTAGGTTAGGCCCAGGGCGGGAGCCCTGGCCTCATGTGAGCCACTCAAATGCAGGTCAGCTCCTGATTGGCTGAAGTGACACTCTTCAGCCAATCAGAGAGTGACAACACAGCACGCGCTAACCGCGTGCTTTTGTACCTATTTTGTAACTCATGATACCTACTTATGTAACTAGGGTGAGGCCCATTACAGTCACTGTAGTCAATGGACCATTTAGCTAATTTTTACTATGGCATACTAAATCATCGTCACAAAGATCTTCCACGGCATCAACGCACCCTGCGTTTATAGCGCACACCATTCGTCTGTACCACTTCCTCATCAACGTACGTT
The DNA here is from genome assembly GCA_011947335.1 of Phytophthora constricta. Lineage (NCBI taxonomy): Eukaryota > Oomycota > Peronosporomycetes > Peronosporales > Peronosporaceae > Phytophthora > Phytophthora constricta. The sequence goes on along the minus strand of JAAVTI010000598.1, from coordinate 6,269 downwards.
GCTACAGCGTACTAGCCGCTCCTAGCAGCTTGTGTATAACGACTGCATTTCTATGTGTATCCACGTTTTAATACCAGGACAATGATGGTACAGCGCTGCACCCAAGGTGGAGGTGTCGAAGGTGTATTTTGCTAACTATTTCTTACTTCACGAGGCCGTCGCGCGCGGTGTCTGCGTCACCTCACGCTTGTGACATGCTTCCTTGATGAAGCAGTGGAACTAAAGTGACCCATGTACTAACAGTAGTGTACGCAAGCAGGTAGTCCTTCGAGTGGTGGTCGTCTGGCTTGACGTTGTAGAGCCGACGATGGCGCTTTGTTCGCGCGATCTCTCCGACAGCATCTCGCCGGAGCCGGATTAAACAGCACTGCGCGCTGCTCCCAGGCCTGTAGCTTGTTCTCCAGTCACCGCTTCATGCCGACCTTCTTCTGGCAATGCAACACGTGACACCGTCGCGGAGACGCGGCTCTTTCTTGTCCGCGTCTATCGGAGGCTTTTAGTTTGGATCTGTGTCGATGTCGAAGTACTCCATGATGCGTGCAAACGGCGACTTGAAGAAGAACGGTAAGTCTGACAGTTGTGTGTCTTTATATCCTTCCGGCAGGCTGATCACGTTTTTGTTTTCGGCGGCAGTGTACTCCTCCAGCGCCATTTTTTAATCGTTGCATCCCGTGCCGAAACACACGAACAGTTCTCCAGAGCGTCCTGTAAATGCTGCAAAAATTGCAACAGCCCAACAAAGCACAGTCAGCTGCTACTCACATTTAATTGTCTAGATAAAAGAAGCTCCGGTATTCTGGTAACACCAAAGTTGCTCTCCTCTGGCGGCTTGACAAGCTTCCCGTTGCGTAGATCCTGGTGTCTCCTACCACGGACATTCGATGAAACCGAGCGCCCGGATGGCTCTCACAGCTTGATGAAGGTTAATCTCAAACAGCATCCTGGAACACGTGCACCTGCTGCAGCAGCGGCAGGGCTGGCACCGAATACCCTCGGGTACGCCCAGCAGGATGCTGCACTTGCGGCAGCAGAACTTGCAGCTGCACTGGTTAAACGTGTACGGCAGGCACACCCAGGCCTTGGGTCAATGCGCTAGGCTTATGGTGACAGCTAGTTACTGATGTAAGTGATTAGTATAACCAGAAGAAATGTATCTTGACACAATGACAGGGCAATTTATCGAGGCTTTGAAATATGTTTATTAGTACTGTCTTGAACGGAATTGTGTTTAACTTACCTTTGATCGTCCCAAGGCTACCGCTTCTCATATTTGATGTGATCAATAGCAACCCGTACTCACAGCAGTTAGCGGTACCTGGAGAAGAGCTCATTTTGCAGCAGTTATGCGGCAATACATCAGCCAGACCGAGTTCAAACATCTCGCTCGTTCATACACACCACCTGACACTCGTATGAAGGCGAGATGTCTACGCCTCATGCGACGATACCAACTGGAGAATCATGTTCCAGCAGTGGTTGCGTATCTCCACCTGCAGGCGTTTTTCAGAAGAGTGCGAGGAGACATTGATCTATCGCAGGTCCACGAGTATTTCCTTCGACAACGTAGGGGTAACGCCGACGCACTAGCTCCTGCCGCCGAAACTCTACGACCCATAGCTGCACGTGCTACCAATGCTCAGGTGGCTACGAAGCCTCCGACTATTGTAGCGTATTCCCGAAGAACGTCGTAATAGGGACTCCACTTGAGCGAGTCCCAGCTCTGCTCTGCAAATCGATCCTTTTTCGATTTGGCACTGAGGCTCGTGTCGCCCTCAGGGTGCCGCACGAGAACCTGCCGCAGGTCCTCGAGATCCTCTGTAATCACGACATCCTCACGGGCGGTGAGGATGCATACTTGTTCTACGCGCCCGGCGCGTACATCCCGTGCAAAGCCTTTCCAGCTCTGCACTTCCAGCGCTGTCAACTCCGAGGCAGTGCTCGGAGGACACCCAATGTCAACTCGTGACATTGGACCCCAGAGAGTGTTTGCGTCAGCGCATTCACTCTCTCGTACTCGACATCGCCCGTCGCAGGCGATGGAGGCTCGTCACCTGCACGCTTCGGTGCAGGGCTTTCTTGGGACAGGGAGGAGCGACCCCTGTCCGGTCTCGGTTCCTTTCAGTTGTGAGGAGCTCTTGGGCTCCTCATACCGCGACCCTTGTCAGACCCGGTCTGACAACGACCCATATCTTGTGTCTCGACGGGCCCGGCCCGTCGAGGGGTCTCCTTGAATCTTGGCTCCTCAAGCCCGGCTTGAGGAGAGATCTTCTCTTGAACAGTCGCCTCGGGCCCGGCCCGCGACGGTTTCTTGGTTCTTGCCTTCGCAGGCCGGGCCTGCGAAGGGTTCGGTCCAAACCCGGTTTGGACGTGGGTGCGCTCCCGGAGCGCACCCTTCAGTTGTGGTTTCGCTCGTGCCCCGGGCACGGACGAGGAAGCCTCCCGGAGGTCTTCCATCTTCTGGTACGCGGCGGCCTTAGCGGTCGCCACGTTCTCTTGGCTGGGATGAGCGAGGTTGCCCTCGCTCCCAACGCACGCACCGCGAGGTGCGCGCGCAACGTTGACAGGGCCATCGCTCACTGTCACGTTGTCCGCTGATCCGAGGACGTTAACGTCCTCGGTGCCGAATGAGATTATAGACTGGGCCTTCCAGTCTATCACTGGGGTATGGCGTTTTAGCCACGGCATGCCCAATATCATGTCGAACTTATCGTCTAAGTCTAAGACGATAAGGTCTTCGGTGAAGGTCCGACCTTCACAGTCAAAGCGAACAGACACAGTTCGCTTTCGTCTCTTCACGGTTGCGCCTGTCGCCAGGCGCACCACCAATTCGCTTCGAGGAGTCTCTTTCTCCTCGGGGCACATCGCATTCAGGCTTTGCAGTCGAACAAAGTTGTTCGACGCACCTGAATCGACCAGCGCGTGCATGGATCTCCCATGAACCGCAACCTCCAGGATGATCAGCCCAGCTCGACCATCCTTCCTTTCACTGCGGTGCTTGCCACCGCAGGGGGCTGTAGTCATCACATGTCCGACATCGGCATGTGTGACTACACCAGTAGGGCGCCCCGCCCCTACTGGCTCCCGCCGTTTTTGGTCGTCCGCGCCAACGATCACCGTTGGCACGATACGACGTACCGCAGTAGCAGGCCTTGGGCCTGCTACACACTGCGTGCGTAATGGCCGGTATTTCCACACTGAAACACCGCTGCGTTCTTCTACGCGGATCCGTCTGCTGCCTGCCAGCAGACGCACTTGATAGGTCCATGGGTTCTGGACCGCCCATGGGCCTCGGTCGCGGACGCGGCGCCCCTGGCGTGTCCGCGTGAAGTTTAGCTTGATTCAAGCTAAACTCTTCCTGCGATGCAAGTCGGATGGCTTGCTCGAGTACTCGGGTACTCTCGGAAGAGATAGGTCTTCACAGGCCCATCTCTAAGTCCCTTCATGAAGGTGACAACTTGTGTCGCCTCATCTATGGGGTGGTTCACGATACTTGACACCAAGTATCGAGCCTGCTGCGCGTACGCAAGTACGTCGCGCTTGCCTTGCTTTAGGTCGAGGAACTCCGCCCTCGACCTGAACTCCGAGTCGGGAGGCTCAAACGCGAGTTTGAGCTCTTCCTTGAACTCTTCGTAAGGCGTCAACCATACGCCCAGTGTCTAGCACGTCCTGCTAGACACGACATCGCGTAAGCGACTTGTAGCGACGGATCCCGGATCCGTCGGGCAGCGATCGCTGTCTCGAGCTCTACGAGCCAGCGCAACAGTGGCTCGTTCGAGCCACCGGAGAACGGAGTCACTGACACCTTCAGTGACTCAAAACGTGGAACAGCAGAAGTCTGTTTCTGCTGTTGCTCCTTCTCCATGTAGTCGACCACGACTACATGGTGTTCACTTGGCGGCAATGAGCGAAGCATTGCTGCCACAGTGAGCTCGCCTACGACTCGCGAGAGTCGTAGCACCGCCTCCCACTGCTGATCACTCAGGTGGGGGCAATCCTCTCGTAATACGAGAGTGGATGTTTGGAGCTCCGTCAGACGGAGCACCGCCTGACGAAGGGTTTTCGTCTCCATAGCCAAATTCCATTTAGCTATTCTCTGTAGGCGTTGAACGGACTACGAAGTGCTACAAGGTGAAACAGGGCGAGAGCTACGCTCTGTTTCTTAGCATACACAGTATGCGCGTATTGAAGCGTAGACTTAAAGTTTGTATGTAGAATAGAAATACGCGGGCTCGCGTATTTCTAAATGCAAACACTTAAGCCTTTAGATCAAAATAGAAAACTGAATTGAATGGCAGCCCGCCGCGTGGCGGCTGGCCTTATCTTTACGCTAAAACCTATAAGATGATATCTAATTGCAAGGGTGAGAACATGGTTGGCTCTCACGCATTTGCATGAAATGCATGCACATGATTGGTTGAAATGTGGCCCTTTCAACCAATAGCTGTGCGCCTGAGCGCCCGTCAATGATAGTTACATTGACGGCTCGTAATGTTGGTCGCTAGTGTGTGCCCACACACACTAGTGGGTTTGCGTGTATTAGTGTACCCCGGGTACACTATCCTGTGTAGCCCCGCTACGCATTCCGTCCTGGTAGTCTTTGACGAGTTGTGGCGCCGGGACTTGAACTAGGTCGGCTCCTGCCCGCCGTGTCAATGTTGTCCTTGCTGTGCTGCAGCCGGTTGCAATAAAGTGAACGGGCCGATTGTCCATCCATGACACGGCAATCATACTGGGATCTACTTTTGACTGGGCGATCCAAAACACGCCTCGCTCCATGGATTTCGGTCTTTTGACTTGCTTGTAGGGGATTTCCTTGCAGTACCCGCGTCGATTAGTCTGGATTGTGCCGACGTGATATAAGCCGCGTTGCAGAAGGATAGACGACAGCAGTACACTTGAGTAGAACCGATCGGTGATGATGATGCGCCTTTTCGGAAGACCGTCGAGCACTTCATCGACATTGCGAAGGACAGCGTTGGGGCCTTGATTTAGGTCGATGCTGTCGCTGGCTAAACGACCTTGGTATATCTCAGCCCTATACAGCATAAAGCGTGCAAACCGTTAGATGTTATCCTGTACAATACAGTGTCAGACAAACACACCGGTAGCAATAGGCGCTGTCAGCATCGCAGGTCATGAAGCACTTGGTGCCCCGTGGATGGGGCTTTCCGCGGAGGTATTGCCTCATTGGATTGTACTTGCTGCGCATGGGTATCATGCCCTCGTCGAATGAGATGCGCTGGCCCACCGTCATCCCGAGCTTGAACGTTTTGTTGATAGTATCAGCAACCGGCTTGATCTTCCAGGTCTTGTAACGCTTAGCATCTGCGCATTTATTGTCACTGAAATGTAAGAAACGCACGATTTCTTCGAAGCGTTTGCGCGCCATAAAGCGGCCGAATGTCCCTCTAGGAACAGCCCCCGTTCCGTCGACGGCCCAATGCTTGGTCAATCTCTCTCGGTGAGGGCACAGTGTTCTCGCGCACAGCAGACCAATAAAGTTGATCAACTCGTGGGGCTTGATTTTTTGAAAGCGGAGAGCTCTTTCTGAATTTGTTGGAGGGTCTTCATCTTGTACTCCGGTCGCCTTTGCCTGATCTTTCGTTGCCGCGCCATCGTCTCTTCAGCAGCTTGAGCACGAAACTGGAGTTGATATCTGTTCGACTCTACGGCGATATCAATCCACATCTCCTTTGGCAGAAACAAGAAGAATAGGCCTTCAAGCGATGATCCAAGAGCGCTCGCAAGCTCTGTCGGCGCAGCAACTGTGTTCGCCAGCTCGCCTGCCTGGACACGGAGCAATTGATCTGAATTCGATAGAAACGATGTTGTCAGTGTCGAATACAGGTTAAACAATGGCGTTTATCGTGTATAAGTACAGGGTACGAAACCTGTACCATACCGGATGAGGTGTGACCTTATCCTGTATGGTGCAGGGTAACAACGTACTATCAGACTCGAAGTATGTTGTCCATCCAGTCTTGGCATGTGCGCTCAACTCATCCTTCGTCGTGCGGTCAAAGGGTCCCTGCAGAAAGGTCGACTGGGTCCTCGTCATCACTTGTCTCGTTATTACTATCTTCGTCGATACCGGGGGCATCACTGTCTGCTTCCGCGTCAGTCTCTTCGTCATCGCTAATAAAAACTCGCCTCCATCACCTGAGACCATAAGATCATTTCCTGTGGAAATATCAACGTCATTCACAGTTGGTTGTACGTCGGTCACCGCAGCGCCACAAGATGACCGGTCTTCCTGAGTGTCTGCCCTT
>JAAVTI010000597.1:0-88220 GCA_011947335.1 Phytophthora constricta | reverse complement strand
GGCAGCGAAGAAGGCAAGGCCGTGCTTGGTCTCGTGGCACTCGTAGTATGCGAGCGCGTCCGTGAAGCAATGGCGTTGGCAACTTCAAAATCCTCGGATGTACCGGTACCAGGTACCGGTACTGGTGGTATCGATATCCCGTCAGTCTCGTTACTGTCAGTGCTCGTGCGCACACCAGCTTCACTCGACACCAGCGCCGAGTTACTCGGCGCTCCTTCAGTTCCTCCCCACCAAGAGTGGAGCCGACGCTCCCAAGTGCCGGACTGAATGCGAGCACCGCAGGAACGCGCGGATGTCGCGCGTTGTTCACGTAGAACGGCGTCAACCCCGTTGACGCATGAACGGCGTTATTGATTGCGAACTCAGCGAGTGGCAGGAAGTCACTCCATGTGGCAAAGGAGGTGGCGTAGCTGCGGAGAACGTCCTCAAGCACACGATTGACCCTCTCCGTTTGCCCATCCGTCTCCGGATGGGCCGCCGTCGACATCAACAGGCGTGTACCAAGCAATTCAAAGAGCCGATCCCAGAACGCGGACGTGAATCGCGGGTCACGGTCGGAAACGATAGATTCCGGCAGGCCATGATGCCGGAATACGAGATCAAGAAAGAGACGTGCCGTGTCTTCCGCTGTGACTTGGGTTGCGACCGGAGCAAGATGCACCATCTTGCTGAAGCGATCGACGAGGACCAGGACGCCTGTGCGCCCCTGGTCGTCCCGCGGCAACCCAAAAATGAAGTCCATACTGACGGATCGCCACGCCTCCGTGGCGATGGGCAACGGACGCAGCGGAGCCTGTGACGAAGAGGAAGGCTTGACGCGCTGACAGATCTCGCAGGAACGGACCCATTTCCGTATCCACTTATACATGCGAGGCCAGTAGAAGTCTCGAGAAAGCGCACCGAACGTCTTCTCGCGGCCGAGATGACCGCCGACGGGTGCATCGTGGTATTCGTGGACCAAGCGAGCACGAAGGTCGTCATCAGCTGGTATGACGACACGCGGCGAGTCGAATCGGTCCATCGTATACGTCAATAACGGGCCATCGAGTGCATATCGCTCGATGTGGTCGCGGGTCGGACGCGTCAACTTCTTCAACGACTCCGTGGTAGGAGTGCGGAGATACGCGATAATGGTCGCGTAGAACGGGTCGTTTCCGTACGCCTCAGCGATCTGCTGACGCTGTGGTAACACTGGAGCTGAAATCGTCGAGTTGATACCAAGAGCGACGCAGCAGGCACAATCTTCATCTTCGTCGTCGTCGTCAGGTCCTGATTTTCGCGTCTTGGATCGTAATCAGGGCGACGTGACAGCGCGTCGGCAAGAATGTATTATTCTTGCCGGGTTTGTAATGAACAACGAAGTTATACTCAGCGAAAAAGGACAGCCAACGTGCCATATGCTGTGACAGATGCGGGCTCTTCATCGCGGTGCGCAGCGACGCGTGATCCGTGTAGACGGCAAACGTCTGCTCGCCGAGCAGGTACACTCTGAATTTAATCAGAGCGTAGCGCATCGCGAGAAGTTCCTTGTCATGGACAGGGTAATTCTTTTCGGCTGGTTTCAGCTGTCGTGACTGGTAGCTCACGACTCGTTCGTAGCCCTCATCATCAAATTGCATGAGCGCGCACCCGATGGCAAAGTCACTGGCATCACAGACGACGTGAAATGGCTTCGAGTCATTTGGAAGCACTAGTATCGGGGCCTCAGCGAGACTCTTCTTCACCGAATCGAAGGCGTCTTCGTGCTCAGGACGCCACGACCACGTGGCGTCTTTCTTCAACAGCGACGACAGTGGCTGGATCAAGCCGGCGTAGTTCTTCGTGTACTTGTGGAGAAAATTCGCCAGCCCCAGCTATTGACGTAGCTCCGTGGGGTTCTTGGGTGTCGGCCAAGAACAGATCGACGAGACTTTCTCTTGATCGGCACGGACACCGTTCTTGCTCACGTAGCACCCAAGGACAGGGATTTCCGGTGCGCAAAAGACACATTTCTTCAAGTTTGCGTAGAGTTTGTTTTCGCGCATCACTTGGAAAACTTGCCTCAAGTGTCGTAAATGGACCTCGACAGCGCTGAGGTCTCCCTTAGCGTGGCTGTGAACGAAGATGTCGTCGAAATAGCTCGGCGCAAAGTCGTGGAGCGGCCGCAGCACGTGAGAAACCATTCGATTAAACGTAGCAGGCGCATTCTTCAGACCCTGCGGCATCACGAGCCACTCCCAGAGCATGCCACTCGGAGTGCTGACCGCAGTGAGAGGAATATCGCTCTCTCTCATGAGGATCTGGTTGAAGCCATCTGTAAGATCGATTGCGCTGTAGATCACGCTTCCTGACATGGAGTCCAAAACCATGTCCTTCCGTGGAATCGGCATTTGTGCACGAATGGTGGCATCATTCAACTTGTTAAAAGCATGGACAATGCGCCATCCGCCAGTGGCTTTCTTCACACAGAAGGTCGGACTCGAGTGTGGCGAGATACTCTCGCGCACGTGTCCAGCCTTGCGACGACCCTCGAAGAACTCGTCAATTGCTTTGACTTGATCTTGCGGCAGCGGCCACTGCCGCGTTACGCAGTACTTCGCCCCGGGCACGAGGTCGATCTCGTGTCGAACGCCTCGATCAGCGGGAAGCTCAGCCGGTATCTTCTCGGGAAATACGTCAGCGTACTCGCAGGCGAGCGCGTACACGGGATTTCCGGACTGCTTCAGTGCCGCCCACGATTGTGTCGCGAAGCGCTCTTCGCGCGCCGACTTCGGTTCGGCACCTTGGGGACGGGCCGATGTGTCATCGTCGCTGATAGCGTTTAATTCATGAGTCGACGAGGCAGCGTCGGTGATCAGACACACCTGCTCGATGTCACCGGCCTTCAGGTCACGCAGGAAATTCTTCCAGGAAAGCCCTGGAAGACGCGTGATCGACTTGGCGTCGCGAGTCCTCCTCGCGACCTCGACAACACGATTCCGACGTGGGCCACCCTCTACGTATTCGAGTGCGCAGACAGACTCCATCTCCTGAGGTCTGTCCGCGCTGAAGCCACGTCGCGGCTTCAGTCACTTCGACTTTTCTTTCACTTCGAGCCTCTGCTCGAAGCAGATACGTCGCTGTCCCTGGACGACGAATCACCCTCCCTCTAGGCGCGGGAGCCTGATCTCTACCGCGCCGGTGACACGCGGGAGCAGCTCCTGCTCGACCGCCTCGGTTCGCGGGAGTCCTCTGTGCTCGACCGCCTCGGTTCGCGGGAGTCCTCTGTGCTCGACCGCCTCGGTTCGCGGAGTCCTCTGTGCTCGACCGCTTCGATTCGCGGGAGTCCTCTGTGCTCGACCGCCTCGTTGTTCTGCGGGAGCCGCGTTCGCTCGACCGCCTCGTTGTGCTGCAGGAGCCGCGTTCGCTCGACCGCATCGTTGTACTGCGGGAGCCGCGTTCGCTCGACCACCTCGTCAACATCCTCGCGTCGCCGCGAGGATACTTGCTCATCCTTCTCGACATCAACCAGCGACACGGCGCAAGCCATACAGAGAGGGCCATCGCTCACTCTGTGCAGGGCTTGGGTCGTGGAGGACTTATCCACGACTCGGACATGCGGCCAGTCCGACGGAGCGACCAACAGGTGTGTAAACACTTCGCTCACATCGAAGTCACTTCGACGCTTGACTGATCGGGCCAACCAGTCGATCTCCGGCTGATACCGTGCCAACCACGGTATCCCCAGAATACAGTCAAACGCGTAATTCATATCGATCACCAGAAAATCGTCGTTGCTCTGGAAGCCGTCGAACATATACGGCAACGCGATATCACGCCGCGGGACGCGGCGTGGCTTACCGTCAGCCAGCTTGACGACGATTTCACCTGGACCCTTCCGAACGGAGATCCCTGTTGGGAGTAACGACAGGCACGATTCACGGAAGAAGTTGTTTGTCGCTCCGGAGTCCAGGAGCGCGGAGAGGACGCCGCGCGCCAGCGACGTGAAGACTGAAGATGATCAGTCTCAAGTCGCCGCTGGTTGTGGTGGCATTAAACTGTGCGTGCAGCAAAGCGGGGCTAGGAGATCGGGTTGTCACCGGGGACCCGGACGTCCATTCCAGCCAGTAGGGCGCCTCGCGCCTACTGGGCCGGGCGTTTTGACTGGGCCGTCTGGATCGGGTCAGAGCCCTCGGAGCCCTCGACATACGCGAGCACTGGCGCAGGCGCGCGGCACTCTGCCGCGCTGTGACCCGGTTTGCGACAGCGATAGCAGATGATCTGACCAGCCCACGCCTACCGCGGTTGAATGGTCGACCGCGAGCACCCATAGCGTAGATAGCGTCGATCTCCATGGGTTCCGACGCGGACACCCGAGCTTCAGCTGACATAGCTCGAGAGTACGAAGCCGCCACCGTATAGTCTTCGCGAAGCGCGAGGGCAAACGCCTCCTCCAGTGTCGTCGGCTCGGCACGCGTGAGACAATAGCGCGTCATACCTTCGCGCATTCCGAACACGAAGACGCGGACTTGCGATGCCATGTCGATGGGACTCGTGATGATGCACGCAGCTAGGTGTCGTGTCTTCTGCACGTAGTCGTGCATGGACAGCTTGCCTTGCTTGAGGCAAAGAACTCCGCTCTCATCCGAGACTCGTCTTGTGGAGGCTCGAACGCCAGTCGGAGATCACTCTGGAGGCTCTCCAGGGTGGAGAACGCGGCTCGGTCAACGACGAGCTTGCCGAGGGCCCATTCCTTGGCCTTCCCAGACAAGCGGGACAGCAGGAAATTCACCTTCACCGTTGGCGCTTCGATCAGCCTCGAAGCGATCGCGATGTCAATCTCACGGAACCAGCGGTTCAGTGGCAGTCGGTCTTGACCGACGCCGGAGTACACCGATGTCTCCATCTTTACCGCGTCGTTCCGCGTGGAATGCGAGGGAGTTGACACTCGCCGCTTGACTTCGGCGAGCTCGCGTTCCATGAACTCTTGGGCCGCCTGGCGCTGGTGCTCGGCAGTCGCTGCGCTCAGCAGCGACGTGACGACGGACTCCTCGGATACAGCAGCCAGACGAAGGAGCGCTTCCCACTCGATCCGTGTGAGGTGTGGGAAGTTCTCGTGCTCCAGGGTCATACCGGACCCTCCAGACATCGGGACTTGGCTCATTGTAGACTTGGTCGTTGAAGGGACTACAAAGTGCTACCAGGTATAACGGGGCGAGAGCAACCGTTACTGGCGTACACTATAGGTTAAGAGGAAGCTCAATATAATGAACTCAAGTTTTATGTTTGTGGCAAATTCAACTCTGATTTAGGTTAGGCCCAGGGCGGGAGCCCTGGCCTCATGTGAGCCACTCAAATGCAGGTCAGCTCCTGATTGGCTGAAGTGACACTCTTCAGCCAATCAGAGTGACACACAGCAGCGCGCTAACCGCGTGCTTTTGTACCTATTTTGTAACTCATGATACCTACTTATGTAACTAGGGTGAGGCCCATTACAGTCACTGTAGTCAATGGACCATTTAGCTAATTTTTACTATGGCATACTAAATCATCGTCACAAAGATCTTCCACGGCATCAACGCACCCTGCGTTTATAGCGCACACCATTCGTCTGTACCACTTCCTCATCAACGTACGTTGCTACAGCGTACTAGCCGCTCCTAGCAGCTTGTGTATAACGACTGCATTTCTATGTGTATCCACGTTTTAATACCAGGACAATGATGGTACAGCGCTGCACCCAAGGTGGAGGTGTCGAAGGTGTATTTTGCTAACTATTTCTTACTTCACGAGGCCGTCGCGCGCGGTGTCTGCGTCACCTCACGCTTGTGACATGCTTCCTTGATGAAGCAGTGGAACTAAAGTGACCCATGTACTAACAGTAGTGTACGCAAGCAGGTAGTCCTTCGAGTGGTGGTCGTCTGGCTTGACGTTGTAGAGCCGACGATGGCGCTTTGTTCGCGCGATCTCTCCGACAGCATCTCGCCGGAGCCGGATTAAACAGCAATTGCGCGCTGCTCCCAGGCCTGTAGCTTGTTCTCCAGTCACCGCTTCATGCCGACCTTCTTCTGGCAATGCAACACGTGACACCGTCGCGGAGACGCGGCTCTTTCTTGTCCGCGTCTATCGGAGGCTTTTAGTTTGGATCTGTGTCGATGTCGAAGTACTCCATGATGCGTGCAAACGGCGACTTGAAGAAGAACGGTAAGTCTGACAGTTGTGTGTCTTTATATCCTTCCGGCAGGCTGATCACGTTTTTGTTTTCGGCGGCAGTGTACTCCTCCAGCGCCATTTTTTAATCGTTGCATCCCGTGCCGAAACACACGAACAGTTCTCCAGAGCGTCCTGTAAATGCTGCAAAAATTGCAACAGCCCAACAAAGCACAGTCAGCTGCTACTCACATTTAATTGTCTAGATAAAAGAAGCTCCGGTATTCTGGTAACACCAAAGTTGCTCTCCTCTGGCGGCTTGACAAGCTTCCCGTTGCGTAGATCCTGGTGTCTCCTACCACGGACATTCGATGAAACCGAGCGCCCGGATGGCTCTCACAGCTTGATGAAGGTTAATCTCAAACAGCATCCTGGAACACGTGCACCTGCTGCAGCAGCGGCAGGGCTGGCACCGAATACCCTCGGGTACGCCCAGCAGGATGCTGCACTTGCGGCAGCAGAACTTGCAGCTGCACTGGTTAAACGTGTACGGCAGGCACACCCAGGCCTTGGGTCAATGCGCTAGGCTTATGGTGACAGCTAGTTACTGATGTAAGTGATTAGTATAACCAGAAGAAATGTATCTTGACACAATGACAGGGCAATTTATCGAGGCTTTGAAATATGTTTTTATTAGTACTGTCTTGAACGGAATTGTGTTTAACTTACCTTGATCGTCCCAAGGCTACCGCTTCTCATATTTGATGTGATCAATAGCAACCCGTACTCACAGCAGTTAGCGGTACCTGGAGAAGAGCTCATTTTGCAGCAGTTATGCGGCAATACATCAGCCAGACCGAGTTCAAACATCTCGCTCGTTCATACACACCACCTGACACTCGTATGAAGGCGAGATGTCTACGCCTCATGCGACGATACCAACTGGAGAATCATGTTCCAGCAGTGGTTGCGTATCTCCACCTGCAGGCGTTTTTCAGAAGAGTGCGAGGAGACATTGATCTATCGCAGGTCCACGAGTATTTCCTTCGACAACGTAGGGGTAACGCCGACGCACTAGCTCCTGCCGCCGAAACTCTACGACCCATAGCTGCACGTGCTACCAATGCTCAGGTGGCTACGAAGCCTGACTATTGTAGCGTATTCCCGAAGAACGTCGTAATAGGGACTCCACTTGAGCGAGTCCCAGCTCTGCTCTGCAAATCGATCCTTTTTCGATTTGGCACTGAGGCTCGTGTCGCCCTCAGGGTGCCGCACGAGAACCTGCCGCAGGTCCTCGAGATCCTCTGTAATCACGACATCCTCACGGGCGGTGAGGATGCATACTTGTTCTACGCGCCCGGCGCGTACATCCCGTGCAAAGCCTTTCCAGCTCTGCACTTCCAGCGCTGTCAACTCCGAGGCAGTGCTCGGAGGACACTCCAATGTCAACTCGTGACATTGGACCCCAGAGAGTGTTTGCGTCAGCGCATTCACTCTCTCACTCGACATCGCCCGTCGCAGGCGATGGAGGCTCGTCACCTGCACGCTTCGGTGCAGGGCTTTCTTGGGACAGGGAGGAGCGACCCCTGTCCGGTCTCGGTTCCTTTCAGTTGTGAGGAGCTCTTTGGGCTCCTCATACCGCGACCCTTGTCAGACCCGGTCTGACAACGACCCATATCTTGTGTCTCGACGGGCCCGGCCCGTCGAGGGGTCTCCTTGAATCTTGGCCCTCAAGCCCGGCTTGAGGAGAGATCTTCTCTTGAACAGTCGCCTCGGCCCGGCCCGCGACGGTTTCTTGGTTTTGCCTTCGCAGGCCGGGCCTGCGAAGGGTTCGGTCCAAACCCGGTTTGACGTGGGTGCGCTCCCGGAGCGCACCCTTCAGTTGTGGTTTCGCTCGTGCCCCGGGCACGGACGAGGAAGCCTCCCGGAGGTCTTCCATCTTCTGGTACGCGGCGGCCTTAGCGGTCGCCACGTTCTCTTGGCTGGGATGAGCGAGGTTGCCCTCGCTCCCAACGCACGCACCGCGAGGTGCGCGCGCAACGTTGACAGGGCCATCGCTCACTGTCACGTTGTCCGCTGATCCGAGGACGTTAACGTCCTCGGTGCCGAATGAGATTATAGACTGGGCCTTCCAGTCTATCACTGGGGCATGGCGTTTTAGCCACGGCATGCCCAATATCATGTCGAACTTATCGTCTAAGTCTAAGACGATAAGGTCTTCGGTGAAGGTCCGACCTTCACAGTCAAAGCGAACAGACACAGTTCGCTTTCGTGTCTTCACGGTTGCGCCTGTCGCCAGGCGCACCACCAACTCGCTTCGAGGAGTCTCTTTCTCCTCGGCACATCGCATTCAGGCTTTGCAGTCGAACAAAGTTGTTCGACGCACCTGAATCGACCAGCGCGTGCATGGATCTCCCATGAACCGCAACCTCCAAGATGATCAGCCCAGCTCGACCATCCTTCCTTTCACTGCGGTGCTTGCCACCGCAGGGGGCTGTAGTCATCACATGTCCGACATCGGCATGTGTGACTACACCAGTAGGGCGCCCCGCCCCTACTGGCTCCCGCCGTTTTTGGTCGTCCGCGCCAACGATCACCGTTGGCACGATACGACGTACCGCGAGTAGCAGGCCTTGGGCCTGCTACACACTTGCGTGCGTAATGGCCGGTATTTCCACACTGGAAACACCGCTGCGTTCTTCTACGCGGATCCGTCTGCTGCTTGCCAGCAGACGCACTTGATAGGTCCATGGGTTATGGACCGCCCATGGGCCTCGGTCGCGGACGCGGCGCCCCTGGCGTGTCCGCGTGAAGTTTAGCTTGATTCAAGCTAAACTCTTCCTGCGATGCAAGTCGGATGGCTTGCTCGAGAGTACTCGGGTACTCTCGGAAGAGATAGGTCTTCACAGGCCCATCTCTAAGTCCCTTCATGAAGGTGACAACTTGTGTCGCCTCATCTATGGGGTGGTTCACGATACTTGACACCAAGTATCGAGCCTGCTGCGCGTACGCAAGTACGTCGCGCTTGCCTTGCTTTTAGGTCGAGGAACTCCGCCCTCGACCTGAACTCCGAGTCGGGAGGCTCAAACGCGAGTTTGAGCTCTTCCTTGAACTCTTCGTAAGGCGTCAACCATACGCCCAGTGTCTAGCACGTCCTGCTAGACACGACATCGCGTAAGCGACTTGTAGCGACGGATCCCGGATCCGTCGGGCAGCGATCGCTGTCTCGAGCTCTACGAGCCAGCGCAACAGTGGCTCGTTCGAGCCACCGGAGAACGGAGTCACTGACACCTTCAGTGACTCAAAACGTGGAACAGCAGAAGTCTGTTTCTGCTGTTGCTCCTTCTCCATGTAGTCGACCACGACTACATGGTGTTCACTTGGCGGCAATGAGCGAAGCATTGCTGCCACAGTGAGCTCGCCTACGACTCGCGAGAGTCGTAGCACCGCCTCCCACTGCTGATCACTCAGGTGGGGGCAATCCTCTCGTAATACGAGAGTGGATGTTTGGAGCTCCGTCAGACGGAGCACCGCCTGACGAAGGGTTTTCGTCTCCATAGCCAAATTCCATTTAGCTATTCTCTGTAGGCGTTGAACGGACTACGAAGTGCTACAAGGTGAAACAGGGCGAGAGCTACGCTCTGTTTCTTAGCATACACAGTATGCGCGTATTGAGGAAGCGTAGACTTAAAGTTTGTATGTAGAATAGAAATACGCGGGCTCGCGTATTTCTAAATGCAAACACTTAAGCCTTTAGATCAAAATAGAAAACTGAATTGAATGGCAGCCCGCCGCGTGGCGGGCTGGCCTTATCTTTACGCTAAAAAAACCTATAAGATGATATCTAATTGCAAGGGTGAGAACATGGTTGGCTCTCACGCATTTGCATGAAATGCATGCACATGATTGGTTGAAATGTGGCCCTTTCAACCAATAGCTGTGCGCCTGAGCGCCCGTCAATGATAGTTACATTGACGGCTCGTAATGTTGGTCGCTAGTGTGTGCCCACACACACTAGTGGGTTTGCGTGTATTAGTGTACCCCGGGTACACTATCCTGTGTAGCCCCGCTACGCATTCCGTCCTGGTAGTCTTTGACGAGTTGTGGCGCCGGGACTTGAACTAGGTCGGCTCCTGCCCGCCGTGTCAATGTTGTCCTTGCTGTGCTGCAGCCGGTTGCAATAAAGTGAACGGGCCGATTGTCCATCCATGACACGGCAATCATACTGGGATCTACTTTTGACTGGGCGATCCAAAACACGCCTCGCTCCATGGATTTCGGTCTTTTGACTTGCTTGTAGGGGATTTCCTTGCAGTACCCGCGTCGATTAGTCTGGATTGTGCCGACGTGATATAAGCCGCGTTGCAGAAGGATAGACGACAGCAGTACACTTGAGTAGAACCGATCGGTGATGATGATGCGCCTTTTCGGAAGACCGTCGAGCACTTCATCGACATTGCGAAGGACAGCGTTGGGGCCTTGATTTAGGTCGATGCTGTCGCTGGCTAAACGACCTTGGTATATCTCAGCCCTATACAGCATAAAGCGTGCAAACCGTTAGATGTTATCCTGTACAATACAGTGTCAGACAAACACACCGGTAGCAATAGGCGCTGTCAGCATCGCAGGTCATGAAGCACTTGGTGCCCCGTGGATGGGGCTTTCCGCGGAGGTATTGCCTCATTGGATTGTACTTGCTGCGCATGGGTATCATGCCCTCGTCGAATGAGATGCGCTGGCCCACCGTCATCCCGAGCTTGAACGTTTTGTTGATAGTATCAGCAACCGGCTTGATCTTCCAGGTCTTGTAACGCTTAGCATCTGCGCATTTATTGTCACTGAAATGTAAGAAACGCACGATTTCTTCGAAGCGTTTGCGCGCCATAAAGCGGCCGAATGTCCCTCTAGGAACAGCCCCCGTTCCGTCGACGGCCCAATGCTTGGTCAATCTCTCTCGGTGAGGGCACAGTGTTCTCGCGCACAGCAGACCAATAAAGTTGATCAACTCGTGGGGCTTGATTTTTTGAAAGCGGAGAGCTCTTTCTGAATTTGTTGGAGGGTCTTCATCTTGTACTCCGGTCGCCTTTGCCTGATCTTTCGTTGCCGCGCCATCGTCTCTTCAGCAGCTTGAGCACGAAACTGGAGTTGATATCTGTTCGACTCTACGGCGATATCAATCCACATCTCCTTTGGCAGAAACAAGAAGAATAGGCCTTCAAGCGATGATCCAAGAGCGCTCGCAAGCTCTGTCGGCGCAGCAACTGTGTTCGCCAGCTCGCCTGCCTGGACACGGAGCAATTGATCTGAATTCGATAGAAACGATGTTGTCAGTGTCGAATACAGGTTAAACAATGGCGTTTATCGTGTATAAGTACAGGGTACGAAACCTGTACCATACCGGATGAGGTGTGACCTTATCCTGTATGGTGCAGGGTAACAACGTACTATCAGACTCGAAGTATGTTGTCCATCCAGTCTTGGCATGTGCGCTCAACTCATCCTTCGTCGTGCGGTCAAAGGGGGTCCCTGCAGAAAGGTCGACTGGGTCCTCGTCATCACTTGTCTCGTTATTACTATCTTCGTCGATACCGGGGGCATCACTGTCTGCTTCCGCGTCAGTCTCTTCGTCATCGCTAATAAAAACTCGCCTCCATCACCTGAGACCATAAGATCATTTCCTGTGGAAATATCAACGTCATTCACAGTTGGTTGTACGCCGGTCACCGCAGCGCCACAAGATGACCGGTCTTCCTGAGTGTCTGCCCTTGCAATGCGAGTAGGCTTCCTTCGTGCCTTGGCGGGGTTCTTCGGCGGCGTCTTCGCAGGAGACTTTGACGGCGTCTTAGCAGGAGACTTCGACGGCGCCTTGCCGGGGGCTTTGACGGCGTCTTAGCAGGAGACTTCGACGGCGCCTTGCCGGGGCTTTGATGGTGGTTTGGGTGCAGACTTGGACGGCGCCTTGACGGGGGTGCTTTGATGGGGTTTGGCTGCAGACTTGGACGGCGCTTGGCGGGGGCTTGATTGTGGTTTGGCAGTGGCTTTTGCAGCAGGCCTCGGTGTAGCCATTGAGAGCTTCGCAGGTGCTTGGGTTGGCGGAGTCGAGCGTTTCTTTGGTGGAGGGTCGTGGGATTCATCGACATCCGAAGATTCCTTCTAGCGCGTCATCTAGCACTGCAATTCGGCGTTAGCTTCAACTTCTAAACGACCTACACGTACTTACATACCACTCGTCGGCAGATGTCTCCAAACCTCGTCAGCCCCTCACAATAGTCAACCAGCGGTCTTGCGTTGGGACGTTTCCCTCAGCCTTCTGGAGTGTAGAACCGACATTCAGTTTCGAGGCCCTTGGGCCTTTCGAACCTCCATCCAAGCTTCTTCAGCTTTGACCACAGCTGTGGCCAGGTTAGCTGCTTCCTGCGTCGCCTCTTCACCATTACGTTGCGCTCTTCTCTTGTGCCGGCGGATTCTGAAATGAGCGCGAAAATCGCGCGCGCAAAATGTCTAAAAATCGAGTGGTGGTGGCCAGGAATTATTGGCACCGAGGTTAGCTACATCACTGTGAAACCTTATACTCGGGTGCTTTACTTAAAATTTGTATAATGTCACTTGATTAAAGTATACGGCGAAACGGCCTCAATTGTTATCCTGTAGAATACAGGATACTAAACTTATTATCCTGTAGAATACAGGACGCGGGGCTAGAGGGGTTAAACCAGACATTTTGCGCTCAAAGTTGGATGAACCTTTGGAGTGCAAGATGGCCGATGACACTTCGATATTTGTGGATTGGCCGGTGAAATTGAACATAAGGCTGCGGATTATCGCTGGTATGGTTCATGTTACTGAACCAGTTGAGTGTTTACTCATTCCTGGCAGTTCCGGAGAATTCCTACTGGGGAACGACTTGTTGCTTCTCCTTGGATCGACGTTGAGCGGCAACTGGACCCACTAGCGGTACCATCCGCGGCCGATGTGAATGAAGATGAATTTGACGATGCCGACGAACCCACGGTTGGGGGTGCAGCTCTGAAAGATGACGAAGTGCGCGAAGGCGTTCTTGCGTTGGTTGATAAGGCAATAGCGGAAGGTTTCCCGTGTGACAACAAGAATGAATTAATGCGTGTTGCGCTGCGGTTCGTTCTTTGGAGGCTGCGTCTGGGTGCTGACCCACCAGCAAAGGTGCCACCGATGAAGCTCCGCTCAAGAAAGGAGTGAAACCATTTCGGTGCAGAGCACGCACGTACCCGCCCGAAGTTCGTCGATTTCTGGACGACTTCAACAACAAGTTGGTTGAACTTGGATGGGTTTATGAGAACCAAGAAAGCAGGTGGGCATGTCCAGCTCATTCGGTTTGCAAAGGAAGCGGGGAGTACCGCCAGACTGCTGACTACAGTATAAGCCTGTGAACGAGATGATTGAGGCGATCGTCGGAACAATGCCTGATCTCCAAACAGACTTGGAAGATGTGAAGGGCGCAATGTTTTTCGGTCTCTTTGATTTTATCAAGGGCTACTGGCAGCTTGCATTGGCGGAAGAATGCCAGGAGATGCTATCGTATATGACACAACGCAAAGTGTATATACCGAGGCGAGTGCCGCAAGGCTGTACAATGCCGCTTTGTTCTTTCAAGCAACAATACAAAAGTGCTTGGAAGAGCTGCTGCACCATCATCTATTGGTTTGGATCGACGACCTGCTCCTGTTTGCAAATGACGTGCAGACTTATTTAGCTAAGATTTAGCGATTGCTCGAGTTGCTCGACTTCTTTGGATTTAAGTTGAGTGTGAAGAAATCTTGTCTATTGAAGGAAGTGCGGTGGTGTGGAAAGATAATTACTGGCTCTGGAGTAAGGCATGACCCCGAACGTGTCCGTGCGCTGCAGGGCTCCCGTACCCGACCACGGCAGGCGAGTTACAGCAGTTTTTATGTGGATGCGCGACACTTTGATTGATTATGCACGAACGACCCGACCACTTCAAGATGCCTTGGACGGTGCGTTGGCAAGTGCAACTAGAACTTCACGTCAGTTTCTGAGTTTTTCGAAGTTTCGATATACATCGTAGACAACCCACGTCATACACCGTCTGATGCTACTACTCCTCCTAGTCTGAGACTTCGTTTAGTAAACCAATCTTTGGTTGAAGATGTTTACATCGTTAGAGTGTCAGGCTATTGAGGTTGCCTAAGGCTTCGACTGAAGACTCGCACATCAGTCTGGTGGCAGACTCATTTCCGAATTTCCAGCGTAAAGGAGAACTCACTATGGTCGCCACCCAAAACACGAGAGGGAGAGCCCGCACCCAGACAACCATCACCCCGGAGCACGCACTGCAGAGCGTTGCCACACTGCGCCGCATCAATGACGATCGCCTGACGGATCGAGCTGCCGTGGTGCTCCTCCGACGCGACGACTCCGAAGATTGAAGCGGACTCTCCGTCCCCTGTCTACCACTCCTATCTTAACTCTGACGAGGAAAGCGTCCACACAATGACCGATTTTGCACCACTGGAGTCTGAGCGACTGTGGTCCTTGGTGCGGGACCATATTGCCATGAACTGGAATATTGGGCGGGAAAAAGTGGGCATACAGTGGTAAGGACGTCCTGTTCATGTCGCTGACAGTGTGGAAAATGGGATGTCGTGGCAGCGGTGTTCCGCGTCAAACCTTCTTCGAGCCAATCCTCTCCTTCGAGAGGACGGTGAAACTACGCGCGCAACCTGATGCGCCTTTGTGAAATTGGCAAGAGTATCTACAACGAGCGCGGAGCGATCCAGCAACGCTATCGCGAAAATCGTCGCAACCGCGCTGCTACACTCTTTGCGATCCACCGCGAGCATGCCAGCTGCCCATTGACCGCATCCGTTACCATGAATCACATGGAGTTGGCGCTACATGCCACCCTTCTCGTGCTCGCGCTCGCGCTCGCCGTCGCCTGGCGCCCCCTGTTGTGAGCGCTGCACCGCGTGACACCGATTCGTCGTCGGACGAAATTGAGTTCCCTGAGAACCCTCCTGTAACCTGACAGAGCGGTCAATACCCTTGCTGCTTCCCGCGAGATCCAGTATCTGGTTGAAGATATAGCAGTCTACGAGAAGATTGAGCGACTTCCTACCCACGATCCTCATTTGTATGCCACTCAGTACCAGCTCCTCTGCATAATGATCGATCAAAATGTTTGTACAAAAAGATATGCTCGTTGGTTAGATTATATGCTCCCTCTTCAGTTATTTACTCAGAAACCGAATTGAAGCTCTACTAGACGAACAAAGCGAGTTGCATCTGAGCACACTCAATGGCAATTCTTTCTCGAGTCTTCCCGTGAAATCTACATCACTTAACGGTTCTTTCGCATCGCCGAAATGCGTTGTGCTTGGAGCTGTTTGCGCTGCTTTAGTTAGTTACCACATGATGAGGCCCAGAAGGTGGTGTTACAGTCGATTTTGGGATCTCCGAAGAAAGAATATACTTCGCGATAAAACTTTGGGATTGCGTCGTTTGCAATCGCCCAGTCTGGATCTGGCACTTCAATCTTGTACTCCGTGTCAGAGTCTGACATCGAAAATTACCAAACTTTGGAGAGCATTAGTTGTCGATCGACACAATGGCGTTTGCGTGTCGCCCTTCGGAAAGTACGAGGCATAGATGATGGCCCTGACATCATTATGTCCTGATTATCATCCATAGACTTGCGATATTAAAGGCAAGATTTTCGCTGCCTTCACGCCCTCCGTCCCTTAGCCCACTACAAGTCTCACCGGCAGCGCCCTTGGCGGCATAAGGCAGACATCAACTACGAACTACTTATTAAAGTAGAATACTCGGTTTGAATTTCACATCAGCCTTTTCAAGGACTTGTTAAGGCTGGTCGATGAATTGCGCTTCATCGTGACCGAAGAAGCCGGCTTTGACAGCGAAAAATGTGCCAGAAAGTGTAACTACGACTCGTTTGCGTACGTTAGCAGACTTGGCAAAACAAAAATAGACCAACGAAAAGAGCTAAGGTTTTAAAGGCCTATTGCCAATAGGTTAATTTTCAGATCCTAACTGTGAAGGTCATCGTTTTTGGGTGCTGGTGGCATGGCGAAATCAACGGCTTTAGGCATCATGCATGTATCGCGTGACACAAGGTGATATTTTTTAACAGCAGGAATCAATCCTCCTAAGATAATAGCACTCAAAATCATCTCGTGAATTCGATGTATGCTGGGTTGTTGAAAATCAAACTACTTGTAATAGGATGACGGCACAGTCGCACGGTACCGAAGTAAAGGGCAGGTGGCAGTCGACGGGTGCAATGTCGACGGTCGCAAGAGTGGCGAAGACGGCAGGACAGTTGGAGGAGACGATGGACGACGTGGTACGTCGTTGCAGTACGGAGTTAGATGGAACAAACGGTGACAGGCACGACGATGGACGCAGCTGCTGATCGAAGTGAGGCAGGCAGCAGGAACGAAGACCTCGCAAGGTTGCTAGTTGAGAGTGCCCGGGCGACGGTTCAGAGGAGAGGTCGACCGGCCGGAGTGGCTGGTCACTTCCGGATTTGACGAAAGGAAGACAGACGTTGTTGAGCTCCGCAAGGACACGACAGCAGAAGGCAGTTGACGGTCAGGTGAACGGTGTTGGCGCGCAAAGCCAGTTGGTGGTCCCGGTACACAGAGTGTGCGCCAGTTTAGACGCAGGGGTAAGCTCCCCGAGTCTGCGTGAGGTTGCGTTGAGGTTTGGCGCAGTGTCGTTATATCCCGAGTGATCAAGTGGGCGTTGGTGTAGGTGGCGAGGCAGTCAGCGTACTGTCACGGCCTCTCGGTGGACTGGTGACAGCTAGCAGGAGTAGTGTTGGTGATGTTTGGCAGTTGAACGTTGAAGTTGTTGAGTAAGAAACAGTAAATAAAAAGTTGGTGGCGATGCTAGCAGGCACGCGACGGCACGAAGTGGAAGTTGCACTTCGTCGGCCAGCAGAGGAGTTTTGTTGAAGGGCAAACGTTGGAGAACCCGGCAACAAAGCAGGACAGCACTGCGGGCTACGATTACCCGGCGTGCAGGGGAAAAGAGACACGTTACATACTGTTGGCTTGCAACCTATTACAGGCCATGTTGTTTTTGTGTCAGACTTCGGCCTAGATAAGCACTTAATTTTTGGCGTTCAAAATCTGGGATTGCTGATCCACACCAGTGAATCCGATAAAAAGCCGTCGCGAAAATACCAAACGTACATGATGACCTAGACGTTATTACGCCGTGCACCTCACCGTAAATCTGCGTGTTCGATTTCTTCGGCGCGTTCACAACACAATACAAATCACACCGTATCGCGAATCTGCAGACTTGGCTTAAACTTGACGCCAGTTTTTCCAGAGATCGCCATCGGTTCGAGCTGGAGCTTTTCCGTTGTTAATGGTCACGGAAGAATGCCAGTTAAATAACTAAACAATTAGTAGTAAAACGCACACCAATGCACACGAATACAGTCACTGTCTGTTGGCTAGACACCCTGAACGAGAAGGTAGAGTAAGCAAATATTCATTTTAAACGGGTAAGCATATCCCCACGTTTAATCGATGCAGCCTCATTACGACGCAGACCACCAATCGTCCAACCCGAGTTAACTGCACATACGAAATTTGGAATCAACAATAGTTTCGTAGGCGCTGTTCACATCAGCTCGTCTTATTAACTTGGAATTTTATTTTTCCTCGACTGCTGTGTGGCACATGATCTGCCTCATTCACACGCTTCTAAGCATTTCAACACGACTACGAAGCTAGAATGGCGAACCGTTCTCAAGTCTCTGTGAGAACTCGGAATCGATAAACGGTACTTTGGCTTCGCCAAAATCTGTTGTGCTCAGAGCCGTCCGTGCCTCGTCGGTTAGCTGGTCCCACATGACGAGGTCCTGAAAGTCCCCATCGACGATGGTATAGTCCATGAAGGCACCACCTGACAATTTCTTCAGCGAATGATAAAACTTGGGAGTTGTGCCATTGGAGATGAACATCTCCTTAGCGGGTTTTAACTTGTTGTATGTGGTGGCCGACTGCGATGTCGAGAACCCCAAAACCTTTGGTGTTTCCAAAGCAGGATTGTTAATCCACACAACAACACTTGCCCAGTCGTGACGCCGTGATGGATGCTCCATCAAGAAGCCCTTCGGAAAATACCAAGCATACATGATGGCCCAGACATCATTGTGCCAGGTAGATCGACCATAAACTTGAGACCCTAAAGCAGAATTTTCGCATTTGCCAGTCCCTCCGGTCCCCTTAAGGCCCCCACTAATCTCACCTGCAGCATTTACTGCTGCAAATGAAACACATCCACGTCGAATTTGCAGAGATGGTTTGAACAAGACGGCGGCCTTCTCGGAAATGGTAACAGGTTCAGGTTGCGTGAATGGCTGCACTTGGTCGTGCTTGATGGAGGTGGCATCGATCAAGACGATAGCGGTGGCGATAGCAACGAGGACCGCGTGAAAACTCATAAATTAATGTGGAGAATAAAGTTGTTAGTTGGCTGTCGCTGATGGTCGCTCTGGAGAATCGTAAAGAGATAAGTGATGGCTTGCGAGCGCCTCCAGTTGATTCTTGAACAAATCACGGGATTATCTTGTGATTGGCATCTGATCCGTCTACTTCGACATGTTGTCATGTCTGCCTGCCGTCTCGTTTCGAGAACTTTGCATCCGTCGGCTAGTGGTTCGATCTCAAACGTTTGATGATCTAGAGACAAAGAGTGTAGTATGAACGCGTTCGAACAAGACTTCCACGTTGACAATTACCATAATTTCCACTGAGCGCGACGAGCTTCTATCACGCGCCGATCGGAGACAACAACACTTTCTCTCTTTACAGCTCACACTATCCACAAGACGCTTTTCACTCGTACAGAACGATCGCAGGATTGCGCCGTGACGAAGGCGGTTTATTCTTCCGTGCGCTGCGTTCCCCATTACGATCTCGATCTCGATCACGATCACGATCCCGAGGCCGAGACGGTTTGCGCCCCGAAGGCGCAGGTGTGGTATGCAAAGCAGCAGCACGCCGGCTAGAGGTTTGTTGAACAGCATTTTCTGCACGACGGCTGCTAGGCTGATGCAACACAGGAGCAGCACGACGACTTGATGTTTGATGTACAGCATTTTCAGCACGACGACTGCTAGGCTGCTGCAAGACGGGAGTAGCACGACGACTTGATGTTTGCTGCGCACCATTTTCAGCACGACGGCTGCTAGGTTGTTGCAAAGCAGGCTGTCGGCTACCTCCAGCTTCCACGTTCCTGTAGTTGGGGTGCGTGTGCGGTTGACTGGTGCGTTCTCCGTTTGATCCTCGACGACTGCGTCTCTTTTTGCCTGCGACCGCTACCGCAGCAGAAGGAGTGCCGTGGTCCGCCTTGAGGTCGTTGGCCTTCATGGTCACTCGCATTCGCCAAATCAAAGCGATGATGAACAGCAGTGCCAACGTGCACACTACAATCGTACCGATAGTCATCCACGGCTGCCAGAATGTCGACTCACCATTACCTGCCGACGATAGAGACGTCGAAGCAGGAGTGGACGAGGCCACAATCGAAAACGTTTGACCAGTAGTGGTCGCGTTATCGCCAGCCTTCACACTGTACCCGCTCACAACTGCCTGCACGTAGATGTATCCGTCGTCCGCCACCATACCAGCCTTGGTGACAACGTCAAGCACATCGTCATATGACACCTCGACCATTTCAACGTTGTTCACCGAGTCACGAGTGCCGTTGCCTGACAGAGGATAGAACACAGCCGTCGTGTTCGGCACCTTGAGCGTCAAATCTAAGTCGTTCTGGAGCGCAGCCTTGCTCCCAACGGAACCAGCAGGGTCAGTCCATACAATCGTCACGCGCAAATTGACGCTGGCCGTGAGCATGAAGTGGAAAGTGACCTCGCTGCCTTCAGTCACACTGGGTTCCGAACCAGCTGAGGAGTTGGGAAAGAAGTAGATGGTATTGCTGGTCGCGGACGACGACGATGACGAGTTGTCGGTGCTAGTACCCTCCAGAAAAGACACGAGGTTTAGCATCGTCGGCTTGCCATAGCCTTGATTAAAGTCAGGGTACGATGTCAGCGTCTCCGCTGCGGCTTCTAATGCCACGCAGGACGTGACACCTGTACTGGGCTCCACAAGGCGGCGAGACATCGACTCTCCGCTGTGCAGTAGCAGAGCCTTGATTAGTGACGCTGGAATGTACTCCATCTTGTACGTCGGGTCCAGCTCACCATTCTTCCACCAGCCATCTCGAAGCCATTCGTAAATGAGAACAGCCATGCCAGCAATCACGGGCGTGGCTTGAGAAGTACCTTGCAAGGAGCACAGGGACGTGGACTTGGTACTAGATCCTGGTTTCTCGGACTGCGATGAAGTGATAGACATCCCAGGCGCAACTAGGTCAGGTTTCTGACGTCCGTCTAGCGTCGGTCCAATCGAGGAGAACGAGGCAACCGTATTCTCGTTCAACACGGATTGGCACGGCGTGGACGAGAACGAAGCTGCAGCGTTCAAACTGGCACCGACCGAAATCACATTCTTGGCGCCCGACGGACTGCTGATGCTGTAGCTGCCACTTTCACCGCTGTTGCCAGCAGCAACAACGATCAGAACCTCAGGGTTATCGTACACATACTCGTCAACCTGCATGGTCTGCGTATTATAGTCGTTGGCCCCCGTTCCCCATGAGAACGAGAAAATCTTGGCACCGGTGGCCACTTGCGCCTTCATGAGGTTGGTCACTTCACCGGGTGTCTCGAGCGACACGTCACAGCCGCTAGTACCTGCACACGCCGACGCCTGCTTGCCAATGTCCATGAATGCAATGCGTGCACTCGACGCAATGCCTAGATCGGTGTGCTTCTTGCTGTACGAGCTACCCGCCAAAATACCGGAGACGTGGGTGCCGTGGCCACACGTCACACCTTCAGCCTCGTCAACATCGTTGGCAAAAGTCTGGTAGTAAATCACCTTGCGCGCCGTTAAATCCTCGTCGTCGTACATATTGCGCGAGTCCTGGTCGAATTGGTCGTGGTCAATGTACAGGCCAGTATCTGTAATACCTACGATGATGGAGCTGCCCGTGATGTTGTGCTCCTGCATCATGCTGACTCCCACAATGTCCTGAATGTAGTCGTCCAGACGGCGACTGGTGTGCTCTGCTTCCACTTCGACCTCCTCCACAAATCGTTGGCGAAGCATCCGCTGCTCCAGTGCAGGCGTCTTCAGCGCTTGAAGCGCACCCGTGGTCACAGTCTGCTGCAGATCAACCCATTCCACAGCTTCATCATCCAGCAAAATAGCAAGAGCTTGAGTCCACGTGTCGTAGTCGTGGACCGCCGCTTGAAGCAGCACGCCACCCTTCTCCGACGTCGAGCTCTGTAGTGACAGCAAGTTTTTAATACCTGTCGCCTTCGTCAAACTCGCCGTTAACTTTGTCAATATCTGCGTGGTGTTCACCACCTTGGCCAGCCGAATCTCGAGCGCTGGTCCTTCGTTCGTCTTGGTCGAGTCTTTCGACAACGCCACAGAGCTACGTGCGAACGGCATGAGCTTCAAAATCGCCGGCAGCACAGTCACAGACTCCACACACTCCAGTGACACTATGTCGTCTCCTACTTCTGCGCTCACGTGCAGAAGCATCACCGTCGAGTTCGCATCATCCTGATCACTCCGCGAAAGGAACGGCGTGTGGCTTTCACTGGACGCCGGCCAGATCTGCTTAATCTCCTTCAAACACTCAATCTCGCTGCTCGTCGCATTGAGTTTCACGAGCATGGGTTTGATCTCCATCACGTCCGTGTCATCGTCATCCACCTCGGCCGAGTAGTTTGCAAGCAGCTCCTTCTGCAAGAACTGCAGCTGGCACGCGTCATACGTGGCGTTTTCGCCGCTCAGCATAGCGTCATAGGCCGTCGAGAAGGCGTCGTAGAAGCCGGCGAACTCGTCCGTCTCCGGGTCGCCAATTGACAGCGACACGTCCGTGACGCCATTGCACGAGACCACGTTGACAATGGTCACGTCCTTGTCGTCACTGGCGGCGTGGACGTCCCCCACGACTTGTTGGTCCGCACTGCTGCTGTCACTGAAGCTGAACATGGGGCGTAGTCGTCTCGCAGTGTCCTCTCTGTGTTGGTCCTCTAGAAACCGCGAGCAATGCTCCGGAACGCACTCGGACAGCACTTTCAGATGGCGATAGACTTGTGACACATGTGTCGAGCTGCAGTGGTAGCTGCAGAAAGCGTCTTTCGAGACGAATTCCAGTCCTCGCTTGTCCACCACCGAGGCCGATGCGGTTGAGACCAGCGCCAGCGAAAGCGCCCGCAAAAACGAGCTGGGCGCCATCTCCTGCCGGGCCAAAGTCTGTGTGGACCTGGCAATATCCACGGAGGCCAATTGGACCTGTGACGCCGGTCTCTACGGTGCGTCTAGCGGCGCCCCGCGCTTGTGCGGAAGATCAACGTTTTGATGGGCGCGCATGGCTCTGGGCGGAACACTTGACGTTTGTATGGGAAGTGGACAGCTCGATGGCCTGGCTGCGCGCGGCATCGCTATCGCGGGGCTTCCAAAGAGCCATATGGGAAGGAGAATTGAGCGCGTGTATTGGTGGAAATGCGGGAATTAGACCTACCCCGCTAGTCGGAAGGGTTAAGCTGACTTTCTTGGAGGATGGATACACTGTGAGTACCATACAAACGACAAGATACTTCGGCCGATAAGAACATCGCTGTGTGGCTCGCAGGCGATTGCGGGAAGCGCGTCTTGGGCTGGGCATCATAGCGAAAGGGCGGTTGCTCTCTGCTTGGCAATGGCAAGTTACGATTGCATAGAAAACCCGCGTGCTGCACATGCCGATCGCAGGATTAATGGGCCATTAATAATGGCCATGTCGCGAAAGGGTTCCTAAGGACGGGGTCCACCAAGCTGTTCGACGCGACGCTACATTTCCGTTCGCAAAGAGCGTCGAACAACCGACGTCGCACTCTGCACAGCAAGGCTCAGAATGCACAATGGCGGCTCCAACAGCCGACGAGCAGGAACACGTCGCTCCCATCGAATCAGATGGCGGATCAGATGGTGCTCACTTGTGGGTTATTCATGTACGATCACTTTTGCCACTCTCAACTATAGCCCAGCAGAAGCGCTTATTCACGTAATTACACATCTACCCACATCCAACACCAAGGTTTCCCAAACTCTCTTTACCACTATAAAATTCTCTTCTAGCCCCAACTTCTTCAAAACCACAAAAAGCGACTACTCCGTCCACCACCACACACTCACGTCCACCGTTGTGTCAATCCGAATCGAAAAAATGCTGCGAATGCTCCTCTCTCGTCGAGTGCAAATGTCCACGTTGCGATTCCGTCCACCTCGAGCTCCCATTGCACTAATGTCCTCCGCATCACCTGAAAATTGCAATGCGAACGGTGCGATATCTCCCTCAAAACGAGATATCCCAGTCCAGATCCAACTCACCCCAGCAGAGGACAATCTCTTCGCCTTCCTCGAGTACATCCAGACGCTCTACACGCCGTCCACAGAGCTACGAGTGGCCGGCGGTTGGGTACGCGACAAATTGCGCGAAGCCGACAGCGAGGACATTGACGTCGCTCTGAACGACATTCGAGGCGCGACATTCGCACGGTTCATCACGACGTTCCAACGTGAGCGAAAGCTGCCGCCCAGCTCCGTTGGGGTCATCAAGGCCAATTCCGAGAAATCCAAGCACCTCGAGGTGGCGACGGTCACGATCGAAGGCTCGACGGTCGATTTGGTGCATCTCCGAGCCGAGGAGTACAATGACGGCAGTCGCGTGCCAGAAGTGACGTTCGCGACTCCAGAAGCCGACGCCATGAGACGAGACTTGACGATCAATGCGCTGTTTTATAATCTGCATACGAGGTCTGTGGAGGATTTTACTGGAAGAGGACTTGACGACTTGCGGGACGGTGTGATTCGCACCCCGCTGGAACCGGTGCAGACTTTTCTGGATGACCCGTTGAGAGTACTGCGTGCGGTGAGGTTTGCGTGTGAGTTTGGGTTTATGCTGGACTCGGAGCTGGTGTCGGCGGTGATGGAGAAGAGGGAGATTGTGGGCGCTATGCGTCGAAAAGTCAGCCGAGAACGGATTGGAATTGAAGTGCGCAAGATGCTCTCGGGTAAGAACCCGGCTCGAGCATTCCGGATGCTGGCAGACTTTGATCTACTGGAGCTGGTGTTTAATGACGCACCAGGAAGATTGGGCGAGGGGAGAATGTCGACTTGGCAGTACGAGAGAATGACTTCAAGTACCCACCGCGTGAGTGGACGGAGCCGATTCAGAAGCGTGGGTCTCACTTGCTGAAGTACCTCCAGGAGAGTCGACTCGCGATTTCCAACTGTGAGATCAGCAACGTCGAGGCTACAGCCGCCATCTTTGCACTTTTGATTTTATCGTCATTGCCCGTGATTGTTCCTGACGATCACCCGAGTCTTAGCGCTCCTGCTGAAGATCTGGCGATGGCATTCGACGGTGTCACGGAGGAAGAGATCATTGAGAGTGCACTCGAATTCTTGAACCGTCAGACATCAATTCTTGCCAAGTTTAACACCATTGAAATTGTGGAGATGCTTAAGGTGTACGTGAAGTGGCCTAAGCCTGCCGGCAAGCGGGTAGCTCTGATCCTAGAAGCCATCGCAACATACCCAGAGGTGCAACAAGATTTGAGCAGCACCGATGGAACGGTGCGAACCAAATTGTACTCCGTTATCGGTTCAAGCAACAGTGATGAATTCGAACGGGCCAGCGTCAAGCACCGACTCAAGCGGTTCATGTGGATGACCCAATATTTCCCCGTTATCGCTCCAGCGCTGACCATTTTGACGGCTGGCACTTTGGAGAATGCGAACGATGCCGAGGCACAAGAAAAATGCTTACGACGTATTTGAAAATGGCGACGACCTACACTACTAACGAATCTGACGCTCAAAAGGGTGGTTCCAGCCGAACTCGACGAATGGATGGCAAGGTGGTGCAGACACACCTCGGTCCTGGTGCAAATGAAAACATCGCACGAGCGCTTCGAGTACTCCAGGTATGGGAAAAGGTGTATCCCAGTGGAAACAACGAAGAAGAGCTTGCCTTCCTGCAGCGATTAGCGCCACGTCTGAGTTAAACACAGTTTGTCGCTGCTGTCAATAGAAATAACCGGACAATATGATGCAGCCAGTTATTGCGGCCGATTGATTATCTTTCGTCGAAGAAGAAAATCCTTTGACTTCGTAATGCAAGCTTCACCACTACGGCGTCAAGTATGGCAACTTCGGACGAGGACTCCATAATCGATGTGGCGTTGGATTGACTTCGAAGTCAAGTCAATTATCTTTCGTAGAAGTGTCTGCAGCTTAGTCGCGGCCACTGATCCTTTATTCTACAGCGGCCACGCTTTTTCCAGCCTCTTCGAGAACTCGGCATCGGTGAATGGCACTTTGGCATTGCCAAAATCAGTCGTGTTTAGAGCTGTTCTTGCTTCTTCAGGCAATTGTTCCCACATAATGAGGTCCTGGGAGTCGCCAGTCATGATGGTGTGGTCCATGAACGGGTCCCCAAACAACACTGCAAGAGAATGGTAAAATTTTGGGGTTGTTCCTTGAACAGCAAAGTCTGGCGGTGGTGCTATATTGCTGTACTTGTCATCGCCGTGCGACTTTGAGAGTCCGATGATCTTTGGCGTTTCCAAAGCAGGGTTGTCGATCCACACAACGACACTAGCCCAGTCGTGGCGTCTCGATGCGAAATCCGCCCAGAAGCCCTTGGGAAAATACCAAGCGTACATGATGGCCCAGATATCGTTGTGCCAGGCCGCTCTGCCGTAGACCTGCGAGCCCAAAAGGGGCACTGTGCAGCCAGAAGTAAATCCCGTGCCTTTGAGTCCACCACTGGTCTCACCAGCGGCATTTACGGCAGCGAAAGAGGTACATCCACGGTGGATAGTGAGCATCGGCTTGCATTTGACGGCAGCTTTTTCGGATTCCGTGACAGGTTCAGGTTGGGGAATCGGCTGCACTTTGTCATGACCGATGGTGTCCGCACTAATCGAAGTGATTGCGATGGCGACAACAATGAGGAACGCTTGGAGATTCATGAACAAAACGTCTTGTCGAAAAGTGATCTTCTGCGGGTGATGTGGAGAATTGTGAAATAAGCTCTTTGGCCCCAGCAACCAAGTTGATCCTATGTTTTTGTTTGTTGGAGGAATGCTCCCATCTTGTATTGATCATCTGGCTTTCAATTCTCAATGTTGATTATTTACCTGGCAGTGCCGGCACTTCCGAGTCATCAATGAAGCCAACAGCAAGTGGATTAAATCTACATCGAAGCACATTAGTTCACGAATCGTCCGCGAACGGCAGCTAATACATGTAAATTGGCAAATCCTCTTGGCTCCTGGAAGAAGTGTCTGCTTGCCATTAATCGAAGGTCGTTACGCTTCCATTCCTGATGCAATCAAGGACACGAAAACTACTCGATGCACGAAAGGGAAGATTGATGGTGGTTTGCAGTCGAAATTTCTGTTTTGCCAAGCAGGATAGTCGTCTTCGTTTTCGGAGCATAATCAATATTGCAGCTAACGTTACACAAGCTGAACATGACCGTTTACATCCAACGCGCATTGACCACATCATTGTCGCTGCCCGCTGAGAGATTTTATTTTGCGGTCGATGGCGGACCGTTTACATTAACAACACGGATTTACCGCATTCTTGTGACGATTTTTCTTCCAACTCTTTGTTGATGTCGACTAGCCGAGTGCCGCCCGCTTCGCGGGCGGTGGCTACTTTGTTTTGAGGCGTTTTGTTTGGTTGGCTTCGCTTTGTGGCTCATTAATTTATGTATCATACAGTAAAAGCATATTTTTATACTTATCAATCTATGTGTTGCATTCGTTCTCAATCGCGCAAAGATAAAATTTATTATGGAGATTATTTATGCACTACGCCTAGCGTCCGTGTCAAATATCTGTTTGAATACGATGTTGTTGGTGAACACACCATCACTCTCTTCTAACGCTGGGTATTCGATCAAAGTCTTAAAATTTGCTCGCGCAGTGACTCTGGATAGTGCTACATACAGCTGCCCATGGGAAAAGCACGGTGTAGCCAGGTAGAGTCCAAGGTTAAGAAGTGTTTGTCCTTGAGCTTTGTTGATAGTCATAGCAAATGCTGGTTGAACGGGGAACTGCTTTCTTCGAAGGCGAAATGGAAACTCTCGAGTGTCACCACCACTTATAAAAATGATTCTCGGAATCAATACGGGTTGACCTTTGCGTTCGCCCGTCATTATAGTCGCGTGGATGACGTGGGGTCTCAGTTCAATAACTCGAAGACGTGTTCCATTGCACAAACCAAGGTCAGGATTCAAATTTCTCGTCATCATGATGGGTGTTCCTTTCTTTAGCAGGAGTCTGTGAGGAGGGATTCCGTTAATGTTTACGGAATGAAGTACTTCCTGCTCGAAAAAATCCATCATCATCCTCAACAGAATCTGTCGACAGGTATTCGTGAGCCTCATCTGGAAGTCGTTCAGCAACCGCCTCATTAATGCGGTGAACCATAGCATTTGTTGTTGTCAAGATGGTCCGATTGGCAAAGTAATCATCCGTCGCAATACTTGAATCGTTGATATCAGCGTACATTGTATCGATAATCCTCTTCATGCCCGACGAAACGGCACCAGGAAGAATTTCAGCATCTTCCTCAGCATTATCCGGGGATTGTCAACAACCATATCTCTCGGGATTTTAATGTAGTCACTTCCGAGTGCTGGATTAATATCATGTAGACCCTCGCCGACTCGGAGAAGAAAATTGGAAAATGCTTCAATGTCCTCAGCAGCAGATGCGTTTTGAGCCACCTTAACTCGCATATTATCTTTCAGGCGTAGCTGTGTTACCTGTTTCCACAAATCAGAAGATTTAAAGCAGGCATTGATAGTTTCAGCCGCTGTTCCACCCTTCACCACAGGGAGGATTTGTCGGAAATCCTGATAGGACGACCACCTTTCCACCAAACGGCTCATGTTCGTTATCCATAAGGTCCCGAAGGCTGCGATCGACAGCCTCGAATGCATGACGATGGGTCATGGTGCTTCATCCCAAACGATTAAGCTGGCCTCCTGAATCAACTTTTTCAAATGAGACTGCTTGTAGATGGAACATGTCGATGTTTCATTCAGGTGCAACGGAATTTTGAAGGTGGAATGGGCTGTCCTTCCTCCCATGAGCAAAGAGAGGCAATTCCACTGGATGCAACAGCGATTGCTATTTTCTTGGACAGGCGCACTTTCGCAAGAATATGACGCAGTAACGTCGACTTGCCTGTGCCACCAGGACCGTCGATGAAGAATAATTTGTTGTCGTACTCCGGAGCATCAACCGCATCAATAATTTTCTTGTAAATCGTTTTCTGATCCGCGTTGAGAGTGTACTCCTGTTGTACGATAGCCTCAAGTTCCGCTGTGTTGTAGCCTTCTTTCTCTCTGCGAATGAGAGTATTGTCGAGCAAAGACGACAATACCATCTGTGGAAACTCGCTGAGTTGAGGAAGATCGAAGTCATGCACTGCATATCCACTAACTTGTAAAAGATCCTGAATGCTTTTGAGGGTTTTGAACTTGACAGTTTTGTTCTTCTCTTCCCCATCCAGGGTTCTGTAAGTGTGCTCAAAATCCCGTGACAGTTCTGGGTAAAATTTATCCCACAACCCGCGAACATCGTTGGGCATGGAATAAACCAATAATGTGGCAAACAACTGTCGTAGTTGGTAAGGCATTTGAAATCCAGAAGCTTCCTCCATACATGAGATCCACTCTCCGTCATTCTCAAGGTATCCAGCACGTAGCGCTGCATCGCGGAATGTAGGACATATTTCTCCGTCAACGGTTCTAAGGTCCTTGAATGAAGTAGCTCCCCTCTTATTACAGAGCATAACCCGAAGAAAATAGCGCTCAATATCTCTTGGAGACACATGAATCAGTCTACCAATTGCAGCTTGGTACTGTGTTCGTCGAACCCACCGTTTAAGCTTCCCATTCCAAGAGAATAGTGCTGGAATGTCTTGGTATAATGTAATTTTGGCTATCTGGTTCTCAGGAGCTGAACTTGCACATAGATCAAAGAAGCGGGTGAGCTTTGTATGCTCTGACCGCTCCATGACGTCAGCTGGATTTTCATCTCCACGGAATTGCACCACTTGATGCCTTGGTAAATGGACGTCGAGCTTCGTCACCGAATGAGTTTTACCTTGTATAGGTATATTTAGTAGCCGTATACAGGCTTCCACCGGGGATATATACCTCGTATCCAGATACCGTAAAACTTCATTTGGTTCATCTCTTGGATTCAGTGACCCATGACCTTCGCCACGAACAGCCTCGATAGTTAAAACTGCCTTGTCAGATCCTTTGTACACGTACTTGTACAAATATTTGACTGCTGTAATGGCCGTACACACCTCGAGATTGATGTGGCAGTCGTATTTCATCAAGAAGTAGGGATTATAAGGGACAACCCACTGGTTCACAGTCGCGTTATCGTATTCTCTGTTCTTGAATTTGAGAACACCATCAGGCCGGCGACGTCGTCTGTAAACTGGATACCCGTCCACATTTGACTTTGTGATTTCCGAAAATTGTTTAGGGAACGCCTTCGAGCACTTTCCTTCCTTCATCACACACACAGTTTGGGTTCATCTCTCCACAGGGACCGTGCATCATGCATGACATGACAGTGTTGTATAATTCGGGATACTTGTCCTTGTCAGGAACTTCAGCCGACACCATCCTGTCCATAAATTGCCTCGTTCGTGGCTTGTCCTCATCTGCAAGTATGATTAGAATGTGGGCGTGGGGAGTCCGCGCTTTTGAAATTCCACCACGTAGATGCGTGCAATAACTCGCCCTAGGACTCCTTCGGCAAGATCATTCAAAACGGCTCGGAGTTTTGATCCCAAACCCTCCCCACAATATCAGACGATCCTGAGCCGTCTGATTTTCTTCAAGCTCACTAACAAGCTCACTCCAGTCAGGATTGCAAGTTACGGTCATGAAAAGATCAGGCTTTCCATATTTCCGCACAATTGCCATAGAATCCATGTAATTCTGGTACATATTGCGGGGCACTGCCAGTGTAAGTCGCTGGAAGGATGTTTTTATGCCATAATTCTTTAAGAAGTGGCCTTTCCCTCCATTGTTGTGATTCGGGTTTATCAGAGTACGGGTGATGCTGTCATACTGTCGGACTGACACGTCTTGATCGCGAACCGACTCGCTGTTTCGTTAGTGTAAGCATCTTCCATTCCTTGTACAAATCCGCACGAATGTCTTTCTGGTGACCTGCAACCCATCTTAAGGCATCCTGTTCACATTTAGCGCGTTGGTCGACGCACCATTGCTGGAATAAGCGGCCACCTAAGTGCAAAGCGGATCCATCCGACCTCGGAAATAATCGATAGGCAACATGCTCTCGGAGGGACATTTTTGTGCTGTTACGGCGCTCTTGTCCGTTTGCGTAAGTGTCCGTGTATGTCCACCCAAGTTCTCCATACGTAAAGCAATGGGTATTGCAACGGATCATACATTGGACTGGTCTCAAACAGCCGTAGCAGCCCCCGGTTTCGTGCGTACAAAAGCAAGTCGCGATGTTTGTGAAGATTTCCGTCCTCCACCAGAGTCGCGGCCACTTCCAAAGAAACTGGTACGTTA
Organism: Phytophthora constricta; assembly: GCA_011947335.1. Lineage (NCBI taxonomy): Eukaryota > Oomycota > Peronosporomycetes > Peronosporales > Peronosporaceae > Phytophthora > Phytophthora constricta. The sequence continues at coordinate 57,362 of JAAVTI010000597.1, read as the reverse complement.
TGCGTTCCCGGGCGCCGAGGATCCGCATGCAGCTTGTATACAATATCAATCACTTCCTTTCCGTTGGCAATGTCTTCCTTGATCTGTTTTCCGAAGCTCACGAATTGCTGAGCAAACGGATTAACAGTTTCCATCATGCGCTCCAATACCATCAACTTTTCCGGATCCAAATGATCAAATACCCCTTCTCTTCTCAAAGCTCGGCGCTGCTGATTGTCATCCACGATGTAAATCTGAGCAAACTTAGCAGGTAGTGGTTCTCCGGTAACAAAATCTGTGTGCGGTAACATAGACCCAAGATAATGGCACATTGCACCTTGAATACGATAGGTGTAGACACCTCGTTGGCCTTGCACAGATGTATCTTCTCGAACTCCTCGAAATCCACCAGTGTCGCTCCGTGAAGCCCCAATCGACGTGAATGCAAAAACCTGGTTGTACGCTCGGATATGTCCGCGGAATAACGGATCTCCATAAAATTCAATGAGGTCCGATGGAACTCGCTCTAGTGGGGGCAGTGACACTTTGCCTTGGAGACAGCAAGCCATCTTCGACTCTCCAGGCCATTTCTTAGCACCACACCACGCGCAGTTAATCATTTGAGGGAGTTTGTGTCGGCTAGCTTCGATGTTTCGACCTGTGATTTTGCACGTGTGGAAGTCCTCATGGTTAAACAAAGCATCGCCACGTCGTCGTGTAGCACGTCGCATCCGTTCGCGCTCTTTAGCAGCCTTTTTTCTTCCGCCGTCTGCTGGTCGCGCTGTTCTTCTTGGTAGAGGCGATCGCGCTCACGCTCTGCATCTCGCTCGTCTTGAGGTTGAAGTAACCTTAGTTGTTCACGATAACGTCGATCACGTGAGCGTACCTCTTCTGTCCTCATCCTCTGGCGATTGGTGCGGTACGCACGCTGTCTCTTTCGCTCCGTCTCGCGTAATCTCTCCAACTGAGACGAATTCATATTCTGCCTTCGAATTCCACGCCGTACAGAGGAAGTTAAGGGCTCAGCACGGGACTCGGTAGCCGTGACAACTCCGACTTGAAAAGTTGCTTCGGTAGTGAGCGTAGAATGAATGTCAACTGGGACATTGAGCGGCGTATGTGGGTGCTCGTTTATTGTCTCTTGTACAGCAGTATCATCAACAGTCAACGCAATGTCGCCACCACCTGCATCAGGTAAACCATTTCGTGCCCCACTTTGATCGGTCGGGTCGTTTATGCGGAGCATACCTAACTCCCTCATCGCTTTCTTGAACCGGGACTCGGCTTGTCTACGTCTTCCTTGACGTCGGCGTTTAGCTCCAGGGGTCTCCGTTTGAGAAGGAGTGACATTTACGCGCAAAGAGTCATTGCGTCGTTCAAGAAGCTCCGCGGCCGTAAAACTGGAAAGCACAATAACACAATAAAATAACATGGGTAAAAAGGCATAAAATAAGAGATTTGGAGTGAAAACGCACCGCTTTCTTTTCTTCTGGCGAGGGGCCATCGTTTTTGGTACAATTACTCTTGATTATAGTTGTTGTTGTACGTTAATAAAATCTGTCCAAAGTGCATCGAAATACACAGAGGATGTTAGACAGAATGTCTAAGTGCATTGCATGAGCAATGCAACTCTTGGAGTGGGTATGGTCTGGTCTTGGCTTGAAATGGACCGACTGTACCCTTTTCTTATCCCATGTACCCATTCTCCTAAACCTTATGTAGGAGTCACTGTACTTTAAGAGAATGGGTACACGTTATGGACAGTACAGCTCTCCTCTACGTCTGTTGGAGGGGTGCTGTGGCAATTTGGCAGGCGTGCTCACTCGTCATTGACGGGAGGTTAAAACCCCAGAGGCACGCCTCCCCAGTGCAGGGACCCCACCCCGCACTGGGCTAAGTTGGCCCCTCCTACATCGTATTGGGGCTTGGGGGTACCCTGCCGAAGCAAGAAGTCCGTCGACTTGAATGCATATACAGGCAACATGCAACGCACCTTGTAGAAACGGTTTTAACGTGCTTGCAAGAAGAGACACTTTATTTATAATATATCGCATAATTTATTAAAGTTTCTTATTTATTAATTTATGCTGTTTCTTATATGGTGTTCGTCGCCGATGACGACGATGGCGCGGGGCTGATGGTGATTGCGAGGAGGCGGCCCCATCAGCTCTGCAACTGCATCTGCGCTCGCCTCGAGGCGCGCCAGTTGGCGCAGCTCCACATGCGCTGGCCGGGCCGTCTCGGCCTGGTGCCAGAAGAGATCACTGCGCGGAGACGCCTCGCACGCACCGCACCGCCGCACCTGGCGCCGAACTTCGGGAGCCGGAAACGCCTCCCACAACAGGTGAAGCCCGCAACACGCACAGCGGGCTCGATTGTTGTCGGCCTCCCACATGCGGGGCTGGTAGCCGTGCACGTCCGCTCCGCACGTGGGGCAGACTCGGGGGCCAGGCGACGGCGGCGACGGCGGCGACGGCGGAGGCGTTAACGGCGTCATGGCTGGTGTGCGGCTGATTGAAAAGTGACGGCAGCAGGCGTCACGTTTTCGCAAATATGCATTATAGCATGCAATATGCCAAAGCAAAACTACAACCGCGACCCATAGCGATGTGTACCCATGCTTTAAGATAGGTCCAGTTTTTGTGACAGGAAAGTGTGCGTGACCGACAGACGTGACACTCTACTAGTTGTTTAAGATATCTGTACCTTGCTTTTCTGTTCAAGAAACGGCTCTGATTAGCTGAAGACCCTAACCCCGTCACGGGTTGAACTTGGATGAAATATAAAACATACACATTGTATACATATTATCCGTCTATACACAAGCAGCTCTCTTCTGGGATGACATCGAGTGACATTCGCGCAACACACCAAATTTATCTGGGGTTGAAAAAGGCGCCTAAATAGACTAATTAGGTCTAATTAGGCATAATAGACCGTTTTTAGGTTTCTTATAATATTGTGCATTGCAGCTATTCTAGCGGGTGGATTATTAATTATTGCCTTTTAACTTTTACAAAAGACGATATGCCTTGATTTATTACAAATACACCATAAATTATTGTAGCTTGCCCTACACCTCTGACTAGTTTCTTACAGCCTTTTCAGTGCAGGAGCACATCCATTGGCGGGTTTTAAACCACCAATCTGCCCGCTTTCTGTATTATTCGAGCGAGTTAAGCGTAACTCCACGTTTACTCGTCACGATGAAATCGACCAAAGTGAATCGACCTCGAATAATCCATAAATTAGCGAGCAGGTCGAAATTAATCCAATTACACTTCGCGCAATTCGGTTTGAACCGACTTGAAACTGGTTAAAGCCGACTCAACGCGGTATCGCCCTTGACACGGTTCGATTTCAATGAACTCGAATGAAATTTTCCTTTTGTAACGCAGCTAGTGGAGGATGGGACCATTTCGCCCGCGCAGGAGTAAGGGCAGGTCGAAACCATTATTGTAGCTAGATTTAAGACAGAGTTACGACGGCAGAATCAATGAAATGCACAACACTACTTAGTGCCTAAATACCTCCTTAACTATGTGTGCCTTACACAAACTTGTGTTGAATACATGAATCAAGCCATTCTGCGGTCGCCAACAACGATGCCTCCGCCGGAGGATACATGAAATGCCGTGAAGGACACGTTACCTAGCCGCGATTGAGACAGCACGCCAACCACAACTTTCTCCTCCACAAGTACATAAATAAACTCACGAATGCCCAAATTTCAGATACCAGAGCGAATTGTGAGAGCCTTTTTGCCGTACAATCAACAGGTAGTAAATATGCAATAATCGTAGCTACTAGGGCTACAATTACTGTTGCTCTACTACTGAACCTACTATCGTAGATTTACGGATATTCGAATACCAGTATGAGGTAATACTGGTAGTAGTATCATAGATAGCTACTACTGTGGGGATTACTCTCGAACTCTGCTCCCGGCGCCCGCGATCGAGTAGACGTAGAGATCACGACGCGCTACGTGACGAAGACGTCGGAGCCGGTGTTCGTCGTGCCACCCAACAGCGATACTACTGGGGTCGCCGAGACCACTGAGACGACGTACACAACCAAGAGGTCGGAGGTGACGTTGCATCATCTTCGGCTTCCACTGCTGGGATGACGTCGATCAGCTCCACTCAAGAGGCTGGCTCCCATTTGGATGCGTCGGTGAAGACGGAGTTTTTCCGCTCGGAGGGATCCGACGGTAGCACCGTGACCAAGACGATGCGCACGACGCGGTACACAGTGACAACCGCGGACGTGACTCTTCAAATCACGCAAAATGTCTGTCCGACTAAAGGCGCCGCTAATGAAAATTTGGCTGCACAGAGCACGACGCGTTATGACCCGATATTCGTTTTAGACAGATTATTCGCGATTCAACACGAAGATGAAGGTGATAATTCACTCGAAGCCGCCACTAAATGCACTGGCTCGTATCACCAGAGGCTCCTATGCGACGCCAATTGATGATGACTCTGATGTAGATCATTTTCCTGTTTTCTATGACACATAAGCGTACTCGAAGCTTCTGTCGTACTCTTGAGGTCCGTCACAGAGGAAAAGAAATCGTTATCAGCTCACTTACAGCAGTTCCCGCTTGTTTCAGCTGTTCCAACAACAATCTACAAAATATAAGGCGAGACGTGGAGTCCATGGTTGTCGGAAATAGAAATCGTCGGTCGGAATCATTAACAAATCTCAGCAAAAATACGTGCTGGTTTTACGGTTTGCTTCTCATAACGCTTTTACTACACCGCCCCTTAGGGCGAGGTCGTTGTAGAAAAAGCCCAGAGAGCAGCGATTGGAATGCAATGCGGTCGACGTTGCTTTTACCACTTTTACTCATCATTACAGATTTGACCGACGGAGAGCCAGTCATGGTTGGCAAGCCGAAAGCCCCCGCACACCTCGTTTCGTGTGGTCTGAGGAGTGCATCGAAACTATGTTGTCGCGCTGAGCTGAAACCTACGCAGTAAGCTTCAACAGGAATAACTCTAAAGTTCCGATCGCGGTCCTTTGGCAAAAGGCTCGATCCAAATCAATGTTTCGTTTAGAGCGCCAACAGCGCCCGACCCACACATCTTGTGAAACAGCTCTCAACTTGGGCCCATTCAGCAGGAGTGCTAGGGAACGCTATGGTGGAATTCTTGAAAGTGTTCAGGATGAGCACAACATCTTTGATGTACGTCAGAGCCTGACTTTTCCAGCACCAATCTTCTGATTAGCCTTATACGCGGAGCAGCTGTGCGTTAGGTAGTAGAGAGCAACGGCAACTCGGTCTTGGACAGTAGAGCGTGCGTTTAGGCGAGGGAGGCTGAGCAAGAGAGGCAATCGCTCACGAATACGAGCGACGATCGCGTCAAACGTGTGCTCCGCAAATTCGTCCGGATCCACCCTTCTTTACATACTAGGTCTTGCAGAGCTGCCTTCCAGCTGTATGTCTGCAGGGCGTATCGGCGTTTCGACGGGTGGGGGTTGAATCGTCCGTCACTTGCGCATACAACAGCCACGGCAGCGACAACAGCAGTGCCGACGATGATCTTCTTTACTCGTCTCGACCTGAGCATTTCGTGATGCAGCTCTTTTTCTATCTCTTTCTCCAACAAACCTCATCGAGGTACGCTGAGATAATCACTTTGATATCACAGCGTGCCAGCAGCAAACCGGCCAATCAGGTGTCGAGTAAGTCTGCTTCATAGCAGCTCATTCTTACATCGACCTCGCCCTTACTCCTGCCCGGGCGAAATGGTCCCATCCTCCATTAGCTGTGTTACAAGAGGAAATCGCCTATGATTTATCTCGGGTCAAACATTACATACACTAGATAATGTTTCTTCCATTTTTACCTGGGCTACCGTTTTTTTATGTTTATGATTGTTTTGCTGCATCTTCTTATTTCTTTTTATCAATTCCAACCTTCGAACTGCGCTTCCCCCGGGTCCACCACCTGGGTTCCCAATACGCATGATTGTCGACAAGGCTGCCCAATTTATATTCATTTTTTAGCATACACAAAGTCATCGGACCGATGATGCGTTATACAGACCCTCCCTCTTTTTGCGTAATGGAAAAGAGCTGCAGGGAATTCTATCACTACAGTAGTCCTGCTAATCACAAAAACTGGGTGTTATGAAAGCACTTTGTTTGCTAACCTGAGCAACACAACCTAAAACACTTGTATCGTTAAGAGGAATCACATAGACTGCTCAGTCAGCGTTACGTTGGACATGGTGGACTCGGGGAATACTCTCATACTAATATGATACCTACGATTCGATTCAGATACGTGAATCCCGCTGCAAAAACTTGAGAAGCTGGAGGGAAGAGAGACACTTTGCAGCCATAAGTATATGCCGTTCCTATAAGCCTCCCTCCCCGTCATTTTTTTGTTTTTTTAGTGTCGCTGGAGGTATTCACAGCAGGGTAAGCGTCGCATTCACTGTTGATAGTCAACATCGGTTTTATCTTGATGGCTTCCTTCTAAGAGACTGTGCCAGGTTCAAGCTCGGCAATGGGCTGCACTTTTTAATGGTCGAAGTCATAGCGGGAGCGACAGCAACGAGAAACGCTTGGAGTTGCATGGGCAGAACTTATCGTTGAATGATAGTCGCCTGCAGATGGTGCGGTTAATTGGCAACTGAGCTGGCCAGAAACCAAGTTGATTCTTTGGTTTTGGAGAAACCTTATCTTAAATCGATCATTCCACTCTGTGTCATCATCAAACGTTGTTTCCTGGTTAATTGCCAAGTGCCAGTGCAGATAATTGCTTGAGCTTCTTTATCATGGGAAGCTGCATATTGCAGTTCGCTGTCTACTTGTAGCCGTCCCTGTCGTAGATTACTGCTCAGAAGCTATAAGAATTAGGCCCTGTGAAGGCATTTGGTTCATTCGCCACTCAAGAATAAGCCATGCATCTACACTACGTTCTGTTTTTCTCAACATTCAGCAACGCTCTTCTAGTCCTCGGTGAGCCCGGATAGAAATTTACGCAATACGGATGAGGATGAATGCGGGCAGCGATAACTCTGTCGATTCGCCCGAAAAACAGCAGACATAAGAAGTGAGAAAAGACTTGAAGTACAAACTGTGAATTCCATGTTCCAGATATTTTGCCACCCACACGAGAAAGATGGACGATTAAAACTGGAATTTTTCCACCCGATGAAATGCTGGAGGCCTGGCAAATTTGTTGTGGCTCCCAGAAGACAAAGCCATTTACCCGTAAATGTGTTGTTGAGCAACATGTGACCTGGGCATTGCTTCGCAGCGTACCAATAAATCTAATTTGTCCGATCGAGATTATGTTACCCATTATGTCTAAGAAATCTAACCACTTATGAACTCCGTTACCGTAAATGCAAAAATTGTACTAATAGTCCTCCGAGGAGTGCCGTGGACGTGGAAAATATGGTCTCTGCTATCCTCCAGGAGTAAATTTACGCCTGTTTTTGTGCTCGCAGAGTCGATGAACCAGATTATTGGCATTACCTGAAAAGAAAGGACCAAGTCTTAGGAACAACGACTTCGAGTCAATTCCAAGAATTTTATGAAGCGTGCTTCTACCGGCTGAAGTCCTACCGCATATTGGTGACCAATCCTGCTCCAGAGAGAGAAGTCGGATGCTTTTACTTGTGACAGATTTCCTGGTTGTTCTCATGACTGGGTGAATCGTCATGATCTAGCAGAGAGGTCATCATGTTTGCAATCATAGAACTGGTCTAGAATGGTCACGCTTTTTCAAGTCTTTCCGTGAATTCGGCATCGGCAAATGGCACCTTGGCCTTGCCAAAATCCGTCGTATCAAGTGCGTTCTTGCTTCGTAGGGCAGATGTTCCCACATAATGAGGTCCTGGAAGCCACCAGACATGTTGTAACAGTCTATGAATTCCACGTATGGGGGCCCAACAAAATCAAACGTTGCAGCGGCATGCTTAAACATTATAGTCGCTCCTAGACAAGCAAACCCTGAGGCAGGTGCTTCCTTCTCGTATTAGTCATCGCCGCGCGACGTTGTGATTCCGAGGAGCTTGGGGGTGTCTACCGCAGGATTGTCGATCCACACAACGACACTTGATCAGTCATGACGCCTCGTTGCAAAGGCACATGTAGTGTTTCCCGGGGTGTTCTCGAAGAAAGGCACCAAGTCAACACACGTCGAAGCGGATACTAATCCGCTGGAACTCTTAGCTACGTGTATTGAGGTAGAATGAGAAGTGAGGTCCGAGATTGATGCTAACCAACTCGTCGCTCCGAAGCCACCAAGCTAGCTGGGTCCACAGGCGTCCCCATAGATCCAGACTAACTTGGTCAGGTGCCCTGCAGCAACCTGTAACGGCAATAGGCAGTACGTATGCATAATTCTATGCAGACCAAAGTCAGGCACTGATTGCCAGATCTGGTGACGTGCATGGCCATGGAATGTCTGGGCTGGGAGCCGTACGACACCAATAGACCACATGTGATAACAGCCATCTCTTGCTGGTCGAACAGCACATCGAGATGTCTGGCAACCCTCGGGACTGGCGGCTAGGAGCCGAGCTGTGATCTGAGATCCTCTACAGTACCCCAGAATCCTTTGGGAAAATACCAAGCGTACATGATGGCCCAGATGTCGTTGTGCCAAGTCGCTCTGGCGTAGATTTGCGAGCCCAAGACAGACACTTTGAAGCCAGAATCATACCCCGTGCCTTTGAGTCCACCACTGGTCTCACCGGCGGTATTTACGGCAGCGAAAGTGTAAGGATTGCGCGCACAACCCATCATCATCGCTTGTTACCGACAAGCGAATTTACTTTCTATGCAAGAACAGAACGGAGCTGCTGGGCGCTGTTATTACTTAAGCGTATCTGATAGTGGTGGCACGGGATTACCTCGCTGCTTCTCAATGTGATTCAAAACGACGCTGTGGTGTTGTGTCAGTGATATACGAGTAGCGTATGAGGCCGAGATTCGACATGCAGACACCTCTATACTTCGCCGTTCCACCTTAGTATGCGCATTGAGGTTTTACTTCAGAGCACCATCCCAATCCCATTGGACGAAAGTATGCATTGCGTCTGGCGCCCATTCCCGCCTAAATCACGGACTCGAGAGCTCTATCTACCAGTCATCTCCTACCGCGCTTCGACCATTCTCAAATTTGCGCACTAGCTGCCATGCCAGGACGTCCCGCAGGGACTCCCGACACTCAGCCGACTACGCGGATTGCAGTCGTATTGTTCTTGACTCGGCGCAGCGTGGCTGGGGCCCTCTTAAAGGTGCAGTCACGCGCGCTGTTGCCGAGTTTGGGATCTGCCGTGCTATGGCTGCTAAAATCTGGCGATGCAGGATGAACGTCGCAACCCTGATGGCTGCCCCTCGTGCCAACCCCCCGTCAACACCGCAACTATGGTAGCTAGACATGCACTCAGCACTAACCTACTGTGGACATGATGGCCTGTGCCCAGGACGTAAAAAGCTGTGATACAGGTCCAGCAAGACAATGCCGTCCCCCACGTCTCTCCATACAACGCCGACATTGTACAGTCGGGTGAACTAGACGGTTGGAAAATCGAGATGACGTGTTAGCCGCCCAGATCACCCGACTTAAACGTGGTTGACCTCGGAATTTTCTCGGCCCTTCAAGGGTACCAGTATCGGCGTGACTCGCACAATTTAGACAGCCTTATTGAAGCTGTCAATGAATCGGTTGAGAGAATCCCTCGGCCACGATCGACAAGTCTTTCGTCACGCTGCAAAAATCATGTAATGTGTGATCGCCAGCTGTGGTGGCAATGATTATCGACTTCCGCAAGTGCGGAAGCTAATATTTAGAGTTTTGTCGATAAATGATAGCTTAATTTGTAGTTGCAATTATATAGGTTAAAATTTTGCGTTCAGTTCAATCGACGGAAGATAAAACCTCATTTCAAAAGTCGCCTTAAAACTGTGCTTTTACAATCCAAAACGACACCCCTGGAAGTATATACGCGTTACACAACGTGGCCAAAATGAGGGTTAATATCGCTAAATACTGGTGGAGTTACGAAATTTAACCTTCTCCCTCCACATACGAATAGCACAAACGTGTTGCTAATGCTTCGTATACACAGACAAAATACACTGCTGGATGCGTTAATCTGCGAGCTTTACGACGCTATTTTCGGTTCGATCTAACTCGCTCTAGATCAACCAGGAGAAATTGACAACCAAAAAATCTATACTAAGGTGGAACGGAGAAGTAGCCATTTGAAGGATTTACACAATACTAGTAAGAGACTTGCGAAATGAACGACGGGATGATAGTAGACGTTTGCGATACCGGGGTGAATGCGAATGATAGTGATGACGGTAGTTTTGACTAACGCACATGCACGTAAACGATGTAGTCTTAATTGTGGAGCAGTTCCCTGAAAAGTGTATTGAAACGAAGCCTTAGTATATCCTTCCCAATATCTCGATAGCAAATACAAACTGAGAAAGCTGACGACAAGTTGAGAATTCAAGAAGTATGATGCATCTTGGTTAGTTGTCCTAATACGAGTCCTTGATCGATGGCAAGAATTATTTCGTGTAGTTTCCTGGGCGCTTATGGGTTGGGTTCGTACATGTACGTGCCGTAGGACGGGTCCATCGTCCATGTGCGCTGCTCCGTCATGTGTTGTGCCGGACGACATCCAGGGCCATCACTTTGCGTTTCCTGACAGCAAACCCACCGACCTGCAATCAAACCACCACCAACGTAGTAAGCACTGTGGCGTCGACAGCCCTCGAGGCTGGCTGGAATGTCTGGAGAGAAGGGTGCACCGCAGCGAGTGCACAAAGTTGGTTGTGGTCGATCGTTTGATTCAGCACTGCCAGCAGCATATACTGTTCCAGCTAAAGCGTGATGGAGTGTACTTGTCGTGGCGTACAGCAGCAGACTGCCGTCGTACGCAATTGGTAGCGGAGACCGTGATCGCCACGCTGCTAATCGTCGAACCGCCCCGAACAGAACGGCAGTCACGGGCACACCCGCACCCGGTCCGAATTCATGTCCAAAGCCAACACACGACTTGGTTCGTCAGGTGTCTCGCGCATGAGATTCGGATACACGTTGAATTTCTCGGTACCTGCTACGCTAAGAACCCACGCAGGCAGCTCAAGCGTTGCAGGGTCTTCCAAGAATGCAAAAATCATGGGCTTGCGGCATCGAGCAGCATACTCGAATTCGAGGTGGCAATTCACAGAAGCGAGATAAGCTTTCGTGAAAAAGACCACCATGCAAGCAACACTTTCCACCGCCGCTGCCATCGCCGAGTTCACGTTGCCCTGCATGTGGCCGTACACGTCGAACCACGCACGAAGGTTGTGCACCTGGCCCTGTTGATGAATTCCCAAAACTTGTTGTTGCGACCCCCATTGGTACGAGAACATGGCATCCAGCTGCAAACCGACAATGGGAAAACCTTCAGCATCCAAGACGGCAGGAGGGGGACAAACCCCATGCGGGTGACTTCGTAGTGAATATCGGCCAAGGGTTCCAGAGACTTACTCTCCTCCGTTTCTTCCTCTGGAAGCAATTCTCCTTGTTTCGGGTGACATTGAGGCTGTGTGACCTCTCTCTCGACGGCTTCACGAGTTGTGGCGACACCTAGCACGTCAAACATCTCCACTAAGCTTCGGTTCTTGGATTCTTCATCAATGTTGACAAAGTCTTCAACCTTGGAACATAACGATGCAACTGCGTCTGCACTAAGACCAAGCACTTGTGCTCGCTCTTTCGCAATTCGCATCGTGGCTTCTTCACGAGAAGCGATTTGGGAGTGCTCGAGAGTCCGCTGCGGAGTTGCCAGAAGTCCGTTTGCACACAAGACGAAATCTGTAGCAAGACACGAATCCTTAACTTTGCACGGGCAGCCGGGAATATCTGCGTACGGTGTCTGCACAAGTTCGAGCTCGTTCACATCGACCTGATACCAAAGTCTTCCTGCCATGGCCAAGCCTAACCATCCACGAAGCGAAGCACGTTGTTCCTTGATGGGTAGCAATGGTTTGTTCCATGCCAAAGCATGTTCAAACAATTGCTGGAAGTGCCCCGCTCCATCATCAGGTGTTAGACACGCCTCAGTGATGACAAAAACAACGACATTTGCCGCTCGGAGAGCAGTTAGATCATTCTCCAAGTTGTGCTGGCAGTGTGATATCTCCCCGGACAAGGATAACTCTCCAGGAACCGGATTATTGTGAGCGAATAGCTCGACCACGCGTTCTGCTTTTCCATCTTCGTCCTTGCAGTATACGAAGAATATTCGCGGGGTCGATGGAATATCGGCAGCAGTTAGTGAATCAATATTGACACTGCTGTGTTTTGGTTCTTCGTCATTTTTCACGTTCGCTTCCGAGTTTGTTAAAAGCTCATACTTCGCTGCCCAGTACGCAAACCTCTCCGATTCAGCAAAAAGTAGTGGATCCCATTGACTGAGTGCGAGGCACACAGCACCGATAGCTCCCGACGGTCGTGAAAAGAAGGTGAGCGGACCAGAAATCACAGTCTTGCGTTGATCCTTGAGATACGATATCGTTTCGATGAGCTCGGAGCTGCGTTGAAGCATCGGGTCCACCGCAACAAAAGCAGCTTGAGATTGTGACAGCAATTCTGCACGCTGCTGTCGATCATGCGGGTATACATCGGTGACGATCACAACGCCGTCGATACTGCTCGAATCATCTCCACCTGCAGTTTTTAGGAGTGCTCTCAATGTGGCCTCCTGGGAATTGTGACAGACCATGACAGCCCGTGGCTTAGGCTCATTACCACTGCTGGTTGTCGAGACAGCGCTACCCATGACTTCGTGGAAGATAATGAGAATATGAGGTGATGAAAAACTTCTTTGCGCTGTGAACTCCCTAATTATATCGATCGACAAACTCTTTGCGAAGCAAGGTGCCGTTGATCAGATGATGCCTAACGGCTTCGAGGGTGCTCCAAAAATGCCATACCTGCCAAAACTCGTTGGTATGCTCCCTCAGATGATGAAGACGCTCAGACGTTTTTCGTGAACCCCAGAATGTGCTTCAATTGATCATCGATTTAAAAATGTCAAAACACATCACGATGCACCATCCAATTTGGGGATAGTGTGTGTGAAGAATCTGCTGAGGCTTGGTTATCAACGCAGTGTTGGCAAAACGGAAATAAAGGTTTCTGAAGAAAACCTTTTGATCAGGCAACGTGAAATTACACCCCCAATGGCGTGTGCCGCTGATGAAACTTGTGCGTTGTTACTCTTAGTCCAAGACTTGGACGACGGTGAGCGTCAACGAGAGTGGCGACTAACTTTACTCGTAGTGCATGTTCATGTGTGACATACATTGTATGTACAAAATATAAAGAGTATAATCAACACTGAGGGATGATTAATTTCAAGATGGGAACCTTCCTTCAAAAGTTTTGAGAGAAGGCAAAACCTGCCGCTGATTTTGCATGGATTACGCGGCTATGGTGATTATGAATGCGATTAATTAGTGTCGTTGTACGCCTGATGTTGAGTTTCCAGTGCACTACTAGGATAGTGCTTCCGCAGGTAGCGACTTGCGACGGCCCTTGCTTTTGTTTTGCTCATTAATAAATTTGCTTCGTCAGCAAGCAATCCGACAATTCTCCACACGAACCGCAGACGACCACTACCCGGGGACAAACAGTTTTGCCCATGAATCTCCAAGCGTTCCTCATTGTTGTGGTCGCCGTCGCAATCACTTCGATTTATGCGGTCTCTATCGATCATGACAAAGTGCAGTTCATTGCCCAGCCTGAAGCTGTCACCGAATCCGAGAAGGCAGCCGTCAAGTTTAAGCCGAGACTCAAAATCCACGATGGATGTGTCTCTTTCCCTGCCGTAAACGCTGCCGGTGAGACCAGCGGTGGCCTCAAAGGCACGAAATATGATTCTGGCTGCAGCACGGCTCCGTTGGGCTCGCAAGTCTACGGCAGAGCTGCTTGGCACAACGATGTCTGGGCCATCATGTACACTTGGTACTTCCCCAAGGGGTTTTGGAGGCATTTCGCGACAAGGCGTCATGACTGGGCAAGTGTCGTTGTGTGGATCGACAACCCTGCGGTAGAAACACCCAAACTCCTTGGACTTTCAATGTCGCTCGGCGATGGCATGTACGAAAGGACAGCACCTGCCTACGGGTTCAATTGTCAAATAACGACGACGACATTTAAGCATGACCTTGGAGCACATTGGTGGTATTATGGGCCCCCATACATGGACTTCGTGGACTGCGCCGACAAAGATGGCGAGTTCCAGGACCTCATTATGTGGGAACAACTGCCCGACGAAGCAAGGACGGCACTCGATACGACCGATTTTGGAAACGGCAAGGTGCCAATCACCGATGCCGAGTTCACGGGGAGGCTTGAGAAAGCGTGGCCGTTCTAGACCACGGGATGAATTGCCGCAACCACGTCCGCACTGCAAGCGGTACGAGCAATACCCGACTACGCTTCGATCTAATGGATAGCAAACAAGAGTTTTTACACGATTAAGTGAAGTTGTTCTATCGACTGAGATTGGTGCTTCACTTCGTATATCTAGGAACAAAGCTGTCGATAAAAATCATACTTTTCTGTGCGGACTGCTTAAAGTACATGCGAACATACTTGCCGACTCAGCCCACTATACAGTATCGCGTTAGATCTAAATTCGCAAGCCGCTGTGCTTCAGACGCAGTTAGTCGTTGTTAGGCCTACATACGAGGACCTCACGTTAGAATCAGCCATGCTTACGGAGCAGGATGAATTTTACGATTACAATGCAGAAACAGATATTTTCGATAAGAATGTCCGCATTTCAGCTTCGGAATCATCGCCATTGCCCATTGACAGGAGTTTGACGATTGACTCGAGCTGCACCAAGGAACAACACCGAAACCCAATACTTCGAAGTACTTCATTAGAATCGAAGTCAAAAACTATCCCTTGAAATTGATTTTCACGCAACGCGTCGTGTGGTACCGAACTTCACGAACTTCTTACTGAAGAAAGATCGATAGTGCACTAGCCACCGATAAGTTTTGTGTTGGTAAAATGAAGCCGCGTAATACCATTTAGTCAACAAACACGATCCTTGTTGAGAATCAGTTATCTCACTTGAGATAACTGTTCTACCTGTGAATTCACGAAGAGAATGGATGACACCTGCAAACTAAGAATAAACAAACTCGTATTTATCTCTTGTCAAATTTCCCACACCAACAACACCAGCGTTCATATAATTGGTGCCAGGCTCATTTTACGATTGTTTCCGCGTGTTGCAGACTTAATCGAGAACATTCTCCTGACTAGTTCATGAAATGTCGAGTGTTCATCGCTGTTATTGCGTCGCAATCGCCTCAGTCGATGCCGTGTCCATCGATCTCAACAATATGCAGACGTTTCCGCAACCGGAACCCGTCACAGCCTTCGAGTCAAATTCAAACCGCTAGTGACGGATGTGTGTTTTTACCCACCCGAGATCACCGCTGGTGAGACTAGTGGTGGAGTAAAGGGGTCGAATGGAAGTTTTGGCTGTAGATCTCGATTGGGCTCGCAACTTCAGATATGGTTTGGAGGCGCTTCGAAGGACTTTATTTGTTGAGCTTGGCGAGTTCCAGGATCCTATCACATAGGGCACAACTCACTGAAGAAGCGCGGATGGCTAAACGCGAGAGCTTTTTGGAGACGCCAAAGTGCCGTGCAGTTCGTGACTGCAAGACTTGACAAAGCTTCGCCGTTCTATATTCAAAGTCGGGCGGAAGGTTGTGCTGGGCATGATTGATGTCAGTGAGGTAAAGATGCCGTTAGCTTGCCAGGTACTTGTTAAAACCAGCACGTGGAGCACTAGCGTAATGGACAATCAATGAATTTATCTAGCAGAGTTTAGTTGTATTTTCTTGGAAGTCAAGTGGATCGACATGCAAGAACTGTCGGCGCTTTCTTACGCAAATTAACTTGGTGCTTGGAAAACAAGACAAACGAGGTCTGCCGTATGTGGCAGCTCGAAACTCGCTCAAAAGCAGCAGACTTCGACGCCATCCTCAAAAGCTGGTGAAAAATGTGGTACCGTTGTCTAAACGCCGAAGATAAAGTAACGTAAGTAGTACCGGTAGAGGGAGACGTTCACGACAGAGACATCCTTCCAGTTCACGTTGTCAACAAGAGGCTGCGTTAGGTCCTTCATCAACAAGCCAATCTTCAGATTTCACGTGAAAGCGCAAACGACCTCAATTTGACGTCGTCCCAGCTCCAAATCCGAGCATTCCGCTTCATAAGCAACAATCGCGCGGCTGCGGAGGCTCGTTCTTTGGACTAAGACGACGCTTCTCCCTTCTAGTCGTGCAAAGATGTTGCCGAACCGCATGTTGCGCCGAGGCTTTCCATTTCGGAAATTCCTCCACTCGTGTCACCAAGCTTGACGGACGAGCCCTGTCAACGCTAATCTCATTCCGACGCGGCAATCACGCAGCGAGATTTGAATCGCATCGACACCACGAGCCGAGTACAACGCTGCGTTAATGACGGTGGAGACACTAGAGACACTTGTGCATGTCAAGCGTTGTAATCTCAGAACTTGTGGTCTTCCGTAGTCCGGTATGCTACAAACTACCCCATCGAAATGTTACTTTCAAGTCAAGCAACACATGGGTCATAATGGAGTGCTTGTCGCTGCCATGAGTTTCATTAGCTGCATCGCCATAGCGACCGTTGCGCGCCGTTGTGCCTTGACGCAGCATTCATATGGCAGATCTGACAATCGCGCGTCGCAACCAACGACGGTCTCAACTACCGTAGCCGAGCACATCGTTCTCGCCTTCTCTTGTTGTTCGAGCACTTGCCGACCAAGCAAAGCGTTTCTCGAGGGATTGGACGATGCAGACCTCCAGTTGTAGCGATATTGAAAGCGGCGAAAGGGTTGTCCGCAGCTAAAAAGTGGTTGAGCCATTCTCGCAAGCTTATCGTGGTGCACTTCATCTGTGTGGGTATCATACAGTAGACGGCATTCGCTCGTACAGTATAAGTCCGGACCTCTGCACGCTGAGAATGAAGCGGTACTGTATACAACTCTACTTCGTCATCGACAATGTAGGATGCTGATCAGTGACTCGCAACCGCGCAGTCTCGCACCGCCACACATTAACGAGGAGAAACGCGGCTCGAATGCACCTCGGATCGATTGTGATCATCAAGCAGTGCACCTCCTCCGGCTATTCCTCCAGGATAGGCCACCCCGGATGTCCGGATGTGCAGTGGCACGACGACGGGGCACAAGTGTTGCCGGTGAGGTTGAACACGACGTCCCCTTGTCGAGCGAGACCCATCTTCCCGAACTCAGGGCGATGCTCTTACGACGCTTCATTCGGAGCTCCGTCTGCCTTCAGTGACAGCGTTGCGACAACCACCAACGATCCGCAAAGAAGTCCATGGCAACCTAAAAGTCTTGTCGATGCCATGAACGCTACCCGTCTGTGCGGTTGACTCAGCTGCCACACCTTGCGATGAGCGGCTTGGTCGCTCGTTTTCATCCGCACATCGCCCCTTCTTTCTTATCCTCCCCCATTGCAGAGACGCATCCTTCGATCCCGTGTCGACTCTGCGTCAGATAACGTTGGTCGGGGCGTTGGTACTGTATACGTACATGTGCATATTTTGCGTCGCTCGGATGGCGGTGCATGGATACATTCCGAGGCCGCGGCTCTTTCTCCAGTGTTCTCGCTCACAGAAGAGCCTCGCGGACTGCGAGCCACAAGCGCCCTGTTGGCTAATGCGTGTCAAAAACGACGCATAGAGTCTTGGTCATAACTCGGAAGTACTGTAAGCAATCTTCACGTCGGACTGTGCACCGTACAGCACCGGTAGGCCCCAGCTTGTTGCTGCGAGTTACAGCGATACGCAGGCAATTGCACTCGACAAACTTTGAGCAAGTCATGTAAGTATGTACAACGATCTCATATACGAAACGCAATGAACGAGTGCGAGTGTAGTCTGAAGAGTGAAGACTGATAGCGAGCCGGAGGATATACACTGCCAAATTGTTGGCATGGAGGAGCTCACCAAGCAGATCTTCTACATGTCGACTCGAGCGAGTACTGTGGATGGTGTGACGTGTGCAAGGAGTCAGAACTTGACCTCGGTCGCTGTCTGGCCGACCAAAGTGTCCGTTGAGGTTCGTTTAACACGCCGCGGCTGTACAATTGAATGGCCCTGCAGCTGTCTATAGAGGAGCTCACGTTGAAGGCTCCGCTAAGCCACACACGGCCCAATCTCGAGCATCTGCCTCTTTTATGGGGGCGCGTGTTTTTCGCTGTTGATTGTCATTTGGCATTTCGGGGCGAAAGATGCGACGTCCAGCGCTCGACGATGGTCCGCCCCTCGAGAGCCCACAAATGAGAAACAGCCGGAGCCGTTAAAGCCTGAGCAGGCTGTCAAAAGAGGCCATTACTGCTTGTCAGCCCCCAAGCGCTTTTACGGCAGCGATTTTGGTGGGGATTTCCAACTTGGAACAAGTCGGGCTTAAATCCTTCCAGAGGCGTTCGCTTGAAGGCTTCTTCCTGAAAACCAAGTGCATCTATGCTCGACAATAGCTGTATTATCCATGAAGACTCTTGCTCAATCCAGTGTGTTGTGAACACTATTGACAGCTTGAAGTCCAGCGTGGCGCCAAGTTGTCGCCTGAAACGAGATGGATTCCGGCCTAGTTGTCAGTAGGCAACAAGGCCGCAATATGTACTCATATCGCCACGTGAGACTTGTCGAGCTCTATCTGATCTGAGCCAGGTATCATTAGCGTTCATCCGGAGAGCGGGTGGTACTGTGTGGCTCTCGATGCAGTCTCTGCTACCGATGACGCCCTATGAATGTCTAATCACTGAGAGCCGAGAGCCAACGAGCCTGCTGCATGTAGAAGCGCTGGCAATGTAAACCCGGGTAATCCCATGCTCGTTAGGTCGAATCGGCCATTCCTAGCCAAGCGGCGGCACGAGCCCAAAACAACAACACCGCGTCTCCTCTGTCTCTCTGTCGCGCAAAGACGAGCAAGGTGCTCGGTTTTTCTCCGCCGAATGAACTTGTCAGGCAAAAACGAGGCCAAAGCTCGAAAGCGAGACATCTGTCGCCTCGAACTCAAGCTTCGCCACGACTTCGGCGCGCTACTCACACGCCCCGCGCCGAAGGTCCGCCACCGTATGTCTCTCTTCTTAGCCAAGTTTGTAGCACCAGATCACCAAATCCCCCTCGCCAAACCTTCTCGCCGAGCCAAGATATAAAAAGAGCCGCAGAGGAAGCCGAGTGTTCGTAACAGAGACAACCGAGTCGCCTGTGGCTCAAACCATTTGCATTTTCGCTCTCGCTTTGCAACAGCAAAAGCTACAGCTACAGCACAGCAGCACCACAGTTTTTGATGGTACCGACGGCTGAACGCACGGCGAACCCGGTCGAGCTTCAGTTCTCAAGCTTCGTGACACAACTCAAGGCACCGCCATCTTCCGAGGACCCAATGCGTCCGGAGCACTGGTCGTCGCCTACGAGCATTAGTACCAACCCCACGGATGTCACGACCAGCACGTCGCAAGCCTTGCCCAGCTTCACGCTGGACCAGCAGAGCTCGCAGTACTACCCCAGCGTCAACTTGAGGCAGCCCGTGACGACTGCACTATCCACTCCGACCGGATACTACACGCAGCAGCATCAACGAGAAGCCGTCACGAGCTCAGCTCCGCAATGGGGCAGTGCATCAGCATTCACCAGCGGCGTTCCAATGCTGCCATCCGACTTTGTTCAGCACCAGCAGCCTCAGCACCCGGCAGTTCATCCGCTTGTGATGCAGCATAGCGAACCGATGCCACGCAGCAACGAAGACGACCTCGCCATTGACGCTCAGATGCTTCGTGAGGTGCTTCAGGAGATGCCTCAAGGACAGACTCCCGTTCACTTGCAGCAGCATCGTGGACAGCAAGTTCCTGGTCTGCAGCTCCTGTTTGCAGCACCGATGCACCCGGGTATCGGACCGGCATCGCAGACGTCCACGCCGGGGTTCTTTGGCGACACCCTCATGTCGAACGCTCCAGCGGACATGCTGCTCACGATGAGCCAGACACCGTCACCAATGGGCACTGCACCAATGTACGCACCTGCTGCACAGGACCCGAGTCAACGCACTACTTTGCATGGTACAATGTCTCTTCCCACTGGTGCCTACGACGCGGCCGCAGTCGGAACGGTGCTTCCACCACCGACATTGCCAAGAAAAAGCGTACGACAGCTACACGCATTTGCAAGGTTGAAGGCTGCACCAAAGGCATTCGATCTCGTGGTCTCTGCAAAGCTCATGGCGGTGGTCGACGGTGTACGACACCTGGCTGCACTACGAGCGACCAAGGCGGTGGTCACTGCGTTCTGCACGGTGGAGGTCGTCGTTGCCGCATTGAAGGTTGCAAGAAGTCTGCTCAATGGCGTGGTGTGTGCAAGATGCACGGCGGTGCTCGTCGCTGTCGGTACGGCCAATGCACTAAGAACGGCCAGGTGAAGCAGGGCTACTGCCGAATGCACCACAACCTGCTCACAGCGCAGCGTCAGCAACAGGAGCAGATGCAACAGCAACAACAGCAAATGATGCAAGGGTCAGCTCCTCAACTTCCTGCCATGTCTGCAGGGTCTTCCAAGCTCGCGACAGACGCGATCTAACTCCCACCTCCGTCCTCGGTCGTACTCGTTTTGTTTTCCTCCCAACTTGTTCATGCTGGATAGAAAGAAGGCGTAATAAGCATAATATAGTAAGCACCTAGCCTTTCACCACGTCATGAGCATGAACTATCCATCCTCGGTGGTGTTGATGAAATGTCGGACGTAGCACCGTCAAACGGTCACTACGGTATCCGCTAAAAGTTATAGCAAATCTTGTCACACGTTGCATACAACTTGATCCGAGTCGAAGCCATGGAGCCGGCGATTAATGCTGCTCCTGGGCATGCATATGATGGGTCTAAAGCTCCGGATAAGGCTGCAGGCGAGTTGTCAGCGTCATATCGAGACCCCAACTGTTCATCGACTGTGGTTGCGTCGGACCACAAGGCTCCAGTTCTTGGGACGGAGCAAAAAGAGCCCTCGTCGTCTGGATTCCGCAAGTTCAGGGAGGCCTTAATGGCCAAGAAGTTCGAGAACCATGACAACATTCCGGTACATACGACGATATCGTTTGCAAGTTGCAGTTGTTAGCCCAACTTGTCACACGTGGCAGTGTTTGATGAACTGAGACCAAGCTGCTGCTGTGATGTTGTCTTGCTCTAGGTGGAGGTAGATGCAGCTTCCGGACTGTTCATCGGTTCGTACGGCTCGGCCAACAATTTTGATGAACTAAATCGCGCAGGCATCACACATATTTTGTGTGTCTCCCTTCGCTGCCTCTCCAGTAAGAACAAGGTTTTGTTGACACCTACAATCTAAGCAGGGAGGACTAATGTGAGAGTTTGATGAACTGCAGATTTCCTGAGAAGTTCACGTATTTGCGTCTGGCGGTGGCTGATGTGAGCTCAGCTTGCATTTCAGATGTCTTCGACGAAGCTCTACGCTTCATTGACAGGTACAGAAGTGGAAAAGTGGCAGCTATCGTACCATGACTGTGATATTTACGTATTGATGGTGATTACAGCGCGCTAGATGTGGGAGGGAAGGTTTTAGTGCACTGCTTCATGGGGCGTTCGCGGTCGGCAACGATCGTTCTCGCGTACCTTATTTCGCATCTGGGACTCACACTCTCGGACGCGCTCAGCAATCTTCGTCGAGTGCGACCCCAGGCTCAGCCAAACTCGGGGTTCTACCAGGAGCTGGTAGCTTTTGAGACTGCGCAGAAGCAGCTACACACCTCCAGTGAGGACGCTATGGATATTTTACCTGCTTCTGATTAATCCCGTAGTAGTACGCGCACAGGAAATCAATTAAAGCCTTTGTGGATGAATATGATAGAACATCCGTCCCAGCATGCCACTTCATTTGTGGGCCACTATATCTCATCTACTCACTTGCATAGGGCGAGGCTACAGGTCAATCCCTCCCGTTGTTCATCAAAATTATTTGACGATCTGACGGGGGCTCATACAGCATTTTCGTTGCAATTTGCTCGACAAAAGTGCGTGCAACTGGGTTGTGCGAAAAGCACGTTGTTCACAAAATATTTCAGCTAAAACACACGAAATAAGTAGTTAGGCGAGGTCTTCATCACGTTCAGCATTGACATTGAAATCTTAGCTCATCACCGTGTTGCTAATTTCTCATGAAGCACAATCTCCACACTAGCTTATAGGGGCTAGAGAGGCTCGACATCGTCAAACACTTAAAGGGTGGGAGCGTTCAGTGACCAAAAACCGCACTGCTCGACGGCATATTAATACAGTTAGTTGTCACTAAAGAGTTTCCAATAGCGCTAAAGTACGAGTGCTAGATCATATAACATGGTGAGAGTGCTTCATTTTGAGGCAGTATAATAAAACAATTGAGGAAGAGCAACGAGTCTGAAAATTGAAGCACCTACCCAAAACTTGCAGTGAAGATGACGAGGCTGAGAACGTATCACTGGAGAAGGTATGCTCCATGGGAGCAGCTACTACGTTGGTCTCGCTATTTTGGCGTCCGATGGATCTATCCCACTGGAACAAAGTTGAGATACGTTTTTCGCGTGTGTATTTCGTTTTCGTTGCTATCGGGAATATGATTCCAAAAAACTCGAGACTCTGCTTTTGCTCAAATCCCACCGACTCTTGCGTAATCCACAGCTAATTGCTGCGGTTGCTACGCGAGAAGAGCGCAGCACGAGGCGGGGGTAATATTGATTCGTTATTGTCAATAAATACTTCAAGTAAATCAGTAGCTTTTGGCATGTCGCTCGACAAGATGTGTTTTTCTTTTGTTCCAGAGGCAAGTTGGTGTTTACGCCTTCTGTTCGTCGACCATGACAGCCCAACTTTAGGAATTGATGCTCGTATGCACAAAATAACACGTGCGGAAAATATCACGACACTTTTGGCTGGGTTGTCAGATGGATGAATGCTGCCGTATAGTTGCACCAGATATTGTTTCGCTTGCGTACGAAATGCATGCTGGCTATGATCTTGTTTATTACTGTAGTTCACAACAACGGACCATATAGTTTATCGAAACAGACACTGTGCACATTGTGCGCCAAGCTCGCTACACCACTGGTATCGAATTAGTTTGAATTGATTTCAGCAAATCAAACATCAAATATTCCTTCAATCCTCGAAGTATCGAGTGGGCTGTAACTCGTGGCCCTGCTGGAGCCCGTTCTAATTGGTAGGAGTGTTCAATTGAGCTAGGAGTAGAAATATCGATTAAGCTCAAGAATCTCTCGAGAGCAGTACTCATTTTGTTGAAAATCTAGCTTACATTCGCACCTTTATCTGCTGGCCACGAAAGACACCTTAGCTCGTTCGTTTGTTGAGAACTCATGGAATGAGCAACGCCAATCTTGGTTTAGTGCAGTATTTGCTTAGACGAGCAAGTTTTTATCGTGACGAAGCTAAGCTCAACATGATTCGCTGATGCCAACAAAGTTTCGATTTTACACAATACATGATTGCCATATTCACCCTTTTCGAACTCAAAATAACTGGAGCCGCAAGGCCTCGGTAGCTGATGCAGCTTTTGTGGAGTTTAAAGGGTTAGAGAGAGAATCGCAGTCGTAATAGAGCTAATTCGTGCATACTTCGTATTGACTAACCGAAGAGATACTCCCGTGCAATACATGGGTGCCCATATGCAAATGAATACGAACATGTGCTGAATCTCAGTTTTCATTTCCACTAGTGAAATTTCAGTAGTGCTTTTGTAAAGGTGTCTCAACCCTGCATCTATTTATCATCAACGGTCTATTTGCTGCATCTCGGGTCGCTATCAGCGCCAAAGTCCTTGCAAACCTCCCTTCCGAGCGCATTGATGCCTTCAATCACCCAGAGCCTGTAGTTGGCAAACACAAAGACCTTACCCGGCGCGAATGCAAAGTTGTTCGACGTCTCGCCCAAGTAGATCTTGCCCAGCAGAACTCCTTCAGGGTTCCAGATGTGCACACCATCGCCACATCCAGCCCAAACATTACCATCCGTGTCCGTGTGCACGCCATCAGGGAATCCGTTGTCCACGTAGGCGAACATACGTTTGTTTCCAAGTCTCTTGTTGTCAATAATGTCGTAGGCGTAGATGGTGGCCGGACCGGTGGGGTCCAGCTCAGCCTCTTGAGCACCCGAATCGGAGACGTACAGTGTCTTGTAGTCCGGAGAAAACTCGATACCGTTTGGTTGACGGAAGCCGTCGGCGACCGCCTGAACAACACCCGTTGATGGTTCAAAGCGGTAGACTTGTCTGGGAGTTTGAGGTTCCGTTCGGAAGTCCTGAATGAAGCCGTACGCAGGGTCCGTGAACCAGAGATCACCCGTCTCGGGTGCTGCCTCACGTCGTTCAAAGTGCTGAAATTGCGGCCGTTAAAGCCGACGATCAACGGCTCAGACTCGTTCGTGTTGACATCCACTGCGAGCAGCTTAGAATGGCTATTGAAGTCACCCTGATCACACCAAACCTGCATCGGTGGAGTGCTGGTCTGGTCTACACTACCGGGTGGGTAGTACGACGAACCACCGTTGGCCAGGGTGAGGTCCGGGAACTGCGTACTGTGGATGGACATATCGTCGAGTGAGAGGACGGTGATGTTGATGTTGTCCGCGAGTGACTGGTAGTTCGACGAAATGTACAAACTATTGTCTTCCTTGTTGTAGACACCACCCTCGTGGAAAGCTTCCCAGTCTAGTTCGGCGATCAAAGTGGTCGTCGGGTTGGTGTTGAGGACGTCCGCAAACGAAGAATCGAAAGACAGAAGTGAGACGTTGGGGTCGCTGAAATTGGCGTAGATGGAAGCGAGGTAGTCGGACCCGCCGGTCGCCAAGGCGTGGAGGTCGACGTTGATGAGCGACATATTTTCGGTCGGAATTCGTGCTTTTAGTGAGACTTGATGGGAAGCAGGAAAAATCGCGAGTGATTCTGCTGCGAAACTTTGCTCGGTGGGGTTCACCGCTTCGTCAATCGTGCCTTATAGTCGGAGCAGATGGTGAGAGATTTTAATCATTTGTTTTTAGTCTGCCATGAGTCTCCGGTAAAACCTGGCGGAAGTACTGTCTGTACTCAACATGTTATTACAATAAAACGTGTACAGACAACGACGACGAAACTCGACATTTTGACATTGTGAAAGTGTCCGTGGAAATTCATAAATGAGATTGGATTCCCTTTGTGAATAATTTTATTGGGTTTTATTTTAGCACGAGTTTCACAGTTGTCGGTCGGTGGTGACCAGTGTTTCTAGTGTCGACACTTATATAGAGTTTTCCGATAGTGTAAAGTTCAGTATAAGGTCCGGTGCATGCCAAAAAGCGTACAACTGTGGTGCTGCGTGGTCGCTTTGAGCAAAGCTCTTGTCCGGCCGTAAATTGCCATATGATATCTTGAGGATTTGCTGCAGATCTAAGATCGAATTTCGCAAGGCTTCCCTGAACACTGTTCAGTGCCGGTAGTCTCATTATGAGACTCTCATAATGAGCGTTGCTCCGAGCTCGAACGAAGAGTTCGAAAACCTTTGCTGTAGCCAAAATACTGTATGACCTAGAGTGCCTGGTGGGCTAGAACTGGCTCGGACTTCAGGTCATCTCGCATTTCTACCGCAATCAGTGATTGCATTTGCCAACCGCAATCATTTGTTGCTGCCGGTGGGAAAGCTAAAAGACACTGTATATATTTGGTACACAAAACAGCTTCCAGGATCCCGCCGCCACTTACAGTAAAAAGTGTCATCGTGACTCGGAAATACCGACAATATCTCTGCTTTCAGAACAGGAATTGCCAATAAAAACTTCTAAAGTATAGCCTAAACTTGGTTTTAGTATGGTTTTAAGATTAATTGTGGAAATCTAATCTTAAAACTATATTGTGATCATCAATGTTGACAAGGAATTCACCCAAGCCAGTGCGTCGCCTGCAAAGCTGTAAATTTCTGCTGGCTCCACGCATGTCCACCGTAACCATGGCAACATTCCGGTACATATGATGAAAATGTTGTGATGTCGACCACTCGCTTGCAATTTGCAGTTGTTGGTTTAACTTGCTGTTGTGATGCTGCCTTGCTCTAGGTGGGGGTCCGGACTGCTTATCAGTTCGTTCCTATGGCTTGACCAACAATTTTAAGTACCGAAACGCACAGGCATCAAGCATCACTGTCTCTCAAGGTTTTGCTGACACCTCCAATCTAAGCAGGAAGACGAGTGTGAGAGTTTAACGATGAAGATTTCCCGGCGAGTTCACGTATTTACGTCTGGCGGTGGGTGGCTTATGTAACTCAGCGTGCATTCCGGACGTATTGTATTGACGGGTACTGCAGCCTTGGCACGCGAGTTTGAAACTTGTTATTTGTGCTGTTTTCAGTGCGCTACGAGCGGTAAAAAGTTTTGGTACACTTCGTGGGGCATTCACGGCCGTTCTCGCGTACCTTATCTCGCGTCAGTAGCTCACACTCGCGGATATGCTGAGCAAAAAAATTGTCAAGTGCCGCAAGATCAGCCAAACTGGAGCTTCTGCCAGGAGCTGGTAGGTTTTGAAGCTTCACAAAAACATCTACACACCTCCAACGAGGACGCGACTAGCACTTTACCTGCTTTTCATCAAGCTTCAGTTGAAATCGCCAGTACTAAGGATTTTAAACGCCAAATCGTTCGTTGATTTTGTATTTCGCTCACTTCGTGGACAAGCAATGTTCAGCAACTTCCTTATTGCTGTCCGTGGCGTGCGATAACTTGCACCGAGCATTGAACAGGACACGACACGCGAGCGTTATCAGTCATGAGTTGAAACTACCGCTGTCGAGGCTTTAGCATGCGATGCAGCAGGGCGTCAAAGTGAGAACGTTTGGAGTCTCAAACCGTCTCATATTTGGGCAAGACTTGCATTTCGAGCGAATGATCCCTCCACTGCGCAATGCAAAAGCTTAACGAACCTGTCACTCACTCATTCCTTACCTGATGCAAGTGATTGCACTCACAACAAGCAGCAAAATATTGCATCAGTCAACTTCTGAAGACGCGACTCGAAATCACAGCCCATCCAGTATTTTAGCCGTTGCGCACGAAAACTCCCCAAGCTCGATGCATTATTTTCAGCGACGAAACTTTGTAGACCAAAATGGGATGTTGCATCGAGGTGCTATCTTCGAATTGCGAAAACATCCTGTAGGTATTGAGTTTTCCTGAAACGGATATCTTGTC
This sequence comes from Phytophthora constricta, assembly GCA_011947335.1. Classification (NCBI taxonomy): domain Eukaryota; phylum Oomycota; class Peronosporomycetes; order Peronosporales; family Peronosporaceae; genus Phytophthora; species Phytophthora constricta. Next base: position 30,059 of record JAAVTI010000597.1, on the reverse strand, counting down.
CAAGCTCGCCATGGGCACGCGGTGACTGCCAACGGATCGCATTCTTCGATCAGCAGTCCGTCTTTCAAGCCGAGTCAATAGACCGAATCAGCTGGGTCAAAAGGATCATCGGTGATAAATACTCTGCACTTATCCAAACAGATCGGAAATCGTTGCGGTGGTGAACCATGGCTCGTCATGGGATATGCGAAGAAACAAAAGGGTTCTGGACGGAGACAGGCAACAGCAGCTCTGCACTGGATGAGGTTCCTTTGCGAGCACAAGAAGCCTCCGAGACCCACCAATTCATAGAACCCGACTCGACGGTTTCCAAGCTTTCAAAACCTGCAGCAGCTCCAGCGAAAATCCTGTTTCTCGATGGCGTGCGTGGTTTGGCCGCCCTCTTGGTCGTGAGTCAGCACTCGCGCGAGTATTTACATGACCTCGACCTTGGAGCATGTGCCGTGGATGCATTTTTCGTGCTGTCATCATTTTTGCTGACGATGATCTTCATGAAGAAAAGCATTCGAATGTTGACTCAGAATGCGAGCTACCGAAAGTGGGGGTTCGCTCTGGCCGACTACTTCTCAAAGCGCTTCTTCCGCGTGTACCCTTTGTTCGCAGCAGTCGTCGTCGTACTGTGGCTGCTGCCGTTTGAAGATAAGCAGCGCTACTTCCTGGTGAAGGAACAAAATCACTTCGACCTGTTTAAGGTTCTCACCTTTGGCTTTCATCACCGCTATTTCGTGTTCTGGACGCTCCCGCTCGAGATCTCGTATTACTTCTGCATCCCCGTCTTCGTGCTCGGTGTTCTGAAATTGCGTCGCTTTTGGTGGGTGCCTCTTGTCCCGTTGTACGCTTGGGTCATCTACGCAGGTATGCACGAACGCCGTTCTAGTCACTCGCCAATTCGACCCCATTTCCCGACATTTATCGCGGGCTCCATGGCCGCCATCCTGTTCGTGAAGATCGATTCTTGGATTAAAGCAACTGGGTTCGAGCTCAAGAAGTGGCAGAAGTTTGCCGTCCGAGTGGTCGAGTACACCGCAATTCCGCTGATCCTCAGCGTATGCTTCCGCAGGAACTCGAACCCCAACAGCCCAGCGGAGCCAACCATGTTTTTCCACTGGGTGCACGATTTCGAGCGCAAAGACGAAGGAGGATTCCCATTCATCAGTGTGCCCGTGACGATGGTGATTGTAATCGAGATGCTGCTGCCATCGTGCGTGTCTGCGATGTTCGAGTGGAGTGTGCTTCGATACTGGGGCAAGATTAGTTTTTCGGTGTACCTGCTGCACAGCTTCGTTCTCTTCGGTGATCACTTCGGCCACGAGCCTGAGCTGTACTACGACAGATTGTTCTGTCGCTTTGGTCTCATTCTCCTGCTCGCAACGACGTCTTACCACCTCGTAGAGTACCCGTCGCAGTTGCTAGCGCAGCGAATCACAAAAGCTCTTGCTGAACAAGAAGCGAAACCCGCAGAGAACGTGACTCTCCCATTCACATTCGACACGAAGCGACTGTGCCAACGTACCACTCAAATTGCATAAGCCGTAAAATAAATACGCTTCACTTTCTTGATATGTTTGTGCCGTTCGTTGCATGCTTGCCTCTTCCAGCGCCACATCAAATCGGTCAAATGTCAACCTGTTAGAAGAACGGCAGCGCTGAATCGAGTAGCGAACGCAAAAGCTATCAATATCAGGGTTGCAACAGATATGCGCTGCCTCAAGCACATCGCATGAAGATAAATAAGGAGTTTGGAGTGGTAGCTTACGCTCACCTTGGAGTTGCCTGAAGTCATCTCACCAGTTTGGTCGCCACATATCACTGTTGTTCGCCATGGCAATGAGAAGTGCACGAGAAATCCGCGGTCAAGCTGCTGCAGGAGCTGATGACGATGACCTCGACATGACTTCTGTAGAATGTGAGATGGTCCTGTCGAAAGAAGACTTCGAGATGCTGCAGGCTTTCCACCGATTCGTCCCGCTTCCAGCGCTCACGTCGCGAATTTTGCGCGTCTACTGCGAAGACGACCTACAAGTCCCAGAAGCATCCAACGACGACGACGACGTCGGCAATGATGAAGAATCATCAGCAGAGCAAAGCCGCCACGACGCAACCAACCGAGGCGTTATAACCAGCAGTGCGCTTCGCCATCCACGTCGACCGAGCAAATTGAAAAAGAAGCCGCACTACCAGATTAATCTAGCAGCTCAGACTCCAAGGATCCAGCAGCAGCCAGAATCATCTCGCGCTAACTCGACTCGAAGCTCGAAGCCAGACTCGGAGCGCTCCGAGCGTCCAGAGCAGAGTTAAAACACACAACAACAACAACAAATACCAACACTACACAGTCCAAAACACACTGTCGATTCCACCTCAAATCCCTTTCACCCAGTACCTGTCCTCTCTTCCCTAGGGGTTAAGCTCACACCTTACAGCTCGTCCGATCTCTCAACTTCTTCCTTCTCCTCACTCTTCTCTTCCGGCGTCAACTTGCCCTCAATAAACTCCGTAATCGAGTCTTCATCCCAATGCGCCACACTGCCAATAAAAAAAAAAAAATAGTCTCACTTTTTTTCAACAACTCTTGACAAAAACTCAACAACAACTGTAAAAACAACCTCCTACCTCACTTCCTCCACTTTCTCCCCTTCCTCATTAAAAACTGCAGCACCGGCAGTCTCGACTGCACGTCTTTGACCTCCAACCTCTCGATTTGCGGAGCTTTCTGCTCCACAAAACTGGCCACCCTCGGGTAGCGTTTTAGTTTTTGTTTACTGACCCCCAGCACCACGGACGAGTAGCGTCCAGTGGCATTTTCCTCCAGTTTTTTTGGAAGTCTGAGCAGCACTGGCCGCACTCCTGCAGCAGCGAATTGGTCGCTAAAACCTTCTTTTCCTCCTTGTTGGTATTGGCAGTGAGGAAGGTCGCGAGGTCTTGGCACATCTTGCAGTCCAGAGCGTCCACGTCGAATCCGAGCTTTGCACAGCGGTCCAGACGCTGCGTCGACACTGTTGAAGGGTTGAAGTCCCCTCGGACGCGGCCACACTCGCCAATAGCAGCACCACGTAGCACGACACCTTCATGAGTTAGAGCGTTGGATTAGCGGTCTGGAATATCTAAAGTGTTGTACTACTCATTACTAGTACTACTTTTAATGTATTCATATGATTAATGTATTAGTGTTAATACCACGATTCTTGCGAGCTGAATTTGTAGTACATGGATTACTCTGAGGTTTCGGATTTGTATTATCGTACTGTAAAAGGGTTTAATGCTCTGGCAGGAGAGGTTGTGATCGATGTACAGTAGTGGCAACCAGTCCGCGTGTCAAGTGATGAACTTGCACAGCCATAAACTGTTATTCCCGATAAAATTATATAGCATATAAATTGTATGGCGATAGAAGACTATACGTACACGTGAAGACAATGTAGTTGTTAAGATCCTGATTAGCATTCGGATGCTGTTGCAACTTGATGGTGTGAGAAGGTGGTGTTCGTGCAATCTGATGGTGTGTACAGCAAGGCCGCATACAGCAGGGAAGGTGGACAAACCAAATAATCATAAAGTAAACACTAGGAGCCAAGGAGGTCAAGCGTCTATATAGACTTATGTGAACTCAACCCTCTCCATGGTGCGGGTCTCCTCTGTATTTCACGCACGGTGTCGAAGAACAGAATGTGATAATGCTCGACTGCTCATGCCATACGCGCGGTATGCGTCTCCTCCGCGCCTCCAAGGCTTCAAAACGAGCCGCAGCCTGCTCGTAGCGGATGTTCCGAGTGGTATCACGCTTCTTTGCTCCCCAGCGCGAGCAGGTAGCTCGGCAAGAAGCTGCTCTGACGAAGACGCTACGACCTGAGGTGACAGTGCACTACGTACATCCACACCCTTCGTTGACACGCCTGGTTTGCGTATGGGTAGGAAACCGCAGATGGTCGTGTTCTAGGCAGTACTACAAGCAGCGGGTTGCAATGGCGTCTCGCCACAAAGGGCGGAAACAACACGAGGGGAGGATGCATCGGTGGGAGGCGTTGAGCCAACAAGCGGCAAAAGGCCTTAGCCACCTGGAATGGAATCGAATCCGACGCATTGTGGGCCTGGGGGAGAGCAGATACTCCTCCGTCTCAAAAACTACGCTTTCTCCTCCTTCGACGTAGCCCATGACCAGATTGGCTGTCCCCACTCGGTTTGTGTCCGATTAGCGCGGGTGGACCTCCACCATGTCTTCTGGAGCTGTCCGGCCGCTAGTGGTCTTCGGCGCGTGTTCCTCAGAAAATGGCTCCCTCTGGGGCTACTTCCTGCGGCCGCCGAGCAGGCCATTTTTGGCCTTCAATTACCCGGGGTTCCCTCAGGCTACTGGGCACTCGTAGACTTAATTTACCCTGGCCTATCGACACACGATCGAAGTGAGCTGTCAGAGAGCATATCGTTAACTGCGGAAAGCTGTTGGCGCATTGGTGCTGCATTATATTTTCACGCGGTTTGGCGATGGCGGGTCGCTTATTTTGACGAGCTAAATGATGCGTCCGAAGATCATCATCATGCTCTATTGATTTCTCGCCTTCGACACGGATACAATACTGTACAATTCCATCTTCGCTCGGAACGCACCCCCAACGCTCTGACTCGCGCAGCCGCTGTGATGCGTCGTGCCTTGTTCACTATGTGGACACCAACGGTGAATCCATGCTTAGCTGGAAGTGCAAGGTACCTCCACCTCTTCGATGGAGGATCGCGCGGCAACCCCGGACCAGGCGGCAGTGGAGCCATCGTTGTCCGTCTCGGACCTTATCTCGCAGGTCTGTCCGTCTGCTGGGTCATCAGCATGTCCTATGCTTCGCCGTTGACGACGAATAACCTCGCCGAAAACATGGGCCTCCTGCAGGGTCTTCGCGTATGTGAAAGTAAGGGCTGGACCCCACTACACGTGGTGGGCGACAGCGCCATGATCATCCGACAGCAGCTCAACCGGGTGCCTCCCAAGACCTCCCATCTCAAGTCGCCCTTCTGGCAGAGCCGCCGAATTGCAGACGCACTTCATGTAGTGTTCTGGAGGCACCACCTCCGGGCTTTCAACAAAACGGCAGATGTTTTTGCCAATATTGCCATGGACACTCGCCAAAGTGCCCAACAGGAGCCCGCTGTGAGGCGCTGGTTGCAACGGATATTAGGAGTCGTTAGTATTACTAAGTGACACCAATATACCTCACTGAGAAACGAAAGAAGCTGCTCTAATAATATCACAAGGGTTAAGTATCACTACTACTAATACTCACTATTTAATAAGGGGTTTTATATGACGTCATATTAAATTTTGACCACATTAATAGTGTTGATAGTACTAAACCTTTTAAAACTAATTATTGTCCACCATCTTTTCGCTACATTCCGACCGCGGTATTTAATATCAGACACTAAGATCGCGGTGTCGTAAAATCTCGTCAGGAAGCGCCATTTTCATTGCGATGGCGCTGCTGGTGGCTCTGCGTCCTCGCGCGAGATGGACCCCTTTGTCGCTGCAGTTCCACTCCAGCTCAGGGTCGCTACGTACTCGTGCGGCAGAGAGATCCCAGGCTGCCACTTCTGTGCAACTGTCCACCTTCGATTCGACGAGTCCGCAGCTGAGTGTCCGCAACGCCGCCAGATCTCAGGGCCAGGTGGACGTTCTCCTCCCTCTCCCGGGACTCAAAGGGCTTACTCGCCTTGAGTTAACAGACTCGGGGGCAAGTGTCCAAGACCTGATGGACGCTGTGAGACAGAGGGACAACTCGTTGAAGACGGTGGACGTCGCCACCCAGGATGGCACTAAGCTGGCGCGCACAGTGCGTCTCGGAGAGCTCACGTCCATGCCCTTTGCTTGCGACTGAACCACGTGAACGTGCTGGTGGAGAGCGACGAGTCCGCCATGGATGACCGACGTGCCAGAGAGGAGAGCGTGGCGTTCGCGACGATCAAAGCCAACCTCGAGAGGGACTCGAGACTCACTGTATGTGAGAAGGAGACAAAAAGTTTACACGAGTTTGAGGTGTTCACTTGTGTGTACTGATTGTTTGTTTGTTTGTAGATGCCCCTAGGTGAGTTTTACCGGATGTGTCACAATGCTGGAGCTGAAGAAGCTGTGGCGACCAAGTGGCTGAGAGAACTGCAACGACGGAACCTCGTGGTGCACTTCGATCGATCCAGGAACCCACAGCTGGAGAACGCCATCATTTTGCGGCCTTACGTACGTCTTTATTTGTTTTTCTGCTTGTTTGTCTAAAGTTTGTTGAGGATGGTGCTGAGTCTTGTGTAACTTTTGTGAATGGCCAGAGCTTGGAAAGTGTGCTGACGCTGCAAAACTCGCTGGATTCGGAGCTTTACAACATCAAGCATGATCGTAAAGTGAAGGAGAGACAATTGGTTGAGCTGAACAGCTCGCTCAAAAGTTGCAGGCTGTGGAGACCGAGGTGCACCAAGCAGCGCGTCGTCTCCCGAACGCGCAGAAGTGGGTCGGGCTTACTGGTCTCACCTCGTTCTACGGCGCACTGATGTACTGCGTCTGGGATGTGTACTCGTGGGACGTCATGGAGCCTATCACATACTTCATTGGTTTCACTGCTGTGCTGGGCAACTCGTTCTACTACACCATCACGAAGAAGGTGCGTGTTGTTGTTGAGTGTTGCAACGGTCTTCTCGAGTTGGTATCTGATAATCGTTATTGGATCCCGTGTGCAGGACCCGACGTACAGCAACATGTGGCAGAAGCGGTTCGCGACGCGTGTGGATCTATTGAGCAAGCAGCGCAAACACAACCCAGCTGAGCTTGAGGAGATAAAGGCCCGCATCTCGGACATCGAGAACGACATTGCGCTGCTGACACAATGGGAGAAGGTGGACGTCGCCAACCCTTCACTACAGTGATCGAGCACCAGGACTGCCAAATATTCAACCGATATAGCGAACGAAGCTTTTGTCCGAGTATCGCAGTCATTCTGTCCACATGGACAATAACGTCTTCTAATGTCTTCAATAAAAATACCTACTTTTCATGATCCAGCGCGCAATTTTTGACTTCCTGGTAGACTAAAAAAAAACTACCTTGAATTCGAAGCCCACAACTTCATTTCTCTATTTGACCGAGTCAAGAAAAAGATCCAACGAATATGGCGGCGAACCAGAGCATTAAGGAGCTCATGGCGGCCGAGACCAAGGCTTCCAAGATCATCAGCGAGGCCCGACAGGGTATAAAAACATCTTCCCCCAAGTAAAAAATAGTAGTGTAAAAGAATAGTACAAAACGCTAACGTTAAATTTACTTTCATTTTTCTCGTCAGAGCGCGGCGAGCGCCTCAAGCAGGCCAAACTGGAGGCGGAGGCGGAGATCACAGCCTACCGCAAACAGATGGAGCGCACGTTCCAAATGAACGCCAACACTGACGTAGGGGGCGCCAGATATCACAGAATCGGAAACTCTGGGGGCAGCTGAGCTCAAGGTTCTTTTTTAAATTAATATTTACTGTAGCTGATGGGGACGATCCGACGATTCTGGAGGAGGAGACTCAGCGCGACATCAAGAAGATGCAGTAAGTTTTATTGTTGTTGATGTTTTTTTAATGAAGCTTATGATATTGATGTTTATTTTTATTTTGTTTGGTTATTTTTAGGGCGGACTTTCATGCGAACAAGCAGTCGGTCATTACAATGATGGGGCAGCATGCAGTGCGTGTGCAATTGCGTGTGCCCGAGGCGCGTAAAGCTTAAGTGAGAAAGAAGATCGACTGGATTGAGTTTTTCAGTCGAGTCGAGTCTTTGAAGGCGAGGACAAAAACCTCTTTATTCAACATGAATCGAAAGATTCTTGCCTAGCTCGACGTGTGTTTTCTTATTGTGTTTGTGTGAGTTTGTTTATTTAGTTGCTGAATTCGATGGTCGTTTGTGCAGTTTATCCATCTGGACAGAGTTCATCGAAAAAAAAAAAACGCAGGCTGTAGTTGTTGCTGTTGGGAAGAAACTGCTATGAAGCGGACGAGGCAAACTTAAGTTTCTGGCACCTTTAAATGAACGATTGTCAACGATGAACTCATTATTGTGTGGGCATTGCGGAATTTGCTAACGACAATCGGTTCATCCAGAAAAATGATGTTTAGTGGCCGGAACTCTGGACCGTGTTTGACCAAGCAAGAAACCTGACTGAGGCTATTTTCTCTTGTTGGTGCACCAGGTAATACGACTACCCTGCTGATATGTATATTCATGTCATCGCTATTCCCTACATTATCTATCGCTGGGGCTTAACGTGCTTTGGTGGTTTTCGGTGTTGTCAGACTTCTTCACCACCGTTCGCCGCTTTGGGTGCTTTGCTAGAGGGTGCTCGTGGTTGCGCGAAAGCACTTCGGCACGGTGTTTGTTAAGGTTACAGATAGCTGCCCGGCTCACATGGTACTCTTTGGCAAGTGCCGACTGCTTCTCACCTTGCGCGATACGCATCAAAATGCGTCGTCGGTCAATTTCGCGCAGATATCGCGAGCTTTTTGTTCGTGGGCCGCTGGATTCGCGAACAGGTTCCGGCGAACGAACGTCGAGCCTACAAGTACCTGCAGGACTCTGGTCGGCTCGATCACTCAAGGAATGACAATTGCTAATACTGCTGCTCCAGTTGTTAGATCTGGATGCTTCGCAAGTATTTGTCAACGGTCTCCATCTTGAATCTGGCGGGGTGCCACCGCCTGCTGCAAATTGTGACGGCGTCCAACAATCGACCAATCTACTTGGTTGAGTTAAGTTTTCAGTTGGTGTATGGGTAGTGATGCCTCGGAATTGCATTGCATTATGACGTCGAAGTAGGGTGGCCACTCCAGGAAGTCGATCGACGTGACCTTGACTCGGAATAATTGTTCGAACGTGCGGTCGGCGTCGATGACTTTCGTATCGAACAAAAGCTTGTCGGGGGTGCAAGTAGACGAGAAAAGCATCTCGTGCAACGGGGACTCGATATCATCCTGAATCGGAGCTGGGGCGGAACCGGGGCGATCACTTGGAGCCATCGTGCTGTTCGAAAACGATCGCAATGCAAAATGCGGCTCTGGATGCACCAACTGCTACTGTCGATAGAGGTTGACGCCTCTCACCGGAGAAAAAGGAATGGAAGACTGAGAGGCATTGTCGCTGGCTAGGAAGAGGCAGGAGGTCGTTTCCGTCCAGCGTTTTTCTCGTGTGAGTTCCTGGAATCTGTCAGTCATACGATGCGAGTGGAGGAGTTTCGAGTAGTGATTAAACGGAACGATGGCAGAGCTGTTGCACTCGTGAATTAACGGTGGGAGTCAGCAGAAAATGAAGCTCGGTCTGAATGCGAGGTGAGGATTACTCGATGTTGTCAAAACAAACCAACGAAGGACTACAATACACTTACTTGCCTGAGTTGACTTCACTCTCAAAGGTGTCAATTGTACATTTGCATCGACAGCCTAGACTGGCAGGTCGAATTTACATGGGGATTTATCCACGACAACTTGGTGATGCAAGAGCATGTCTAGTCATTCGTGCGACACGTTCTTCCAGAATCGCATGTGAGATACTCGAAACGCTTAGAAAAACTACCGGTCTCCATCGGCACCAAAGGTGCGTTCTCACTCTTGCCGCAACCACGATCACCACTAATTTTAGTGGTGTGTCTATGACGTTCCTGAACACGACTGCGCGTGTCTGCACTCTTGTGCCTGATCGGATCGGGGCTTTAGTTAGTTAACGCGACCAAACTCGTGTTGTCATCATGATATTGTAGACTGAGCATTGCAATCATATCGCTGCCGCACCAGCGAGTGGACATTATTGTCACAATGCAGACCTTTATCATGTGAACTTTTGATTAAAGTCACTGGTAGTTCTGTCCTGGTCTGCTAGCTTTTACTGCTCGCATTGACGCCTGGTCCTCAATGAAGTATAAGAGATAAGAAGCCGCTTTACCGATGCTGAGGTTAAAGTGGCCTTCTATTTGAGTTTTGGTTTGTTACTGTCCTATTCTTTACCGATGCTCGTAATGCGCAGGAACACTTTTGTCTTGTCCGTTGTTGCTCTGAGGCACCAAAAATATAGCAAAAACGTTTGAAAGATGAGCAACATCATCGCATGAAAAATGTCAGAGGTTTCGCTTCGCAGTTTACTTCACCACTCGTATCGATATCCTGGAGGATAAACAAAGCGGACACTGCGATGTCCCAGTCATCCAAAGATGTGTCACAAGCCTAAAACGGGTCGAAAACTTGGATTGACTCAGAGTCAATCCAAACCTTCGGAAACGGATGCTGATGCTGCAATAGAATGTCTATTGTCTATTGATCAATCGCCTGGAAGTTCAATACAGAAGACTTGGTATCGCTTATCGATCTCGGCATTTAGTTCTTGTAGTTCATCAATAAATCTCGGCAAGCCGTCTCGCGAGCATCTGCAGTCGCGAGGCAGCTCTAGTTGGGACATCATTGACCATTGCGTTATGTTCATGTTCATTTGCGAGACTGCTTCCGTTTTCATTCCAGTCACCAACATCTTCTTCGCTTTCGACGTGAGCAGCAGCAATGCGTAGGTTTGGGTGTGCACGCTGCAGTGCGTCGACTGTGAGTGCTGACACAGCCAATGTTACAAGACACAATAGCTCTTCAACAGCACCTCGGTCCAGCAGTTCACGAATACTCTTAGCCACACGCATGCCTCCGTCTGCGTCCATGAAAGCGTAGAACAGACAAACATTGTATGATGCTACTGCAGGTGGCAGTTCTAGCACCACTGAAGGATGATGTTTAGCACGGAGTTTGATGAATCCGTTGGTAGCTCCGGTTCAATCTCCTGAAAAATGGAGAGCATCCGAGAACCTCCTGGGACGACGGCCACGCCACACGAAGTTGGTGAATTGCTAGGCACATTAAATTCGGAGCTGCGTGTTTTCATCTGTGCCCATGCAAGAGCATTTTCAACAACGAGAGTCATGAGGCGGTCACAGTAGCGACGAAATTCCGCGTCGGATGTTTTGCTGCTCAAGAGGAGAGGCATCAACCGTTCTTTCGGCTGCAACGCAACCACTTTTACTGTTGAGTGTCGGCGAGGCGTTAGCGATGCATCGAATATGTGGGAAATTCGATCCGAAACATCCCTGTGAGGTGATTTCGTTTCTGCTTCATCCGCATCAAAATCACCGTCTGCCTCTTGTTTGCGCTTAGTTTGTTTAGGGTGCTTTGCCAGTGGGTCTTCGTATCGACGTGCCAGCACCATATCGCGATGCTTATTCAAGTTGCAAATTGCTGCACGTGTGACTTGAAACTCTTTCGCGAGCGCAGATTGTTTCTCACCACGGTCGAGTCGTGCCAAAATTGTGCGTCGATCGATTTCACGCAAATAACGCGAGTTCTTCTTGCTCGGGCTGGTATCAACATCATTTAGAAATGGTGACGGTGTTTGGAAAGCGGGCAGTGAAAATCCGTTGAGTGCAATTGGTGGTGGAGGTGCAAAAGAATTGGCTGAGTCTCGTTGCTTAGCCCATGGTGCCCAGGTCTTGCTTGATCCACTGCGATATGGTCTGCAAACCTCGCTTGTTCGCCGCCATTATCCATCATCAATTGCATTGCTCGCGCTCGCGCCTTAGAGGCTGCAAGTCGTCGCCGAGGACTTGTGCGTCGTCGACGATGATTTAGTCTTGAATCCTCGGTCTCAACGGTGTCGTTCCAAGATGTCGTCGGCATTGCAATGGACTCTCTGAAAGTAGGTCGTACAGAAGACATCGAGACTGATGCGTAAGGTGACCAGCGACTTGACCGATTTCTCGGAGATGCATCAAAACGACTGCTTCGGAATCCGGCGACTTGAGGGTTCGCGAATGCTGCCAAACCTAAAGGTGGTGCAGATGCCACCTCCAGCGGTAAACTTGTTGTATTCGGAGTCGCAATTGGTAATGCCGCTGAAGACACGAGGTGCATGGTGTTTTGTGACTCTGGGAGTGTTTGCGCTCGATATCGCTCTTGAAAAAACCCTGGACGCTCTTGCTGGTGCGATTCTGAGCCCGTGAGATCAATCATACTTGCTGTTTGTGCCTGATAGCTTTGAAATCGCCCAGTCGGTGGCATGAGCGACGCCATACTAGGCAACATTATGCGTGAAGTACCCTCTTCATCAATCGACCTACATCGGAATTGGTTGTACGGAGAATAACTAGGTCGATGAGCTGGATTCGAGTCTGAACGCGATAATAATTCACGGTGAATATCTGAGGTGTCGCTATGATTTTCAAAGCAAACCGTTCTGCCAAGAGCACTTGGATGGCTGCGTAGTCTGGGAAGTCTTGGAGGCATTAGGCTGGGTCTGCTGTGAAAGCTCTCCTCTGCTTGGTACGTGTCGCGAGGGAACATCACAAGTGAAAATGTAGCACAACCGCTTCGTGAACGGTGGTCACTCGAACAATGCAGCACGTGTTCACGCAATTCTTCTCTCTGCAGTCTTGCTGTCACTAAGAGAGCAATTGCAGCGATGGTATATCGAGTATAAGTCAGGACGTGGCTTGATTCAGGGACATTCAAGAGCGTGGCAAGTCTCCACTAGCAACTCTCGTTTCAGATTTGGTTTCGGATGTCCGAACTTGATGTCGGCGCATTTAATGAGAGTGCTACGCCGACTGCGAGTAACGCAGTAACTTCGCACCGCAGTTTGTGCCTCGAGCTGCAAACGCCCACGAATATCGCGAAGCCGTTTCTTTACTTTAGGTGCTTTGGTGCTCGTCTTCCTTTGATCTGTGGCCACCATGACTCGGTCTCTCGGTCTTCAATAAACATCGTCAAAAGCGTTGATCTCGTAGCCTAGCAAAGGTTTGCAAGCAAAACTGCGTTTTCGGACAGTGTTTGTGTCTTCCAAAGCTCGACGCGGAATCAACTACAGTAGTCAGGCCGAATGACGACCTGTCCTAGTTTACTGGCGACAGTATCTGTCAATCGCAGCAAACTTCCTGCACGTTCATGAGCGCTATGCAGCATGCACTGGATACCGTTTGTTCATCCATCCATGTAACGTTATCACTTCAGAATGAGCGGTGTTTTGGCAATAGCTGCCTGAGCTAGTGATCAAACGAGAAAGAGCGAGAGATAGTAGTGTCGTGGTGGCCAGAACTTTGCCCCACAGTTAAAAGTTGTTGCGGTCGCGTCTGCAGAACGGATGCAAGTCCAGCTTGAGCTTGAGACAACTGAACTCTCGTACATTTGGTTGACAGTTCTGCATTTTCGCGCCAGCAGCATTCGGGTCGCACGAGTTGAGCTAGGCACGTTATTGCACATGTATCCGTCATTTTTTACGTCGTACTGCTGAGCCGCTGGTTGCGGCTCGGCTTCTCTGACGACATTGTGAATTCAACGAGCTTATCCGAGTCCAGTGCAGCCGTAAATTCGCGCACTAACATCGAGTGTCGAGACCGTGAAAGACAACAAGTGGCTGGATGAGTCCCTCGACGCGTGCCTTGAACTGCTTGCTACCTACGACTTTCGCGACTTGTAAAAATCTGCCGTCTGAACTAATGTGGTGACTGGTCTCAAGCAGGACAGGCTCCAAGTACTTCAGTTCCGCGGTCAGTATCGGGTGTGAATGTGTTCGCGTTGCTCGATCACTTTTTGCACTTATGTGGATTCTAAAGTCAGTGGAGGCTTCAGCCTGTCCATTGCAACGATGCACGGACATGGAACTTCCTGGCATCATACCTCCAGCTTGCTACCGCAGTCGTGTTAACTTGGGCAAGCGAATCAAACCTCATCGCATGTTGGAAAATATGTATATACCTGCAAGGTCTCATGGTCGCCTTTCAATGTCTCCCCATGTCGATAGCATTTTCAGGATGGAAATAGCGGTTCTGGACGGTGCGACGATGTTTGTGGGATCATGTCGGTGGTCATTTACCGACAAGCAGGCTATCTCGACATAGTTCGATTGGCATTTGAGTTGAGTGATGCCGTCACTTTTGGGTTTGAGGAGGGATCGGTATGACCCAACAAGTTCAAGACCCTCTCGGGGTTGGTCCAATGAAGTTCCTCTTGACAATGCAGAGACTAAAGAAGACGCTCCGCTCCAGAACGACATCGTGGACACTAACAGTAACAACGACACTCAAGATGGTGATGACATTGCCGGCTTGAAGATCGAGGAAGCGATCGAGGACGAGATCGACCGTTTACACGCGCACTATTCACGACGCGTACGGTGGTCAGGTGTAGACAACGTCGAAAACCGAATCCGCCTGTTGTAAGCACCATAGTCATGGATCCTCCAGCCGAAAGAACCTTAGAAAATAGTGCTGAAGTCTCAGGAAACGCTGTTGATAGCTTTGGTGAGGATGACGAGACTCGAAACGAGTCGACGGATGAGGAAGACTATGACAAAGGCATGATTTTCGCATTGACACCACTGACGTGTCCTGGCCCTCCGTCACCACCGCGTCCACTGCCCCCAAGGATCAAGTTGCGGATATTTGTTGGCACGTGGAACATGGCAGCAAAGACCCGTTCGCACTCCGCAGACGCGGTCGGTACATCGGAGACGACTTGGCAGCAACTGCACTGCGTGACTTCCTTCCACTCGGATACGATATCTACGTTATTGGGACGCAAGAGAAAGTTACGAAGCACTTGCACGCGGCTGTCCTCGCAAGACTCAAGCAATCTGGTCCCGAGTCTCCATCGCAGACGTACCAACGTCTGGTGCTGACTCCGAAGCAGCAGTGGGCACGAACACGTGAAGATGAAAATCACCGTCGAAGTGCTCCTGAGGCATCCGAACTTGGAAATTCCTGGGGGCTCATAAGCCTCTGCAGTCCGAGGTCTACCAGCGCTCTCAGCGCTAGTGAACAAAGTGAGCACAACCAAAGCTTCTCTTGCAACGATGAGCCTCGTTTCGCAGAGTACGCAGTTCTTGAAACCCACGATGAGAGTCCAGAGTCACCCTGGTGGAATAAACAATGCGAGCACGAAGAAATTAAAGGGCATGGGGACCATGCCTTCATCCGACGAAAGTCCACGGGGATCTCCGTGTACCATGCAAGCCACTTGCAAGGGCGAATGGAGATTGTGGCAGCGGCTTCGCACAAGTTCACTGGCTCGAAGGGGGCATTGCTATCACGCTTCGGCTAGCGGATGACCCGCAAACACTAACGTTTGTGAACTGCCACCTTGAGGCGAATCGCATCGCACGGCGACGGCGCCAACTCGACAAGCTCACACGCGAATTGCCTCGTGCACTAGCGTCTCAGAAAGACAACCAGAGAGGTGAGTCCACGCTCGCCAATTGCAGTGATCACGTGATTTGGATGGGAGACTTCAATTACCGCATCCAGTCGCTGGATAGCGACGACGTGCTGCAACTGCTGAGTGCTGGGCGTCTCCAAGAGCTGCACGACCAGTACGACAGTATGGCCGACGATTTAGAGAACGTGCCGGGGCTGCAGGCGTTCCATGAGCCGGTCAAGTGGCCAACCTTTTATCCGACGTACAAGAAGGTGGCGAGTCGCTCACGACTGCCACTGAGCGGATCAACGACCCACACAGGATTGGACACCCGATGGGCGCAGCACGTGTACCAGACCAACTACCGCGAGCCGTTCTACAAAGGTGGTCGGCTCCGCCAGCGAGTTCCTGGCTGGTGCGACCGCATTCTGTACTGCTCTCGTCCGCAGACTCCATGGGAGAACTGCCTTCAGGTCGAACAGGTCGCGTGCTCGGATGCCAGTCAAGACACGAGCAGCTTCAGTCCGAAAATCGTCCGAGACAACTACCGGTCACTTAACGACGAACTGCGCGGCAGTGACCACAGCCCCGTGTCCTGCACCTTCCTGTGGTCCGTGCAGCTATAGGTGATACTGATTAGACCATTGTAGGAGTAGTAGGTCGTAGTACGGACTAAGTATTGAATGGCAACGATGATGAGCGAAAAGATACTTTTCTGCTTGGGGAACATGGCTGCACTTCTGACTTCCACAGAGAGTCGGTTGGGTCTCAACAGTTGCGCCAACGTTGCTGGAAGTGAGCAGCTCCGATGCGGCAGTTGTCATGCCCGAAACGCCTCGTGTTTTGTATTCATGGTCATTAGATCTCGACATTGGCGTTCGCTGCACCCCATAAGTTGATCACGTACGAGTTGATGGCTGCTGATTGACCTGCGAAAAAACAAAAATTGACGATCGCACTTGGAAATCCTCGAGAGTAGAGTTTCATTTTGCTGTTGGACTCAGGAAAAGAGAATCTGGTTTTGTGGGTCTCTTGTGGACAAACATCCATCGTCAATGAAAAAAACTCTGCTCGTTGAGTATGCAAATAAAACTACTGTTTACTATTATAGTATCAAAGTCAAGTCATGTTGCATGGCAAAGTGCACCGCTAGCTGGAGGCAAGAGCCGCTGGCAATGAAAATGCGTATGTAACTAGCATTCGTTTACTTCTCATTCAGTAGGTTCTGGTGCCCTGCTGATGCAGACCGGCACCTCTGTAGGGAATAGTGTCGTTTCGTTCCGAGTCCACACGAGCGACAAATAGCCTCACCGATTACAGAGGAACTGATGTCATGGGCACTTTAATCTTAATATCATGCAACGAATGCAGATTGCATTTTCACTAACAATAGTTTCTTGATGAAGCCTACATTCCTTCGTGGTGTTTTCATGAATCTCTCGGTAAGAGGTCAGTGTTGTGGTGCGTCATCATAGAGACTCTGGTGGTTCACCAGCTCCTCAGTGCGTCAGTGAGATGTCTTTAGTTTCTTAAAGACATACTATCAATATATTTTCACGAAGCGGCCGTCAAAATTCTAACGAAAATTTTCAGTGCTTTTTCACTGAGATATGGAGATTCCTCGTCGTGTCCAACATGTACCACATTTCCGGTACACGCTCTTTTTCGGCACCCCTAGTCGCTCATTTGCGAAATCCAGTCAGCGTCTCTTTTTCCTGACATTTCCAGTCCACATACTCAATCCAAGTGATACTCTCCGCCTCTTTTTCCAAAATTTACCTAAACCAAACTCTTCCACCGTTCCCACCGTCACTTCTCCTGTGGTGGCGTCGCGCGCAGGACCAGGAGCCAGGAGCCAATTCCAACACTAAGCAGCCTCGCCGTATCCCCGTAACCGCTCCCCCGCGCGCTTTACCCCCGTCGACAGCCATGATTATGAAAAACACCATCCTGAGTACGTTCACTTGTACCTAAAGCGACAGGGGAGGCGACTGGGATTCTCTAACCGTGTAACCTTTCCTCGTAACCTTTCCGTAGCCGTGTTCCTGTCGTTAGTATCCGTGGGTACGGCGTTTTACGCCATGGCGTACCCCGCCTGGTTCCAGCAGCATTACCGTCGCGACGGTAACGACGTGTACCAGGGGTACGGTCTCTTCGCCTTCTACTCGACGGCCAGTCTGGAGTCCCCTTTTACGCCTCCGAGACGGTGTTACAGTACTCAGATTTCTGCGTAACCGATTACACCACGCCCAATTACATGCTGGGCGACGGCGCCGACTTCCACGAGGTTCTATGCGGCAAGAGGATGAAGTCAGTGCAGGCTACGACGTGTACAGGCGCAGCGATCTCCGTGGTCGGGTTACTCACGGCCATCGGCGCTGTGTATAACCCCTCGGCGGGTTACATGGAACGCGTCGTATCCTTCTGTACCCTCGTCGGCTGTACGTAACGCAACCCACCCTTTTTTGATAACACTCTTTTTGCCAGTTGTATTAACTATATTTTGGTTTGTACTGATTTAACAACAGCATTGTTATTAGCAGTGTCGCTGGTCATTTGGGGCGCCTTATTGCAGCAGACTTTGTACGAGATTGATACCATCAATTCGGCCTATACCACATGCAAGGCGGATATGACCAAGTGGCACTGCTGGTTCTACGGCTACAGTTTTTGGGTGTGTTTGGCGTCGGTCATTATCCTCTCCGTGACCGGATACTTAAGTTCGGCTGGTCGTGCTGAAAAAATTCGGTACTTCCGAAAAGAGTACGAGCGAGATCTGGCGGTCGCCATGCAGCAGTCGATGGAAGCAGATGCTCATGGTTACGGTCCGCACAATACCCAATTTGTGCGGACGGAATCGGCTGGTGGCTTTGGCGTGCAAGCTACGCAACAGGCTTATGGACAGGCTCCCACTCCATCTCAGTACAATCCGAACTCGGGACAACCGTATTCGACTCCGCAGAACATGCAGCCGTACGGAAATGTGTACAGTCAGAATTCGGCCCCGAAGCCAACGGGTTACCAGCAACAGGTCGGCAATGTACCGCTCACGGCACCGTCGGCGTCTAATGTCAGTAGGTCAAACAGTAACGATGGAGACGCAGTGTACCCCAGCTATAGCGAGCAGCGCAAGAACCACTCGCTGCTGGGGCGGCAACCTAGTGGAGGTGTCGTCTAAGTTGAACGTCGCCAGCGATTGGATCGAACTCTTGTACAGTCAGAAAAAAGTATCCGAGGATATTGAAGTGCAGGTACCGTCGTCGGGGGTTTAAGCTCAATAATGGGATTGAAGACGGAGGGTGGAGATTTGAGGCTGACGCGTGACGGCTATTTTGATTTTGTATGCGTTGAGCCTCTGGTGACGAAAAGGTTGTGAAGACATCGGACACCGCGGAGCTCAGCAACGACGTTAAGTACTTAGTAGAATATACTACAAGAAAGAAACATGCCAAGAAGTTTCAATTTGTTTGACGAGTTTCAACCTGATGAAATTGCGCCTGACTCAGTATCGTTGGTCGCAAGAGAGACGGTGACACGGTACCAGCTGGACGACAAGAAGACGAGTTGGCGACAATATCTGATCGCAGAGACTTTCCTCGTCAAGCGCAACACGATCAGCGAAATTGAAGAGACTGAGCTGTGAATGAGTGTGATTGAGAATGTGGGGTTGCACATTCTCCTGATCAAAGCCTTTGTTTTTGAGCCGCTACTTGAGCGTGTATCGATCATTACAGACATTCAAGCACTATTGTGCTTGGACAAAAAGTACCCCGTTTCGTTCTATGTTATACCCATGCTGATAAGTGGTTCAAGGGTAGCTCGCCTACAATTTACTCTTTACGTGATATCGTTGCCTTGTCGATTTGAGGCCCAACAACAAAGTATCTGGAATACTGCTACACTGAGCTCGTTCGACTACTTCGTCTCATTAAATGCAAAACACCATTAATTTCCCGGCGCGGATCACCTACGCTGCAGCAATATATCACCACGCTGGCACTTCTTAGTATTTGTTCGTTGCTGCGACGGGATCTCGTTGCCAAATGTCCAGATATTATCATCAAACGATCGTTGCTCTTGGACTTGCTGTTCCCATAAAATACAAGTAAAATTCGTTATCAAAGCGCAGCAATTGTCGCTCAGCCTCAGTCCTCAATTTGCCAAAGAATCGTCTACAATGTCCACAAACAACTATCCCGTACTGGACCCCGTCGCGGATGAAGCTGCACAGAAACGTCTCGAGATTGATGTCGCTCCAGCAGTCGCCTTAGGAACCCTCATAGACGACGATATCGTCGAGGCCGCAACGAGAGAACACAAACGCCGAAAGTTTGAGCATAAATTCGGAGCTGTGAGTCAGTCGGAGGTGAATGCAGCCAGCAGAAGAGAGCTGGCCCTGAGGATCGAGAATGTCATGGAGTCGTATCCGGTTTCTGCAGATGCCGCTCCAGCTTGGTTCGTATCAGCGATTGCGGCTGCCACCCAACCAACCATTGACGCAATTGCCGCCACGAATCGAGGCATTGAGGCTCTCCGTCAAGAAGTCCAAGAGCTCCATCAAGATGTCCAACATCTTCGTCGAGAAATGCAACTCCAGCATATAGGCTTGGAGAACCAGTTGACGAACCAAACCAGGCTGTGGGCTGGCCGTGCTGCCAGCACTCGTGCTTTAAACGCCACAGCCGTGCAAACTCCACTAAATGTTCTTGTTAAGGAACACGCAGGCTTGGGAGCCCCTCTTCCAAATGCCCAACCACTTCGACCAAATGAAGTGGATGTTAAAGTCGGACAAGATATCCCTTCACCGCCGTTCCCCGCGACCATCAGAGCTATCGGCAGAATGACTCTCAGTGACATCAACTATTTGGCTATGCTCATGCATGAACACTTCGGTATAGTTGCAGGTGACGACCTTCGCTCACGACGCGGAAAAGTTCGTATTTACTTTGAGAGTTGACAGAGGTCGAGGCTTCGTTGTCCTGCGCTCGTTTAATTTATGTATAGCGTTTGTACATGTGTTGTGGTCTTTAATTCTGCATTCTGTCTGTGCTAGGCGAGGGTGATCGTGCTGCGGCACCGTTTGGTCTCGGAAATACTTCAGTGCTAAAACTTCTGACTCGTACTGATCGCTTTTTATCGGCATAGCGCGGATCCGTTCCAAGTCCCAAGGCATCGATCTCAAAGCAAAAAGGTTGATTTACGAGTGCGGGCTGCTAGAGAGTGAGTAGTATCTGTCCATCCTTGACAATGCCGAGTTCACGTATTGCACCTGCAACCTTGACTTTTGTTCGGCCCTAATGCGTGCAGTGAAGAGATTAATCCTACCGAATATTTTATTTCATCGTCCCGACAACGCATGTACTGCAAACGAATGCCCAAGAGGTTCCCGAGGAGCTGGTTTGAATGTCAGACACGGATTGACGCATCGAGACTTTTGAGGAGACTACCAAGTTCACTTAGGTCCTCATCGTCGTGTGTGGCTTTGTATTTCTATAACTACCGAGCTCCTTCAACATCCTGAGGATACGACAATACCCACAAGGATCAGGGCTGCCGCCCCATAATAATAATGAACATTGATATCGCACATAAATGAATTGAAGCCAGACTACAACATGTCATAATTTATGCTAAGATGCCTACCGAATGTCATTATTTATTCATCAGCAATAGCCGTGATTCGCAGTGTTTTCCCACATCAAACACTGTGGAGAGGTTTTCAAAATTGCCCCGATCACGTTCGGCAAAAGCCTGCACCCGATAACGCTTGCGCTGACTCTAGTCATGTGTCATAACGCGACCGTGATGTACGCACCTACGACAGCCTCCGAAGCAAAACAATACAGCTCGAGTATGACTGAAACTTTTCCATTATGTATGTGTTGTGCATGTCATTATTGATGCCTTAGCTTGTTCTTCTTGCTTGACATTATTTATCGTTCTTCATCGTCTTACATCAATATACATGCCATAATCGGCAGCCCTGACAAGGATCGGTGCTTCCAACCCAAAACCAAGTATGATCTTCTGAATTTGAAGGTGTACGCAGTTGTCGACCTGAGGGCCACCAAAACTTGGCAGCCAACCGCGGTCGCACCATTAAAGAACCGAATCACGGTAGTGTTTAAAGGGGTAAAGCTGGAGACTTTAAAATGCGCACTTGCATGTTCAGTTTGGATCAAGCGACCGTAGCATTGCTCAGGGAGTGCTATTGAGTTACTCTTGGTGCCGCGATAATATTTTAACGATGTATTTAGTTATCTGTTCGTGCCAGGGCTCACTGTCTTTTCGTGATCTTGAGATAAAGGTCTATCATGTTATTGCTTAGCGATGTCGCTGATAGCTCCAATTGTCTTAGAAAAAGGTGTTGACGGGAGGTTTTGTCCACATCATTCTGGATAGGTGGCCTGAAATTCGCACGCTCTTTAAAGAGGGCAGGCATCAAGGATGTACGTGGCTGCATACCTCAAATTATGACGCCCACCCTGTCGTATATTCAAATTGGTCAGCAGTCTTTCAATTTTGCCAAGGGGCCCTCAATCTCGAGACGTTGCTGGGTAACAGCATCAGCGACGAAGCCTAGTTGGTCGTGGACATTGGAGACCTTTCTTCTTGGTTATGTGCTAAGCTCAATGCAAAATGAGAAAGTGCGTCGTATCTGCAGCAGTTGAAGTCACTTATGTTGCATTTGCGTCATGTCTGTCTTCAGTTTGAGAAAGGAGAAGGCAGTAGCTGCACCTCAGGCGCCAAAATCACGAGAATATTTCTTCTTGCCTGTAGTACTGGTCGTCTTTGGGTTCTTGAGGCTTTTAGTAGTGTAACAGGTCAGGGCTGAGGCCTGGACGGCATGACGAGAACGAGCAGTCGGCGGGCGAAGGTATTACCGAGCGGTACGGAGGCCAGCGGCACGGAGGCACGCCAGCGGGCGACGGTCCGGCAAGCAGCTGCGGGTGACGGGCTACAGCCTGACAGACGAAGTGTGGGCGTCGAAGGATGCCAGAAGCAGCGGTTGACGAGGAAGATCGAGGCGCAGAGGTCGCAATGGGCGAGATCAACGGCTCGGAGGCCACGGTCGCGGAGTGAGAGGCCCTCCGGTGGATGAGTGTACCCAGCGAGAGCTGTGGGGCACGAAGAAATGGGCGGCGACGGCAAAGTGAGTGCCAGTCACTTTGGAATCGGGAGGCTGGCACGCAAGCGAGCCCTGCAGACAAAGTACGGGAACGGTTGGTACGGCGCGGGTAGCGCAAAGCGGTTGAGCATCGGGGTCGAAGGACTCCAGCGGACGATTGGGTGACGCAGTGCATCGGCGCTGTCAGCCAAGCGGACGGTGGCGACGCGGTGCCTTTGGGTACTGTCGAGTCAAGCGGTTGGAACGAGTAAGGTGGCCGAGGGTCATCTGGACTAGCGACTGGACGGACGAGCCACGTCTATAGCTGTGCTCGAGGCAGCACGAGGTGTGGGTGGTGGCAGCGACGGCAATTGAGGCCTGGGTTGTCACAGAAGCACGTCGAGCAGCGATAGGGGCAGTTAGCGGTGGTATCTGACGGACAGGAGTAAGTCAAAGCGGACGGACGAGCTAGTAGTTGTTAGCATTGAGGCTACTTCTATTAGACTATTAATACAAAGTAGGAACGGCCTAGACGTTCCGGCAGGGGAGATCAAGTTGATCTCTGACGGCCATCAGCGAGTTGAAGTTGACAGGCATACGAAGCGAACGAACAACCCAGCGTGAGCTATACGATTTGCCCAACGGCCGGGCAAGATAAGTGGTCCCGTTACATGGTGGTCATACAGGGGCCACTACAAGAAATACCAAGAGCTTCAGTTGGACGTACGGACGAAGTTACGAGTGTTACGGCTACTGGAATGGAGACGAGAACGATGGCTACCGCGAGAACCATGAAGTCAGGACGGCCCAAGCGTGCCACGAGGAGGTCTCCAAGAAGCGCCGGCGCGAAGAGCGGCAGCGACGACACGAGTGGGAGCGACGCGACGGAGCGGAAGACCGAGGACAACGTCGGGCACCAGACACTGCCTTCGGGACACGACGACGAGCCGCGAGTCTCAGCGACAGGTCAGGAAGCGGCGTCGACAGATCAGCCAGCGACGACAACGACGCTCGAACCAGCTCCAGCAGCAGCGGCGGATGACGAGCCTCCAGCGAAACCAGCGTCAGGAAGCAGGTCAGCAGCGACGTGGGCACCAGCACGGAAGCAGTTGGGACGAGGCGGTGGCACTGAGGCACCGGCTTCTACATCGGACGTGGCGGCCATAGCAACGGCACTACATGTAACGGGGCCACGTGGTGGCTGATTTCCTTTCGATGTTCGGGGTGACGGATTCTGATCCGGCAACCGGATCCTCGGAGGTGTGCCACCACTATGGTGTGGTCCACACTTATCATCTTAAGTGCGGCTCCGAGGTTAAGTACGGTGTTTCGGCAACTTAAGTCAGTACGTTAAGCCAGGGCCACTCATTCGGATTAAGGTCATTAGAAGACGGTCTAGTATTAAGGTAGTTTACAGTAGGGAACTAAAAAGCATACAATGAAACAGTTTAGCTTTAGCAACGAAGTTCGCAAGCCGTTCGGTACTCGGTACTCACACGACAGTGAAGGCAGGGCCTTACACTACTTCAGGACAGAGACGCGTGGCGTCTGTCAAGGCTAGAAGCTACCGCTTCCTCAACGCTATTGTGCGTGTGACCCCCGTAACACCTGGTAGCACTTGTAGTCAATCCCGCGACCGACGCGGATTGTAGCAACAATCAAGTTCTCTTTGAGAATTGAAGACGCGACGAATTGGCTGCCGTCCCGCCAGGACTTCCCTCACCTCTCGGATGCCCACTGGGCCACGCTGGAGAAGATGGTGAGCCTCCTGGGAGACTCAGCTTTCGCTGGATTCCCTCATTGTCTGCGGAGCAGCAAATAGCGCGCGTAGAACGCTTCGACAAATACGAGTCGTCGCTCATCGCCCATGTAAGTGCTGCCGCGACTGGATCGGGCGCGTTCGCTACGCGACCCGGCACGACCAAACCAGTCAAGATGACCGTCCCCGAGTTCGACGGCAACGAATCGGACAGCCTGGTCTTTTGGATCCGGGAGATCGAAATAGCGCTAAGCGCTGGCCAAATTTACGAGGTAAGATCGCAGGTCGCGTTCGCGCTTTCCCATCTCGGAGGCCGAGCACGCGCGTGGGCCATGGCCCGTGAAACGGCGACTCCAGGGTACTTCACCTCGTGGAGTTCATGGAGCAAGAACTGCGTTCGAGCTTCCTACTTGCCAATGTGGCATATCGTTTCCGTTCGCAGTTTCTGCGGTGCACGCAAGGAAAGAGGTCTTTGCAAGACTACACCATGCAACTCCAGAATCTGGAGGCAGCCATGGCGGGGGCCCCACTCTCTGAGGACGTCAAGGTGACGGTCCCCATGGACGGGGTCCGCCCAGGTCCTGTAAGGACGGAACTCTTTCGGCGCCAGCCAAAGACTTTCAACGAGGCTGTGCATATCGCCATGTTGGAAGACCATTGCGTGCGTTCCGCACAAGGTGCCGCGGGGCGGTCGGAAGCAGCCGAAGGACCTACTCCTATGGAGATATCTTCGGCCGAGTCGGCTCGGCCTCCGCGAAAGCAGCGTGCCAGCGGCAGATGCTTCGGCTGCAACGAGTTGGGGCATTTCCGTCGGGATTGTCCGACGAACCCATGGCGCGGTCGACGCGGCAAGATGGGTACGGCTTCGCCGACTCTTAACCGGCTGGAGTTTGCGTCGTCGGAAAACGACGACTCCCAGTAGGCGCGGGGCGCCCTGCTGAGAGGTTTGTCCCCTCTACGAGGATGGTGGTTATACCACCTCCCTCCCCAGGGGACAGCCCCAGTGACGACACTCCTGTGTCTCTCAGTGGCCTCGGCGAGATCTAATCTCGTGGTGGTCACCGCCAGCGTCAAAGGGTATGAGGAGCCCATGACTGTCCTTATCGACTGCGGCGCGTCGTATAACTTCGCGACGAAGGCCAGTGTGGCTAGGATCAAGACACTCTTCGATAGAGCTGTAGACGACTCTAAGAGTAATGAAGATGTTTCTGTTCGCCTAGCGACTGGGTCGATCGTATCGACACGAAAGGTACTCCTTCCTTTGACGGTCAAATTTGACGATTTCAACTCGGTCGAACCGTCCATTGTCCTCGATATGGACGAGCGGTACGACCTGATCCTCGGCATGCCGTGGCTTATGAAGCACGAGCCCTGGATCGACTGGCGTAGTCGCACCATCGGTGCCAGCCACAAACCCTCTCGGATCGAGTACAGGCGGGTCATGTCCCCTCCTCTTCCCGTGACGGGTTTGTCCACGAGCACCGCGTGCCCCGGAGTGAGCGACTCTTCACCGGCTCGCTCGAGCAACACGGTGGTGCTACGCCCCAATTTTCGCATTTGGTGGCGCCGGGCGCCTCTATAGGTGCGGGAGGAAGTGATATAATCACTGCAGTCAAGACGAGTGGTCGAGCAAGGGCTCCCACAACGCAAGGCGTTGGAGCTGAGGCAGCTCGCGCAGAAGAAGGTGGTCGAGCAAAGGCTCCACAACGCAAGGCGTTCGAGCTGAGGCAGCTCACGCAGAAGAAGGTGGTCGAGCAAGGGCTCCCCTTCGCAAGGCGTTCGAGCTGAGGCAGCTCACGCAGAGAAGGTGGTCGAGCAGGGCTCCCCTTCGCAAGGCGTTAGAGCTGAGGCAGCTCGCGCGGTCGAAGGGGTGGCGCGCAGCTTCCACAACGAAGATAATGGAACAGAGTTCCTCTCGGTTATTGATGCACTCATGGGTGCGCGGCGTAGAGACGTCGAACTCGCGCCCCTACCACGATAGCTGAGCTACTTGAGCTCCAAGAGCTATCGCATGCGGAATTCCTGGAGTCCCTGAAGGCAGGGAGTTCGAAGAA
Source organism: Phytophthora constricta (assembly GCA_011947335.1). NCBI lineage: Eukaryota > Oomycota > Peronosporomycetes > Peronosporales > Peronosporaceae > Phytophthora > Phytophthora constricta. The sequence continues at coordinate 3,929 of JAAVTI010000597.1, read as the reverse complement.
CTAGTCATGCTCCGCGACGCGGCGGGGTCGGTGGAACTCAACACGTCCTCGGTCAGCGGATCCTACGGTGTTGGAAGATATACGCGTCTCCAAGAGACAGCAACGGAATGGCGCGGCCATCCTACAAGATCCGTCGGACCCATATATCCCCTTTTGAAGGAGTTCGCCGACGTGGTCAGTGATGACCCACCGTCCATCTTGCCCCCGGATCGGGGGTGCGACACGAGATAGACCTCGTGCCTGGTACCAAGTACTGTACGACATGCCAATGGCCCTTCCGAAGGAGCAAGTCGACGTCATCGACGCCTTCTTCGAAGCGAAGCACGCCGCGGGCATGGTGCGCGAGTCAAGTCGCCGCATTCGTCTCCGACGTTCTGCGTGCGGAAACCCAACGGGAAGTGGCGCATGGTACATGCCTTCGACAAGCTGAACGCAGCAACCATCCCGGCGTCGACGCCATTCCCCGTAAGGATGTTGCAGAACAACATGGCTGGTTGCAGCATCTGCGCGCTCGACATGGTCGACGGATATTATCAGCTACTGATGCGTGAATCGGACATTCCTCTCACAGCGGTGAGTACTCCCAGCGGGATGTTGTGGGAATGGCTAGTCATGCCCAAGGCTGTTGAATACACCGGCCACGTTCAACCGGCTGGTGACCCAGCTCTTCAGGCCGATGCGGCAGTTCGTACAAACGTACTTCGATGACATCTTCGTACATAGTCACGCCGTGGCTGATAAGACAGCGGACGAGGTTCACATTGAACACCTGCGCCAGGTCTTGACATGCATGCGCGAAAATCGCTTATATGCCAACATCAATAAGTGCATCTTCGGAGCCGAGGAGATCCCCTTTTGGGCTGCTTCCTTGGGAAGGACGGAGTCCGGGTCGACCCGGCTAAGGTGGAGGCCATCGCAAATTGGCCGGTGCCGGCGTCCCAAAAGGACTTGTTGCGCAGTGGCTTGGCCTCGCCAATTACTTGCATAAGTATAGTGCCAACTATGCGGAAATGGCTCGGCCACTGACCGCTCTCCTTAAGAAGGAGACCACGTGGTCGTGGAACGACGAGGCGCAGGGCGCCTTTGAAGCGATCTAGCACAGCCTGCAAAAGGCTCCCATCCTGGCATTGCCTGACGAAGATCGTCCGTTCAGCGTCGTGTGCGACGCGTCCGACTTCGCCATAGGCTGTGCCTTGCTGCAAGTTGATGCCGAAGGCAGAGAAAGAGTGGTCTCATTCCAGTCTCGCCAATTGAAGGCGGCGGAAAAGAACTACCCTGTCCACGACAAGGAACTTCTCGCGATGAAGTATGCGCTCGTCAAGTTTTGGGTACATCTGCTGGGCAGTAAACCATTCGTGGTGTATACCGATCATGCCTCGTTGAGGACAGCGACGTCGCCGCCTCACCTTTCGCAGCGCATGGCGCGGTGGCTCTCGTTCTTCGCCGAGTACAACTTCACGGTGGCCTACAAACCAGGCAAGCAGAATGTCCTGGCGGACGCACTCTCTCGGAGACCGGACTACGAAGTGGCGCATGTCGCCTTTCTAGAGTCCCCGCTCCATGAGCTTATCCGCGACGCCTACGCGAGAGACGACGACTTACGCGACTTGGTCGTGGCACTAGGCGCCGACGGCACGTCTGTTAAGCTAACAGCTCGACAGCGCTCTCGATTACATCGTTATAGCCTGGCCGAGGGCCTTATATATTACCAAGTCGACGTCAGCGACGAACCACGAATCGTGGTGCCTCACGATGAGGACTTGCGCCACCGTATCCTCTGTGAGGCTCATGACGTTGCCTTCCGCTCGGCGGTCACAGGTCGAGAAAAGACGTACATGTCCGTAGCCCGTGACTTTTGGTGGCCAAACATGTACAGTGGGTACGTAAGTACGTCTCCACGTGCGAGACATGTCAACGGGTGAAGCCACGCCATCGTCAGCGGCCCCACTCATGAGCTTGCCGGTTCCGGCGGAATTTTGGCGCTCTGTGAGCATGGACTTCATCGTCGAGTTACCGCCCGACGGGCACGGCCACACTGGCATTTTGGTCTTTGTCGACCGTCTGAGTAAGATGGTGCGGCTAGCCGCGGTGAAGAAGAGCGTGACAGCGCCACAAGCAGCTCAGCTGTTCATCGACAACGTCTTTTGCCACCACGGACTCCCGGAGTCCTTTGTGAGTGACAGAGACCCCCGGTTCGTCTCCTATTTCTGGGAGCATCTCTTTCGCCTCCTAGGCACGAGACTCGACATGTCCACGACGGACCATCCACAAACTGACGGTCAAACCGAGCGGGTCAACCGAGTCTAGAGGACGTATTACGAAGTGTGTGCGCGTCCGAGCCCACGAAGTGGGGTGATGCTTCCACAAGTGGAAGTCGCGCTTAACAATGCATGCGTCGACGGGCTTCACGCCTTTCTACGTTAATGGCCTCCGCCATCCGCGCACGCCGTTGGCGTTGTCCCGCTCAAGATGTGAGTAGGAGAGGGGCTAAGGCCGACGACCCAAGGCGTCTTTCCGGTGTGCGTCCTTCTATCAAGAAAATCTGTTGTCCTTCATAGAGGAAGGAGCCGCCGTGCGGCAACGTGTCCGCGACGCAATGGCCGCTGCACAAGATAGCCAGGAGAAAACGCAGATCGCCATGGGTGCAAGAACACATTGGTGTTTAACTTAGGTGACTTGGTATTACATAACGCTAAAACTTATCTACCTACCCATGCCGTTTCGGCAGTCGGAAGCACGAAGCTCCGACCCCGATTCGTGGGGCCGTTTACGGTCATTGGGGTCCACGGGAACGCCTACACACTCGACTTGCCCTTGGCAATGGAGACGCACCCGACGTTCTACGTCGGACTGCTTAAGGCGTACCGCTCGGCGGCGGACTTTGACGCGGAGGATCCGAATGCGGAGGATCTTGACGCGGGGATTCGAGGCACTTGACGCCGCGGGCGCAGGGGCCGAATGGACGTGGGTCCAGCCATCAGTCGACGCAAGGCGTCTGCCAGAAACATCGTCTGGGTCGGGTCCACTAGAGCAGGGACGGCTGCCGGAGCGGCAGGAGGATGACGAACTGGATACTCCAGGGCACGTACGCGATCGTACAAGTCCCGTATCCACCCTTGTGGTCGCTCAGGGCGGATCCAGCGCTGCCCGGTCACCTTCAGACCCCTCAACGCTCTTCGAAAGCCGTCGAAACCCTTGTTCCAGCTGATACAGACGACCACGGAGATCACTCGCCTCGCGATCGAAGTTCTCACGCGCATGGCGCCGCTCCTCGGCGACCCGAGACTGCTTGCGTCGCCGTAAACCCAGGATCTCCGATCGCTGGGTTGCCACCAAACCTGACACCCAGTCCTCGCAGGACGTCATTGGATGCGAGGCGTCCCGCGACGGGGAGCGATGGGATCGACCGAACGTCGCCGACCATAACGCGCGTCTGCGTCCCCCCCGCTACTGATTGATTAGCGATGGTGCCCAGCACTTCCACGTGGAGAAGCTTCTGAAGCATAAGAGGCGCGGCGGCCGCCGCCTCTACTTGGTGAAGTGGCGCGGCTATCCGACGGCTCAACGTACGTGGGAGCCAGAGGACCGCCTCTTGAGGACTGCGCCGACCTCGTACTCGCTTACACGAGGTCCCTCGGAGCCGGTCGGCGTTAACGGGGCCGAGTACGCTTTGCCAGTTCCACCGGCTGAGACTGCCGAGATTTCTGAACCTTCTGCACCACTTCTTCGGAGGATGTCGCGCGGCATGGGGTTGTCACGGGCGTGAAACGCTTTTCCCCACTGGCCGTGGGCACACATCTTCGCCATGCAGCGAAGTCGCCGAAAGGCGAGCTAATCAGGCCGATGCGGCGATCGGAGGAACTCGGGCAAAGGATAGCCTGCTTGGCGTAGCCGCCCCCTCGAATTCAACCTCGGCCGACTCGCGCCTG
>JAAVTI010000596.1:0-12486 GCA_011947335.1 Phytophthora constricta | reverse complement strand
TCTCAAAGCAAAAAGGTTGATTTACGAGTGCGGGCTGCTAGAGAGTGAGTAGTATCTGTCCATCCTTGACAATGCCGAGTTCACGTATTGCACCTGCAACCTTGACTTTGTTCGGCCCTAATGCGTGCAGTGAAGAGATTAATCCTACCGAATATTTTATTTCATCGTCCCGACAACGCATGTACTGCAAACGAATCAAGAGGTTCCCGAGAGCTGGTTTGAATGTCAGACACGGATTGACGCATCGAGACTTTTGAGGAGACTACCAAGTTCACTTAGGTCCTCATCGTCGTGTGTGGCTTTGTATTTCTATAACTACTGAGCTCCTTCAACATCCTGAGGATACGACAATACCCACAAGGATCAGGGCTGCCGCCCCATAATAATAATGAACATTGATATCGCACATAAATGAATTGAAGCCAGACTACAACATGTCATAATTTATGCTAAGATGCCTACCGAATGTCATTATTTATTCATCAGCAATAGCCGTGATTCGCAGTGTTTTCCCACATCAAACACTGTGGAGAGGTTTTTCAAAATTGCCCCGATCACGTTCGGCAAAAGCCTGCACCTGATAACGCTTGCGCTGACTCTAGTCATGTGTCATAACGCGACCGTGATGTACGCACCTACGACAGCCTCCGAAGCAAAACAATACAGCTCGAGTATGACTGAAACTTTTCCATTATGTATGTGTGTTGTGCATGTCATTATTGATGCCTTAGCTTGTTCTTCTTGCTTGACATTATTTATCGTTCTTCATCGTCTTACATCAATATACATGCCATAATCGGCAGCCCTGACAAGGATCGGTGCTTCCAACCCAAAACCAAGTATGATCTTCTGAATTTGAAGGTGTACGCAGTTGTCGACCTGAGGGCCACCAAAACTTGGCAGCCAACCGCGGTCGCACCATTAAAGAACCGAATCACGGTAGTGTTTAAAGGGGTAAAGCTGGAGACTTTAAAATGCGCACTTGCATGTTCAGTTTGGATCAAGCGACCGTAGCATTGCTCAGGGAGTGCTATTGAGTTACTCTTGGTGCCGCGATAATATTTTAACGATGTATTTAGTTATCTGTTCGTGCCAGGGCTCACTGTCTTTTCGTGATCTTGAGATAAAAGGTCTATCATGTTATTGCTTAGCGATGTCGCTGATAGCTCCAATTGTCTTAGAAAAAGGTGTTGACGGGAGGTTTTGTCCACATCATTCTGGATAGGTGGCCTGAAATTCGCACGCTCTTTAAAGAGGGCAGGCATCAAGGATGTACGTGGCTGCATACCTCAAATTATGACGCCCACCCTGTCGTATATTCAAATTGGTCAGCAGTCTTTCAATTTTGCCAAGGGGCCCCTCAATCTCGAGACGTTGCTGGGTAACAGCATCAGCGACGAAGCCTAGTTGGTCGTGGACATTGGAGACCTTTCTTCTTGGTTATGTGCTAAGCTCAATGCAAAATGAGAAAGTGCGTCGTATCTGCAGCAGTTGAAGTCACTTATGTTGCATTTGCGTCATGTCTGTCTTCAGTTTGAGAAAGGAGAAGGCAGTAGCTGCACCTCAGGCGCCAAAATCACGAGAATATTTCTTCTTGCCTGTAGTACTGGTCGTCTTTGGGTTCTTGAGGCTTTTAGTAGTGTAACAGGTCAGGGCTGAGGCCTGGACGGCATGACGAGAACGAGCAGTCGGCGGGCGAAGGTATTACCGAGCGGTACGGAGGCCAGCGGCACGGAGGCACGCCAGCGGGCGACGGTCCGGCAAGCAGCTGCGGGTGACGGGCTACAGCCTGACAGACGAAGTGTGGGCGTCGAAGGATGCCAGAAGCAGCGGTTGACGAGGAAGATCGAGGCGCAGAGGTCGCAATGGGCGAGATCAACGGCTCGGAGGCCACGGTCGCGGAGTGAGAGGCCCTCCGGTGGATGAGTGTACCCAGCGAGAGCTGTGGGGCACGAAGAAATGGGCGGCGACGGCAAAGTGAGTGCCAGTCACTTTGGAATCGGGAGGCTGGCACGCAAGCGAGCCCTGCAGACAAAGTACGGGAACGGTTGGTACGGCGCGGGTAGCGCAAAGCGGTTGAGCATCGGGGTCGAAGGACTCCAGCGGACGATTGGGTGACGCAGTGCATCGGCGCTGTCAAGCCAAGCGGACGGTGGCGACGCGGTGCCTTTGGGTACTGTCGAGTCAAGCGGTTGGAACGAGTAAGGTGGCCGAGGGTCATCTGGACTAGCGACTGGACGGACGAGCCACGTCTATAGCTGTGCTCGAGGCAGCACGAGGTGTGGGTGGTGGCAGCGACGGCAATTGAGGCCTGGGTTGTCACAGAAGCACGTCGAGCAGCGATAGGGGCAGTTAGCGGTGGTATCTGACGGACAGGAGTAAGTCAAAGCGGACGGACGAGCTAGTAGTTGTTAGCATTGAGGCTACTTCTATTAGACTATTAATACAAAGTAGGAACGGCCTAGACGTTCCGGCAGGGGAGATCAAGTTGATCTCTGACGGCCATCAGCGAGTTGAAGTTGACAGGCATACGAAGCGAACGAACAACCCAGCGTGAGCTATACGATTTGCCCAACGGCCGGGCAAGATAAGTGGTCCCGTTACATGGTGGTCATACAGGGCCACTACAAGAAATACCAAGAGCTTCAGTTGGACGTACGGACGAAGTTACGAGTGTTACGGCTACTGGAATGGAGACGAGAACGATGGCTACCGCGAGAACCATGAAGTCAGGACGGCCCAAGCGTGCCACGAGGAGGTCTCCAAGAAGCGCCGGCGCGAAGAGCGGCAGCGACGACACGAGTGGGAGCGACGCGACGGAGCGGAAGACCGAGGACAACGTCGGGCACCAGACACTGCCTTCGGGACACGACGACGAGCCGCGAGTCTCAGCGACAGGTCAGGAAGCGGCGTCGACAGATCAGCCAGCGACGACAACGACGCTCGAACCAGCTCCAGCAGCAGCGGCGGATGACGAGCCTCCAGCGAAACCAGCGTCAGGAAGCAGGTCAGCAGCGACGTGGGCACCAGCACGGAAGCAGTTGGGACGAGGCGGTGGCACTGAGGCACCGGCTTCTACATCGGACGTGGCGGCCATAGCAACGGCACTACATGTAACGGGGCCACGTGGTGGCTGATTTCCTTTCGATGTTCGGGGTGACGGATTCTGATCCGGCAACCGGATCCTCGGAGGTGTGCCACCACTATGGTGTGGTCCACACTTATCATCTTAAGTGCGGCTCCGAGGTTAAGTACGGTGTTTCGGCAACTTAAGTCAGTACGTTAAGCCAGGGCCACTCATTCGATTAAGGTCATTAGAAGACGGTCTAGTATTAAGGTAGTTTACAGTAGGAACTAAAAAGCATACAATGAAACAGTTTAGCTTTAGCAACGAAGTTCGCAAGTCGTTCGGTACTCGGTACCTCACACGACAGTGAAGGCAGGGCCTTACACTACTTCAGGACAGAGACGCGTGGCGTCTGTCAAGGCTAGAAGCTACCGCTTCCTCAACGCTATTGTGCGTGTGACCCCGTCACACCTGGTAGCACTTGTAGTCAATCCCGCGACCGACGCGGATTGTAGCAACAATCAAGTTCTCTTTGAGAATGGAAGACGCGACGAATTGGCTGCCGTCCCGCCAGGACTTCCCTCACCTCTCGGATGCCCACTGGGCCACGCTGGAGAAGATGGTGAGCCTCCTGGGAGACTCAGCTTTCGCTGGATTCCCCTCATTGTCTGCGGAGCAGCAAATAGCGCGCGTAGAACGCTTCGACAAATACGAGTCGTCGCTCATCGCCCATGTAAGTGCTGCCGCGACTGGATCGGGCGCGTTCGCTACGCGACCCGGCACGACCAAACCAGTCAAGATGACCGTCCCCAAGTTCGACGGCAACGAATCGGACAGCCTGGTCTTTTGGATCAGGAGATCGAAATAGCGCTAAGCGCTGGCCAAATTTACGAGGTAAGATCGCAGGTCGCGTTCGCGCTTTCCCATCTCGGAGGCCGAGCACGCGCGTGGGCCATGGCCCGTGAAACGGCGACTCCAGGGTACTTCACCTCGTGGAAGTTCATGGAGCAAGAACTGCGTTCGAACTTCCTACTTGCCAATGTGGCATATCGTTTCCGTTCGCAGTTTCTGCGGTGCACGCAAGGAAAGAGGTCTTTGCAAGACTACACCATGCAACTCCAGAATCTGGAGGCGGCCATGGCGGGGCCCCACTCTCTGAGGACGTCAAGGTGACGGTCTTCATGGACGGGTCCGCCCAGGTCCTGTAAGGACGGAACTCTTTCGGCGCCAGCCAAAGACGTTCAACGAGGCTGTGCATATCGCCATGTTGGAAGACCATTGCGTGCGTTCCGCACAAGGTGCCGCGGGCGGTCGGAAGCAGCCGAAGGACCTACTCCTATGGAGATATCTTCGGCCGAGTCGGCTCGGCCTCTGCGAAAGCAGCGTGCCAGCGGCAGATGCTTCGGCTGCAACGAGTTGGGGCATTTCCGTCGGGATTGTCCGACGAACCCATGGCGCGGCCGACGCGGCAAGATGGGTACGGCTTCGCCGACTCTCAACCGGCTGGAGTTTGCGTCGTCGGAAAACGACGACTCCCAGTAGGCGCGGGGCGCCCTGCTGGGAGGTTTGTCCCCTCTACGAGGATGGTGGTTATACCACCTCCTCCCCAGGGAGACAGCCCCAGAGACGACACTCCTGTGTCTCTCAGTGGCCTCGGCGAGATCTAATCTCGTGGTGGTCACCGCCAGCGTCAAAGGGTATGAGGAGCCCATGACTGTCCTTATCGACTGCGGCGCGTCGTATAACTTCGCGACGAAGGCCAGTGTGGCTAGGAACAAGACACTCTACGATAGAGCTGTAGACGACTCTAAGCGTAATGAAGATGTGTCTGTTCGCCTAGCGACTGGGTCGATCGTATCGACACGAAAGGTACTCCTTCCTTTGACGGTCAAATTTGACGATTTCAACTCGGTCGAACCGTTCATTGTCCTCGATATGGACGAGCGGTACGACCTGATCCTCGGCATGCCGTGGCTTATGAAGCACGAGCCCTGGATCGACTGGCGTAGTCGCACCATCGGTGCCAGCCACAAACCCTCTCGGATCGAGTACAGGCGGGTCATGTCCCCTCCTCTTCCCGTGACGGGTTTGTCCACGAGCACCGCGTGCCCCGGAGTGAGCGACACTTCGCCGGCTCGCTCGAGCAACACGGTGGTGCTACGCCCCAATTTTCGCATTTGGTGGCGCCGGGCGCCTCTATAGGTGCGGGAGGAAGTGATATAATCACTGCAGCCAAGACGAGTGGTCGAGCAAGGGCTCCCACAACGCAAGGCGTTAGAGCTGAGGCAGCTCGCGCAGAAGAAGGTGGTCGAGCAAGGGCTCCCACAACGCAAGGCGTTCGAGCTGAGGCAGCTCACGCAGAAGAAGGTGGTCGAGCAAGGGCTCCCAACGCAAGGCGTTCGAGCTGAGGCAGCTCACGCAGAAGAAGGTGGTCGAGCAGGGGCTCCACGCAAGGCGTTAGAGCTGAGGCAGCTCGCGCGGTCGAAGGTGGTCGAGCAGGGCCTCACAACGAAGATAATGGGAACAGAGTTCCTCTCGGTTATTGATGCACTCACGGGTGCGCGGCGTAGAGACGTCGAACTCGCGCCCCTACCCACGATAGCTGAGCTACTTGAGCTCCAAGAGCTATCGCATGCGGAATTCCTGGAGTCCCTGAAGGCAGGGGAGTTCGAAGAACTAGTCATGCTCCGCGACGCGGCGGGGTCGGTGGAACTCAACACGTCCTCGGTCATGGACCCTACGGTGTTGGAAGATGCACGCGTCTCCAAGAGACAGCAACGGTATGGCGCGGCCATCCTACAAGATCCGTCGGACCCATACTATCCCCTTTTGAAGGAGTTCGCCGACGTGGTCAGTGATGACCCACCGTCCATCTTGCCCCGGATCGGGGGTGCGACACGAGATAGACCTCGTGCCTGGTACCAAGTACTGTACGACACGCCAATGGCCCCTTCCGAAGGAGCAAGTCGACGTCATCGACGCCTTCTTCGAAGCGAAGCACGCCGCGGGCATGGTGCGCGAGTCCAAGTCGCCGCATTCGTCTCCGACGTTCTGCGTGCGGAAACCCAACGGGAAGTGGCGCATGGTACATGCCTTCAACAAGCTGAACGCAGCAACCATCCCGGCGTCGACGCCGATTCCCGTAAGGATGTGTTGCAGAACAACATGGCTGGTTGCAGCATCTACAGCGCGCTCGACATGGTCGACGGATATTATCAGCTACTGATGCGTGAATCGGACATTCCTCTCACAGCGGTGAGTACTCCCAGCGGGATGTTGTGGGAATGGCTAGTCATGCCCCAAGGGCTGTCGAATACACCGGCCACGTTCAACCGGCTGGTGACCCAGCTCTTCAGGCCGATGCGGCAGTTCGTACAAACGTACTTCGATGACATCTTCGTACATAGCCACGCCGTGGCTGATAAGACAGCGGACGAGGTTCACATTGAACACCTGCGCCAGGTCTTGACATGCATGCGCGAAAATCGCTTATATGCCAACATCAATAAGTGCATCTTCGGAGCCGAGGAGATCCCCTTTTGGGCTGCTTCCTTGGGAAGGACGGAGTCCGGGTCGACCCGGCTAAGGTGGAGGCCATCGCAAATTGGCCGGTGCCGGCGTCCCAAAAGGACTTGCGCAAGTGGCTTGGCCTCGCCAATTACTTGCATAAGTATAGTGCCAACTATGCGGAAATGGCTCGGCCACTGACCGCTCTCCTTAAGAAGGAGACCACGTGGTCGTGGAACGACGAGGCGCAGGGCGCCTTTGAAGCGATCAAGCACAGCCTGCAAACGGCTCCCATCCTGGCATTGCCTGACGAAGATCGTCCGTTCAGCGTCGTGTGCGACGCGTCCGACTTCGCCATAGGCTGTGCCTTGCTGCAAGTTGATGCCGAAGGCAGAGAGAGAGTGGTCTCATTCCAGTCTCGCCAATTGAAGGCGGCGGAAAAGAACTACCCTGTCCACGACAAGGAACTTCTCGCGATGAAGTATGCGCTCGTCAAGTTTCGGGTACATCTGCTGGGCAGTAAACCATTCGTGGTGTATACCGATCATGCCTCGTTGAGGACAGCGACGTCGTCGCCTCACCTTTCGCAGCGCATGGCGCGGTGGCTCTCGTTCTTCGCCGAGTACAACTTCACGGTGGCCTACAAACCAGGCAAGCAGAATGTCCTGGCGGACGCACTCTCTCGGAGACCGGACTACGAAGTGGCGCATGTCGCCTTTCTAGAGTCCCCGCTCCATGAGCTTATCCGCGACGCCTACGCGAGAGACGACGACTTACGCGACTTGGTCGTGGCACTAGGCGCCGACGGCACGTCTGTTAAGCTAACAGCTCGACAGCGCTCTCGATTACATCGTTATAGCCTGGCCGAGGGCCTTATATATTACCAAGTTGACGTCAGCGACGAACCACGAATCGTGGTGCCTCACGATGAGGACTTGCGCCACCGTATCCTCTATGAGGCTCATGACGTTCCGCTCGGCGGTCACTTGGGTCGAGAAAAGACGTACATGTCCGTAGCCCGTGACTTTTGGTGGCCAAACATGTACAAGTGGGTACGTAAGTACGTCTCCACGTGCGAGACATGTCAACGGGTGAAGCCGTCGCCGCCCCACTCATGAGCTTGCCGGTTCCGGCGGAATGTTGGCGCTCTGTGAGCATGGACTTCATCTTCGAGTTACCGCCCGACGGGCACGGCCACACTGGCATTTTGGTCTTTGTCGACCGTCTGAGTAAGATGGTGCGGCTAGCCGCGGTGAAGAAGAGCGTGACAGCGCCACAAGCAGCTCAGCTGTTCATCGACAACGTCTTTCGCCACCACGGACTCCCGGAGTCCTTTGTGAGTGACAGAGACCCCGGTTCGTCTCCTATTTCTGGGAGCATCTCTTTCGCCTCCTAGGCACGAGACTCGACATGTCCACGACGGACCATCCACAAACTGACGGTCAAACCGAGCGGGTCAACCGAGTCCTAGAGGACGTATTACGAAGTGTGTGCGCGTCCGAGCCCACGAAGTGGGGAGTGATGCTTCCACAAGTGGAATTCGCGCTTAACAATGCGGTGCATGCGTCGACGGGCTTCACGCCTTTCTACGTCAATGGCCTCCGCCATCCGCGCACGCCGTTGGCGTTGCCCCCGGCTCAAGATGTGAGTAGGAGAGGGGCTAAGGCCGACGACCCAAGGGTCTTTCCGGTGTGCGTCCTTCTATCAAGAAAATCTGTTGTCCTTCATAGAGGAAGGAGCCGCCGTGCGGCAACGTGTCCGCGACGCAATGGCCGCGGCACAAGATAGCCAGAAGGAAAACGCGGATCGCCATGGGCGCAAGAACACATTGGTGTTTAACTTAGGTGACTTGGTATTACTTAACGCTAAAAACCTACCTACCCATGCCGTTTCGGCAGTCGGAAGCACGAAGCTCCGACCCCGATTCGTGGGGCCGTTTACGGTCATTGGGGTCCACGGGAACGCATACACACTCGACTTGCCCTCGGCAATGGAGACGCACCCGACGTTCTACGTCGGACTGCTTAAGGCGTACCGCTCGGCGGCGGACTTTGACGCGGAGGATCCGAATGCGGAGGATCTTGACGCGGGGGATTCGAGGCACTTGACGCCGCGGGCGCAGGGGCCGGATGCGACGTGGGTCCAGCCATCAGTTGACGCAAGGCGTCTGCCAGAAACATCGTCTGGGTCGGGTCCACTAGAGCAGGGACGGCTGCCGGAGCGGCAGGAGGATGACGAACTTGATACTCCAGGGCACGTACGCGATCGTACAAGTCCCGTATCCACCCTTGGTGGTCGCTCAGGGCGGATCCAGCGCGCTGCCCGGTCACCTCCAGACCCTCAACGCTCTTCGAGAGCCGTCGAAACCCTTGTTCCAGCTGATACAGACGACCACGGAGATCACTCGCCTCGCGATCGAAGTTCTCACGCGCATGGCGCAGCTCCTCGGCGACCCGAGACTGCAACGCTTGCAAGTCGCCACGTAAACCCAGGATCTCCGATCGCTGGGTTACCACCAAGGCCTGACACCCCTCCAGTCCTCGCAGGACGTCATTCGGATGCGAGGCGTCCCGCGACGGGGAGCGATGGGATCGAGCGACCGAACGTCGCCGACCATAACGCGCGTCTGCGTCCCCCGCTACTGGGTAGCGATGGTGCCCAGCACTTCCACGTGGAGAAGCTTCTGAAGCATAAGAGGCGTGGCGGCCGCCGCCTCTACTTGGTGAAGTGGCGCGGCTATCCGACGGCTCAAAGTACGTGGGAGCCGGAGGACCGCCTCTTGGAGGACTGTGCCGACCTCGTACACGCTTACACGAGCTCCCTTGGAGCCGGTCGGCGTTAACGGGGCCGAGTACGCTTTGCGGTTCCACCGGCTGAGACTGCCGAGACTTCTGAACCTTCTGCACCACCTCTTCGAGGATGTCGCGCGGCATGGGTTGTCACGGGCGTGAAAACGCTTTGCCCACTGGCCGTGGGCACACATCTTCGCCATGCAAAGCGAAGTCGCCGAAGGGCGAGCAAATCAAGCCGATGCGGCGATCGGAGGACCTCGGGCAAAGGATAGCCAAGTTGGCGTAGCCACCCCTCGAATTCAACCTCGGCCGACTCGCGCCTGAGCGCAGTATCCTCCGTGAGGACCAACGGGCACTCGTCATAGTGCTCGATCCCACGCTCCTGACGTCGACTGCGGTCGAGATACGCCGCGTGCTCCGCAGGAGTCCAGACGCGGAGCGGCAGGAGCTACTCGCGGGTGCGCGGCGCCGCCGGATCTCGCTCGCGCTTGGCCGCTTGGCGTCGTTGGCGGTCCTCCTGCTCGAGGCGAGCGCGCTTCTGCAGGGATTCGCGATTGTCGCGCTGTAACATGTCCAGCGCGACGTCATCACCAGGAAATATGTTGGTGATGACCCGCCCTTCAGTCGTCGCGGCTTGAGCAGCACTGCTGCGAGGAGTGGCCGGGCTGCCAGGATGGAGCGCCCTTTGGGCCTCGGTCAATTGCGGTGAAGACGGCGTGTCGGGCACCTCCCCAGGTTCCTTGTCCTCGTCGGACTCGTCATAGTCCAGCTCGTCCGACGGACAATAGCGCGAATGTGACCCGATGGGCGACGCAACGTCCTTGGTTGTGGACGGAGGCTTTGCCTCATGGTCGCTCACATCACCCTCGACCTGCGAGGCCTTTGCAGGAGACGAGCGCTTAGCACTCCTGGTCTTCGCGTCGTCGGCAGGGGGCGTGGCCTTTCCGTCGTCGGCAGGAGGCGTGGTCTTCCCAGGAGGAGAGCGCCTCGCGTCACCAGCAGGCGCGTCAGCGTCGGCCTTTGAGGCCTCGTCCGACTCATCCCCGTCAGGGTCTCTATGCCCTGTGGGCCGGAGGAGTCGCTAGCGTCGGCACTGTCGACGGGCGATTCGTAGGGGCCCGGAACGGACACGGCACGGCGACGAGGCACGGGCTGCTTCACGGCCTTCGACTTGCCCAGGGTGGGCGTCTTCGCCCTGGCGGCGCGAGCCTTCGCGGCCTTGGCCGCAGAGCGTGTGGTCGTCTTGGTCTTGCCAGGCATGGCGCAGTCAGAGAGCCCAGCGGGCGGCGCGGCGTGTCTTCGGGCGTGAAGGTCTTGAAGGCCCAGTGGGCGGCGCGGCTTGCTCAGGAGAGTGTCTTTTCTGGAATGAGGCCGAGCCTCGTTGGCGTGCTGGATTCCCCTGGCCCGAGACGGGTGTCTCTCAGTTGGGTGTGGGAGGGTGTAACGGGGTCACGTGGTGGCTGATTTCCTTTCGATGTTCGGGGTGACGGATTCTGATCCGGCAACCGGATCCTCGGGGTGTGCCACTCCACTATGGTGTGGTCCACACTTATCATCTTAAGTACGGCTCCGAGGTTAAGTACGGTGTTTCGGCAGCTTAAGTCAGTACGTTAAGCCAGGGCCACTCATTCGGATTAAGGTCATTAGAAGACGGTCTAGTATTAAGGTAGTTTACAGTAGGGAACTAAAAAGCATACAATGAAACAGTTTAGCTTTAGCAACGAAGTTCGCAAGTCGTTCGGTACTCGGTACCTCACACGACAGTGAAGGCAGGGCCTTACACTACTTCAGGACAGAGACGCGTGGCGTCTGTCAAGGCTAGGGTCACAGCACCACAGAGTGGCGCCGCTGGTGGAACGCGTTTACCGCCGCAGTGTCACTCGGCTGAGGCTCAGGAGAGGATAAAGTTGGCGGGAGGAGACGCGGCGTCGACAGGCTCCGCGTCCGACGTGTCGTGCAGTTCGAGGCCTCTGGACGCGGCGCCCGCTCCGCGTCGAGTAACGACAGCGTTCACAAGGGTGGAGTCTGAGTCGTGAGCGCTCTCACGACCAGGAGACGAGAACCCGAAGGCATCTTGCCCATCCGGCGAGTCTTTCGCACAGCAGGAGCTGCAGCCTCGTCGCCAATTTCGCCGAGATCCACTGAGCACTCCACATCGAGGAGGGCTGGAACGCGCGGGTGGCGTCCATATTGATTGACGAAGAACGGCGTGAGTCCTGTCAACGCGTGCTCCGCGTTGTTGATGGCGAATTCAACCATGGAGAGGAACGAGCTTCATGACGTAAATGACGTGGCGAAGCTCCTCAGCACGTTCTCAACGTCCCGATTCGCGCGTTCTGTCTGGCCGTCCGTCTCCGGGTGTGACGCGGTGGACATCTTCAACCGCGTCCCCACTAGTTTGAACAGCTCTCTTCAGAAGGCGGCAGTAAACCGCGGGTCGCGGTCGGACACGATCGAGCGCGGCAGGCCGTGGTGGCGGTAGACGAGGTCGAGAAAGATCATCGCCGACTGGGTTGCAGTGCCTGCTGCAGCAACAGGAGCAAGGTCTCCGTAGAACTGTTGGTTGGGACGGCGTCGTGTCGAGGCCGTCTCGACAATGAATATCAGAGTCAAATTTACCCAGTCTTCCTTTAAGCCACCGTGCATGCTACGTAACGGTGTCATCTAAGCCCGTTACACCTGGTAGCACTTAGTAATCCGTCCAACGACCAAGATCAAGATGAACGACACGTCGATGAGCGACGTATCCCGGACGCCCAGCGCCTCGCTCGAGCACGCCAGCTTTCCTTACCTGTCGTCCATCGAGTGGGAGGCGCTACACCTGCCTTGCGGCGGTGTCCGGTGACGCAGTCATCAAGACGCTGCCGACCATGGGCTCAGAATCGGAGCAACGCCTGGCTGCCCAGGAGTTCATGGTGCGTGAACTCGCTTACCCCGTCAGCGTGTATCAACTCCCACGCCAACCAAGAACAAGTCCGACATCGTGAAGCTCGATATGTCTCCAGCTACAGCGGTGAGGGCACGGACCGCCTTCACTTAAACCGATGGTTCTGCGAGGTGGACATCGCGATTGAAGCTCGGCAGCTGACTACCGAGCTTGCGCAGACGCGCTGCTGTCTG
>JAAVTI010000595.1:0-52320 GCA_011947335.1 Phytophthora constricta | reverse complement strand
GCGAAAATCGCTTATATGCCAACATCAATAAGTGCATCTTCGGAGCCGAGGAGATCCCCTTTTTGGGCTGCTTCCTTGGGAAGGACGGAGTCGGGTCGACCCGGCTAAGGTGGAGGCCATCGCAATTGGCCGGTGCCGGCGTCCCAAAAGGACTTGCGCAAGTGGCTTGGCCTCGCCAATTACTTGCATAAGTATAGTGCCAACTATGCGGAAATGGCTCGGCCACTGACCGCTCTCCTTAAGAAGAGACCACGTGGTCGTGGAACGACGAGGCGCAGGGCGCCTTTGAAGCGATCAAGCACAGCCTGCAAACGGCTCCCATCCTGGCATTGCCTGACGAAGATCGTCCGTTCAGCGTCGTGTGCGACGCGTCCGACTTCGCCATAGGCTGTGCCTTGCTGCAAGTTGATGCCGAAGGCAGAGAGAGTGGTCTCATTCCAGTCTCGCCAATTGAAGGCGGCGGAAAAGAACTACCCTGTCCACGACAAGGAACTTCTCGCGATGAAGTATGCGCTCGTCAAGTTTCGGGTACATCTGCTGGGCAGTAAACCATTCGTGGTGTATACCGATCATGCCTCGTTGAGGACAGCGACGTCGTCGCCTCACCTTTCGCAGCGCATGGCGCGGTGGCTCTCGTTCTTCGCCGAGTACAACTTCACGGTGGCCTACAAACCAGGCAAGCAGAATGTCCTGGCGGACGCACTCTCTCGGAGACCGGACTACGAAGTGGCGCATGTCGCCTTTCTAGAGTCCCCGCTCCATGAGCTTATCCGCGACGCCTACGCGAGAGACGACGACTTACGCGACTTGGTCGTGGCACTAGGCGCCGACGGCACGTCTGTTAAGCTAACAGCTCGACAGCGCTCTCGATTACATCGTTATAGCCTGGCCGAGGGCCTTATATATTACCAAGTTGACGTCAGCGACGAACCACGAATCGTGGTGCCTCACGATGAGGACTTGCGCCACCGTATCCTCTATGAGGCTCATGACGTTCCGCTCGGCGGTCACTTGGGTCGAGAAAAGACGTACATGTCCGTAGCCCGTGACTTTTGGTGGCCAAACATGTACAAGTGGGTACGTAAGTACGTCTCCACGTGCGAGACATGTCAACGGGTGAAGCCGTCGTCAGCGGCCCCACTCATGAGCTTGCCGGTTCCGGCGGAATGTTGGCGCTCTGTGAGCATGGACTTCATCTTCGAGTTACCGCCCGACGGGCACGGCCACACTGGCATTTTGGTCTTTGTCGACCGTCTGAGTAAGATGGTGCGGCTAGCCGCGGTGAAGAAGAGCGTGACAGCGCCACAAGCAGCTCAGCTGTTCATCGACACGTCTTTCGCCACCATGGACTCCCGGAGTCCTTTGTGAGTGACAGAGACCCCCGGTTCGTCTCCTATTTCTGGGAGCATCTCTTTCGCCTCCTAGGCACGAGACTCGACATGTCCACGACGGACCATCCACAAACTGACGGTCAAACCGAGCGGGTCAACCGAGTCCTAGAGGACGTATTACGAAGTATGTGCGCGTCCGAGCCCACGAAGTGGGGAGTGATGCTTCCACAAGTGGAATTCGCGCTTAACAATGCGGTGCATGCGTCTTCACGCCTTTCTACGTCAATGGCCTCCGCCATCCGCGCACGCCGTTGGCGTTGCCCCGGTCAAGATGTGAGTAGGAGAGGGGCTAAGGCCGACGACCCAAGGGGTCTTTCCGGTGTGCGTCCTTCTATCAAGAAAAATCTGTTGTCCTTCATAGAGGAAGGAGCCGCCGTGCGGCAACGTGTCCGCGACGCAATGGCCGCGGCACAAGATAGCCAGAAGGAAAACGCGGATCGCCATGGGCGCAAGAACACATTGGTGTTTAACTTAGGTGACTTGGTATTACTTAACGCTAAAAACCTACCTACCCATGCCGTTTCGGCAGTCGGAAGCACGAAGCTCCGACCCCGATTCGTGGGGCCGTTTACGGTCATTGGGGTCCACGGGAACGCATACACAACTTGCCCTCGGCAATGGAGACGCACCCGACGTTCTACGTCGGACTGCTTAAGGCGTACCGCTCGGCGGCGGACTTTGACGCGGAGGATCCGAATGCGGAGGATCTTGACGCGGGGGATTCGAGGCACTTGACGCCGCGGGCGCAGGGGCCGGATGCGACGTGGGTCCAGCCATCAGTTGACGCAAGGCGTCTGCCAGAAACATCGTCTGGGTCGGGTCCACTAGAGCAGGGACGGCTGCCGGAGCGGCAGGAGGATGACGAACTTGATACTCCAGGGCACGTACGCGATCGTACAAGTCCCGTATCCACCCTTGGTGGTCGCTCAGGGCGGATCCAGCGCGCTGCCCGGTCACCTCCAGACCCTCAACGCTCTTCGAGAGCCGTCGAAACCCTTGTTCCAGCTGATACAGACGACCACGGAGATCACTCGCCTCGCGATCGAAGTTCTCACGCGCATGGCGCCGCTCCTCGGCGACCCGAGACTGCAACGCTTGCAAGTCGCCACGTAAACCCAGGATCTCCGATCGCTGGGTTGCCACCAAGGCCTGACACCTCCAGTCCTCGCAGGACGTCATTCGGATGCGAGGCGTCCCGCGACGGGGAGCGATGGGATCGAGCGACCGAACGTCGCCGACCATAACGCGCGTCTGCGTCCCCCGCTACTGGGTAGCGATGGTTTACACACTTCCACGTGGAGAAGCTTCTGAAGCATAAGAGGCGTGGCGGCCGCCGCCTCTACTTGGTGAAGTGGCGCGGCTATCCGACGGCTCAAAGTACGTGGGAGCCGGAGGACCGCCTCTTGGAGGACTGTGCCGACCTCGTACACGCTTACACGAGCTCCCTCGGAGCCGGTCGGCGTTAACGGGGCCGAGTACGCTTTGCGGTTCCACCGGCTGAGACTGCCGAGACTTCTGAACCTTCTGCACCACCTCTTCGAGGATGTCGCGCGGCATGGGGTTGTCACGGGCGTGAAAACGCTTTGCCCACTGGCCGTGGGCACACATCTTCGCCATGCGAAAGCGAAGTCGCCGAAGGGCGAGCCAATCAAGCCGATGCGGCGATCGGAGGAACTCGGGCAAAGGATAGCCAAGTTGGCGTAGCCACCCCTCGAATTCAACCTCGGCCGACTCGCGCCTGAGCGCAGTATCCTCCGTGAGGACCAACGGGCACTCGTCATAGTGCTCGATCCCACGCTCCTGGCGTCGACTGCGGTCGAGATACGCCGCGTACTCCGCAGGAGTCCAGACGCGGAGCGGCAGGAGCTACTCGCGGGTGCGCGGCGCCGCCGGATCTCGCTCGCGCTTGGCCGCTTGGCGTCGTTGGCGGTCCTCCTGCTCGAGGCGAGCGCGCTTCTGCAGGGATTCGCGATTGTCGCGCTGCAACATGTCCAGCGGGACGTCATCACCAGGAAAGATGTTGGTGATGACCCGCCCTTCAGTCGTCGCGGCTTGAGCAGCACTGCTGCGAGGAGTGGCCGGGCTGCCAGGATGGAGCGCCCTTTGGGCCTCGGTCAACTGCGGTGAAGACGGCGTGTCGGGCACCTCCCCAGGTTCCTTGTCCTCGTCGGACTCGTCATAGTCCAGCTCGTCCGACGGACAATAGCGCGAATGTGACCCGATGGGCGACGCAACGTCCTTGGTTGTGGACGGAGGCTTTGCCTCATGGTCGCTCACATCACCCTCGACCTGCGAGGCCTTTGCAGGAGACGAGCGCTTAGCACTCCTGGTCTTCGCGTCGTCGGCAGGGGGCGTGGCCTTTCCGTCGTCGGCAGGAGGCGTGGTCTTCCCAGGAGGAGAGCGCCTCGCGTCACCAGCAGGCGCGTCAGCGTCGGCCTTTGAGGCCTCGTCCGACTCATCCCCGTCAGGGTCTCTATGCCCTGTGGGCCGGAGGAGTCGCTAGCGTCGGCACTGTCGACGGGCGATTCGTAGGGCCCGAACGGACACGGCACGGCGACGAGGCACGGGCTGCTTCACGGCCTTCGACTTGCCCAGGGTGGGCGTCTTCGCCCTGGCGGCGCGAGCCTTCGCGGCCTTGGCCGCAGAGCGTGTGGTCGTCTTGGTCTTGCCAGGCATGGCGCAGTCAGAGAGCCCAGCGGGCGGCGCGGCGTGTCTTCGGGCGTGAAGGTCTTGAAGGCCCAGTGGGCGGCGCGGCTTGCTCAGGAGAGTGTCTTTTCTGGAATGAGGCCGAGCCTCGTTGGCGTGCTGGATTCCCTGGCCCGAGACGGGTGTCTCTCAGTTGGGTGTGGAGGGTGTAACGGGGCCACGTGGTGGCTGATTTCCTTTCGATGTTCGGGGTGACGGATTCTGATCCGGCAACCGGATCCTCGGGGTGTGCCACTCCACTATGGTGTGGTCCACACTTATCATCTTAAGTACGGCTCCGAGGTTAAGTACGGTGTTTCGGCAGCTTAAGTCAGTACGTTAAGCCAGGGCCACTCATTCGGATTAAGGTCATTAGAAGACGGTCTAGTATTAAGGTAGTTTACAGTAGGGAACTAAAAAGCATACAATGAAACAGTTTAGCTTTAGCAACGAAGTTCGCAAGTCGTTCGGTACTCGGTACCTCACACGACAGTGAAGGCAGGGCCTTACACTACTTCAGGACAGAGACGCGTGGCGTCTGTCAAGGCTAGGGTCACAGCACCACAGAGTGGCGCCGCTGGTGGAACGCGTTTACCGCCGCAGTGTCACTCGGCTGAGGCTCAGGGAGAGGATAAAGTTGGCGGGAGGAGACGCGGCGTCGACAGGCTCCGCGTCCGACGTGTCGTGCAGTTCGAGGCCTCTGGACGCGGCGCCCGCTCCGCGTCGAGTAACGACAGCGTTCACAAGGGTGGAGTCTGAGTCGTGAGCGCTCTCACGACCAGGAGACGAGAACCCGAAGGCATCTTGCCCATCCGGCGAGTCTTTCGCACAGCAGGAGCTGCAGCCTCGTCGCCAATTTCGCCGAGATCCACTGAGCACTCCACATCGAGGAGGGCTGGAACGCGCGGGTGGCGTCCATATTGATTGACGAAGAACGGCGTGAGTCCTGTCAACGCGTGCTCCGCGTTGTTGATGGCGAATTCAACCATGGAGAGGAACGAGCTTCATGACGTAAATGACGTGGCGAAGCTCCTCAGCACGTTCTCAACGTCCCGATTCGCGCGTTCTGTCTGGCCGTCCGTCTCCGGGTGTGACGCGGTGGACATCTTCAACCGCGTCCCCACTAGTTTGAACAGCTCTCTTCAGAAGGCGGCAGTAAACCGCGGGTCGCGGTCGGACACGATCGAGCGCGGCAGGCCGTGGTGGCGGTAGACGAGGTCGAGAAAGATCATCGCCGACTGGGTTGCAGTGCCTGCTGCAGCAACAGGAGCAAGGTCTCCGTAGAACTGTTGGTTGGGACGGCGTCGTGTCGAGGCCGTCTCGACAATGAATATCAGAGTCAAATTTACCCAGTCTTCCTTTAAGCCACCGTGCATGCTACGTAACGGTGTCATCTAAGCCCGTTACACCTGGTAGCACTTAGTAATCCGTCCAACGACCAAGATCAAGATGAACGACACGTCGATGAGCGACGTATCCCGGACGCCCAGCGCCTCGCTCGAGCACGCCAGCTTTCCTTACCTGTCGTCCATCGAGTGGGAGGCGCTACACCGCCTTGCGGCGGTGTCCGGTGACGCAGTCATCAAGACGCTGCCGACCATGGGCTCAGAATCGGAGCAACGCCTGGCTGCCCAGGAGTTCATGGTGCGTGAACTCGCTTACCCCGTCAGCGTGTATCAACTCCACGCCAACCAAGAACAAGTCCGACATCGTGAAGCTCGATGTCTCCAGCTACAGCGGTGAGGGCACGGACCGCCTTCACTTAAACCGATGGTTCTGCGAGGTGGACATCGCGATTGAAGCTCGGCAGCTGACTACCGAGCTTGCGCAGACGCGCTTTCTCCTGTCTGTACTGACGGGGAAGGCCAAGGAGTGGGCGCTTGGCAAGCTCGTCGCGGACGCATCCTGCTTTCCGACTATGGAGACTTTGAAGACCGACCTGCGGCTCGCGTTCGAGCCGCCCAAGACGAGCGCCCAGCGCTTGGTCTTCCTGTCGCTGAAGCAGGGACGTCTGTCCACATCCAGCGTGCGCGACACCTCGTGTCGTGCGTCACGACGCATCCAGTGGACATGGCGACGCAGCTCCATGTCTTTGTCTCTGGTATGAACGCTGGGTACCAGCGTTTCTATCTGACCCGAAGCCTCAGTCCACCCTGGAAGAAGCCTTCGCGGTCGCGCTACACGAGGACTATCGCGTGACGGCGTCGCAAGCATTCGACGTTCCTCGCGTTACGGCTCCTGAACAGGAACCCATGGAGGTGGATGCTATCCAGCACTACAACGGACGTCGCGGACCGACGCCGTCCATTAGAGCACCAGCGTCATCATCGACTCGCAGTCCGCGCACGATGCGCTGCTTCCGGTGCGGCAAACCTGGACATCGCGCGGCGGTGTGCCACGCGCCGGCGCCCATGGTGGCGAACGTCACAACTGCTAACGACGTCGCCGCTCCAAAAACGGCGACAACTAGTAGGTGCGGGGCGCCCTACTGGTCGTGCACGGAGCGATGGCTCCTGGTGGCGGAACTCCTCCTAGTCCTCCCGTGCTTCAAGCAGACCTCTTTGCCACCATCTCCGGCAGTGACTCGAGACTGATAGTGCTCAGCCTCCATGTTGATGGCGCGAAGCGCCCACTTCGCGCGCTGCTGGACTCGGGCGCGACGAACAACTTCGTTCGCACCGACAGTTTGCCGATGTTACCGGCGGACATGAGCATTTGTGAAGGCCCCGGCGACATGATCGTGAAGTATGCAGACGGGAAGCCGCGGCGCTCGATTACCTTCACGTACGAGCTCGATGGACTGCGCAGCTCCGAGGGGTTTCTGGTCATCGAGCTGAGCGGCTCGTTCGACTGCGTGTTTGGCATCCCGTGGCTCGCTCGCACATCAGCCTGATATCGACTGGCTGACTGGCACAGTCCGCCCCCGAGACATGGACGTAAATGCAGTGCTGGCGTTTCTGAGCGGAATGCCAAACCAATGGCCGCATGTTACAGTCATGGACCCCGACTCCATGACGCATGCGATGAGCACGCTCGATGCAAGCGAGCGTGCACTCGCTTGCATCGAGCGTGTGCTCTCATCGCCTGCTTTGGATGAGACTCCACGTCCAGTACGTTGTCACGGTCGTCGCAACCCACCGCGCCCTCGCATATCATCCAGCGACTCAGTCGGACCTGAGTCCGAGGTGATTTCAGTCCTGATGGGGGACGACGCGGAGCCGCCTCCGTGTGTGCAGGACGTCGAGGTCGCGCACCCTCCGCGTGATGCCGCCGAGATTACTCGACTGGCTGGACTTTCGTGGAAGCACTTCCTCCACGACTTGAAGCAGGGCGAGATCAAGCAAGTGTGCATGATTGTCGATGAGGACGCTGCGTCGATCACAGCGATCGAGACTACCGCCTCAGATCCAGCATCCGATGCCACGAAGCGCCCACAAGGCGCGGAGCCGAAGAGCGCCCGTGAAGCGCGGTTCGCTGCCCAGTCGTTACCAGCTCTCGCAGCCGCGGGTAATCCAGTGACTCCTCTCGTGCGAGAGTTTATCGACATCTTCCCCAACAAGGTGCCAGCCGCTCTTCCTCCAGATCGCGGAGTTCGGCACGAGATCGACCTCGTGCCTGGCGCTAAATATTGTGTGACGCGACAGTGGCCGCTGCCACGCAATCAAGTCGAGGCGATCGACGCCTTCTTCGAGGGTCGCCGACAGGCCGGCCACGTCCGTGGGAGTATGTCTCCCACTCCCAGTCCGACTTTCTGTGTCAAGAAAGCAACCGGTGGATGGCGCATCGTCCATGCCTCTAACAAGCTGAACGACGCCACCATCCCGGCGCAGACGCCGATCCCAAGGAAGGACATGGTGCTCGACACCATGTCCGGCAGCACAACCTGTAGCGCCACGATCTGATGGACGGGTTCTATCAGATCTTGATGCGCAAAGCCGACGTGCCGTTGGCCGTAGTCAGCACGCCCATTGAAATGCTGTGGGAGTGGCTCGTGATGCCACAGGGGCTCAAGAATGCCCCGACCACCTTCAACCGCATGGTGTCGAATCTACTCCGGCCGTATCGAGCCTTCGCGCCGAGCTACTTCGACGACATCTTCATCCACAGTCGTGCCGAGGGCGGCATGACGGACATTGAGGTGCATCTACAACACCTCCGGAAGGTGTTCGAGGTGACGCGAGAGAACAAGTTGTACGCCAACTTAAAGAAGTGCATCTTCTGCGCCCCCGAGATTCCAGTGCTCGGGAGCTACGTCAGCAGGGAAGCAGTCCGTGCTGACCCAGAGAAGATCGAATTCATCTGCTCGTGGCCTACGCCTCAGGATCAGAAGCAGCTCCGACAGTGGCTGGGTCTTGCGACGTATCTCCACAATTACTCGAAGAACTTCGCGGCGACCATTCGACCACTGTCGCAGCTCCTCAAGGCAGACACCACGTGGCCATGGCATCCCGAACATCAAGCTGCGTTCGAAGCGGTGAAGAGGTCCTTATCCACCGCGCCCGTCCTCACGCTTCCGGACCACTCGAAATCCTTCCACGTGGTGTGCGACGCGAGCGACTTCGCAATAGGCTGTGCCCTGATGCAGTTCGACGATGAGGACGCGAGCGAGTGGTGAGCTACCAGTCGCGTCAGCTGAAGTCGGCGGAGCGCAACTACCCTGTGCACGACAAGGAGTTGTTGGCCATGCGCTACGCACTCATCAAGTTTCGCGTTTACTTGCTGGGTGAGCAGACCTTCGCCATGTACACCGACCACGCATCGTTGCGCACCGCAACGAAGAGCCCTCATTTGTCCCAGCGCATGGCGCACTGGCTGTCGCTGTTCTCCGAGTACAACTTCGTGGTGCACTACAAGCCAGGCAAGACGAATATTCTTGCCGACGCTCTGTCGCGCCGTCCAGACTACGCGCAATCCGGTCGCCACGCAGTTGGCGACGAAGACGACGACAAATGCGCCGTGTGCATTGCTGAAGATGTCGCGGCTGTCGAAGTCGCCGAGACCAGTCCACTGCGTGACCTCATATCGACCGCGTACGAGTCGGACTCCAGCTGCTCTGAGATGATCAAGTTCCTTCACGATCCATCCGATGCAGCGCGACGTCGGTTGTCACCACGTAGTCGCGCTCGCGTTTATCGATACGCACTGGATAGATGTCTGCTCACGTACAGCATCGACCGCGAGGACACGCCACGCGTCGTCGTCCTGCTTGGCGACAATCATCGGACTCGCTTGATCCACGAGTTTCACGATACACCGAGCGGTGGACACCTCGAACGCGAAAAGACCTTCGCGTCGCTCTCTACTGGCCCCACATGTACAAATGGGTGCGGAAGTGGGTCCGCTCCTGCGAGGCTTGCCAGCGTGCCAAGCCGTCCGCGTCAAAGCAGGCGCCACTTCGATCTCTCCCCGTTGCGACGGAACCGTGGTCTTCCGTCAGCATGGATTTCGTCTTTGGGCTACCTCGCCACCCTCAAGGCCGCACTGGTGTTCTCGTGTTCGTCGATCGCTTTAGCAAGATATCTGATAGACGTGTTTCCGGATGAGCTGCCAGATATGCTACCCAAGAAACAGGCAGGCGAGTTTGAGCGGTTATTGAAACCAGTTGCATGGGTGAGTTCACGAGCACCTTCCTGCCTCCGCGCACCGAGCAAGCTACTCTGGATGTGTTTGTGGGATGGAAATATCTGACTCACCGTGAGTATCCACTATCTTCAGGGTTCCGAAGAAGGACGCAGCGACTAGAGCAGCGCCAAGTCGATCACAGTGGATCAAGAGTGAAGACAGCTCACTCCCTATCTGCTGGGTGGCGGGCCATCGATATATCAACGACCAGACCGACGATTAGTCTCCCGTGGATTAATGAGCTCTTTGATCGCATGGTGGGGTCTCCGTATTCTCTACAATGGATCTCGCTCAAGGGTACCAGCAAACGAGGATTTCGTCCGCCAGTCCGAAAATACATAGCCTTCAGGACGGACAAGGACACACACCATTGGGCCTGTTTAGCAAAATCTGAAGCCTGAAACAAGGAAAAAAGTTACAAGCTCTAGTGTTTCTGCTCGCGTTTAGTTTTCACCGAGAAAACTCAGATTGCCTTGACAAACATTCTACAATAGATTCTGAGAGGGTTTCGAAATCGCAAGCAAAGGCGCTGCTCGCTCCCGTCCCTGACCTCGGACTCCGGCTACTGCTGGCCGTCGGCCTCGCTCTCGGGCTGCTCCTGGTGCTGAACATCGGCCTCGCCCTCGGGGTCGTCGCGCCTGGTGCTCAGATTGGCCGTCGCGCTGGTCGGTCCCGCGCTGGCCGGTCATCGCGCCGTGTCGTGAGTTTCTCCTCACTGTACGTGGCTGTTTCAATGCGTACGCTCCCACCAACTACTAATACTTCGAGTCTTTGCTTGAGTTTTTATTCCTGTGTTGTAGTAGATAGGTGCAAGGAGATATGAACCCGAAGTCCGGCTTAGTGCTTGCCATACTGCTAGAGACGATGAAACGTTCGAGTGCTTCGTCTAACAGGGCGATCAATCTGCTCCATCAAGTACATGACTTGGAAATGGCTCCATGAGTGAGCACTTGGTTCCCGTTATCGTGAGTGGATTGTGAAGGAACGCAGTAGCCATTGGTCGGTGATGCTATTTTCACCATTAACATACGTTGGCAGCAGCATGCTTCCATTGTGCCGCCTAGCAATGTGCTGTTAGCTGCATTAGGGTCGCGTGCCACCGCATCGTCGGCATGGAAACGCACTTGGGTCGAGTAAGTAGAGTGTAGCGGCTGCGTATCAGTTTGCTTGCTTAGAAAGCAGTGCAGCTCATCATACACGTCCAGGCTGACGTTGGGGCTCTTGATGCGATGGCAATTCCTAAAATATTATTCCAGAATTGTTAGCAACCATAGTTGCAATATTATAATAAAATAGATCATACCGAAGTTCCCTTTTCTCCTTCTTGCTAAGTTCAAACCATTCCTGCTTGCCGGTGCCAGCGACACGATTAGTGTTCACATCGCTAATGAAGCGATACATCTCACGAAGTGCTTGCAGTTTATCCTCAACAGCTTTCTTCGAGCGTCTTGAAGTAGGACACGCAGCTCTGAAAGCATCGAATATCTTCCGATTAACCATTGCCGATCGCTCGGCCTTGCCGCGCTCCCCTGTGTGCACCTTCTTCCATGCGCGCACTAGAGCAAGCGTAGCTTCGTCAGTCCAGTTGGAAGGCGATCGAGGTCGGACGTGCGAACCGATCCGACTACGCGCTGATCGCCAAGGCCTACGTGCGCATCGAGAACGCCCACCAGAATAAGGGCGAGACGGAGGAGGTTTTTGGCGGAGGCCATCGACTTGTACGAGGGCGCGCAGATGGAGGACCGCACGAAGGAGCTACCAGATCGACACATCTGTCATTCGACGGGGGCGCGACCTCCATCTCGGAAAATCGTGGGGGCAGCAGTAGCGAATTTTGGCAAAATCATTTTTTTACAACTTCCAGGTCTCAGTGAGTCCCTGGGGTCCCTGGGAAAAGGTCACTGAAGCGGGGTTCCCTTGGAACCCTTAGCGACATTTTCGCGCGGTTCTAGGGAAAAATCAGGTTTGCTAAACACCTTTTCCCTGGAGCCCGGATTTTTTTTCATGTTTCAGGTTCCAACTGTTTTTTAAACGGCACCATTGGTGTGTTGCTGTGATGGGGCTCAGTGGAATACCAGGGGTGTGGTCCATATTGATGCAACTTCTATTCGGGATGCTCGCTTCGTCATCTTGTATTTCGACGACTTGTGTATCTACTCACATTCCGACGAAGACTCACATTCCGACGAAGAGCATCGGGAGCACTTGCACCAAGTGTTCAACGTCCTGCGGGCTGATAAGCTGTACACACGGCCAGCGAACTGCGTATTTGGAGCAGATTCGTTTATCCTGACAATTGATCAGTTTACAGAGCCAACCACACCTAAGCAGCTTCTCAGCTACCTCGATTTGGCTTAATTTTATCGCCGATTTATTTAGGACTTTGCTGAGATCGTGCTGCAGCTGAGCGAGTTGGTGAAGATGACGGTTCCGTGGAAATGGGGGAGAGGGGTCGAGCAGTAGGGAGTTGTCCTAAAACACAAGTTGCGACTTCAGCAAGCGCCCGTTCTGCAGCTCCCGGACATTAATAAGGTTTCGTGATGACTGACGCATCCGGTCATTTTTGTAGAGGGGTATTGTCACCTCGAATCGATGTCATCGACCTGTCTGTCGCGTTCTTCTCGAATTGCTTGCCATTATATTTTCCTTGAGGAAGTGACGGCATTACTTGTATGGACGGCAGTTCGACGTTTTCACGGATAACGCGGCATGCACCTGGTTCATGCAACAAAATCAAGTGCCCAGCAAATTGGTGGGGTGGCTCGCCTTTGTTGGTCAATTCGTATTTACGCTTCACCACGTGAAGGCTTGGAAAATGTCGTCGTCGATACGTTGTGTCGACCAGCTGAACCACCAAAAACACCTAAGGTATCCAACGTTGCGGAAACTACCACGACCTGTCGTGCGCCAGTGTGATGATCACTGCATCGCGGATAAAAATTCCATGCGTCGACATAAAACGTCCGATCTTACACACTCTCTGCTTGCCGAGTCTGAGTGTCATTTGCTTCTGGACGACGACTCACTAGAGAGAGGTATCGCGGCGCCGGTGACTGCAGCGCACGCAGTTTTCCCGATTAAAGTTGGTGAAGCAGTGATAGCCGTCACGAACGTGCACTTGGATGCTGCCACTTAGCGCGTGGTCAAGCAAGGGTATCAGCGAGACCCGCGCTTCGCTCGCAAAGAGAAGTCGTCGATTTCAAAGGTAATGCTTATCGGTAAAGTGCGCTGGAAATACGGCCTTGTGTACTTGGAGACGGGTGACGCTGTTCGTCGGCTTTGAGTTCCGGATCAGGGTTATATGTGCGTAGCATTGTTCGCTGAGCCCCACGACGGTCCAGTATCTGCTTACCCGGGAATCCGATGAAGGCAGCTGAAATTGGGGCAATGGTACTACTGACCTACCGTTACGGCTGATGTCAAGTGCTACGTGCAAAACTGTGGTACGTGTGGTCGCTTCAAGTCTAGCCGTTTTCGTAAGGCGGAGTTCATGCCGTTGCCAGTGCCCTTCGAATGCTGGCAGATTGTCGGTATTGATTTTGTCACGGGACTTCCAGCATCTTCGGGTTTCGACGCCTGAGGCCCATTCCTAACCAGACGGAGTGTCTGCCATGCGTGCCACAGGGCTGGGCTAGCCCTGGATGACATTTCGGTCTGGAACAGCTAGTGCCACACGACGAGACGAGCTGCTGTTATAGTTTTCAACACAGATTATTTTTTGTCAAGCGTCCGACTTTGTCCGCGGTTACAGCGCAGCCTCGCACGAAGTTGCTGGATGTAGCAATCGTAAGTCGCGGCCTCTTGGCACTCAGAAATGGAGTCTATTGGGCCCCGCTAACACTACTTCATTCTCGCTTTTAATTTGTAGTGTTTAGAATGAAGGTGACCAGTAATGATAGCGAACCTGGTGCCGCGGAGGGCGCAACTTTTGCTGCCCTCCTTCGCTAGAGCGGTGGACCGTGAAAAAGCATGAGACTATGGCTCTTCAGAAGTCGGGCGATTACACTACGTGGACCGTCGAGCAGCTCCGAAAGGAGTGCACGAGGCGCAAGCTCCGAGTGAGCTGCAAGACCTCGCCTCAGGAACGAATCAAGCGACTCGCCGAGTTCGATGAATAATATTCATCGATATTGTCGAGATTATCACCTCAGTTTAATTGCTCAGACTGTAGAATCTGTGTCTGCTGCTGCGAGCCGTTCATATCCGCGAACAAAGCGCTGTTGTGCCCGCGCGCTCACCATGCTTTTCTCGGACGTCTACGACACTAGTTTCACAGAGACTGAGGGCAGAGCAAGTAGACAGCAGCTACACGCTGGAGAGCACCACGCAAACTCAGCATTTTGGCGCAAGTTTACGCCAGACTTCAATACTAATCGCATCGCCTTTAATCAGCTGCATAGTACAAGTTATCGGCTTGTCCAAACTTGATCCCTCGATCATCGTGGAACATACTGCTGTGGAGCTGCTGGAGTTGTGGAAGGGGTCCACCAGAAATACCAACGTGCTCTTGCGAACTTCACCAACTCCGGTGAGCATGATGACGACTTTTTCACTTATTGCGATGTTTTTCTCGATGTTTTCTATCTACGAGAGTGCTTGGAAGTCAAGCATGATTTTACCAGCTTTGCCCAAGGTGGTCTGCTCCAGCAGATTATTTCGACTCGATTAAGCGCAGTTTCATTTTGATCTTCGAGTTGTAGTCTCCCGCGTCAATGAAGATAAAGCGGGAGATGGCCGCGACTGTGAAAGGCGTCGCTACGAAGCTGATCGACGATACTACATCAGCTGTGGACTGAATCCTCAAGATGCCCAAGTTGATTGAATACGGCGACAGCCGCCTCGACTCACTGAAGACCTCTGGAAAATGTGATGCCGCGCCCAAGCGTAGCGCCGCTGTGTACAAGGAGAAGTTGCTGCAACTTGAGGGTAGCCTGTGCAAATAGGAATGATGCTCGTTAGAGTATAAGCTTATTCTGAGGCCAAGTGACACGATACTTCAATTCACCAGCTAGTTCATGCATGATTTCATTCTAAAATTTGCTCAAGTCAACCATTCGTCTCCTTGCTTCGATTTATGGCGTACATCACATACGACCTTCACGCTCAGCCGCAGCTCTGCGTACGTTGCATTCGGGTCGAGCGGTGCTACCTAGGCTAGAAACGATATCATTTTTCAGTAGCTCGGACTCCGTTCGGCGTTAACCGTCGATTTGAGTCGAGTTGTATAGACAGCGAAAAGCGGATACATCCTGAGCAGACACGGACATGTCTTCATGAATTTCCTGACAAGTTGTTAAATGAACTGTTGTAGTAAAATCTTCGTCCGACTCAACATCGGTATCTTGATCGTGGCGGGGACGCGCGTTGATGCACTAGTTGTGAAGAATGCAGGCTACGTGAATAACCTTTTCAACGTTCTATAAACTAATGCGGAAAGGTCTCTAGGAAATCCTCCACTTGTTAACTAACAGCCTAAAGTCCAGTTCAACGCAAAAGCGAACTTTGCTCAAGTGGAAATTGAAACTATCGCGGCTGGCGCTGGTAGTGTTCGGCTTGTAAAATGGGCCAACGGGGTGTTGCAGTTCGTGTATGCATCATCTCCTACCAGATACAAACTTTTGGGAAACGATCAGCAAGCTGTGACAGCGTCTACTGCCAACACGCGATCGAATCCCCTATCCCTCCCGAAGAAGCACTCGTGATGGCAGTTAATCGACTGTGTCTGTCTACACAGGCCTGAACGTTGACTCCATACCACTGGTAATGTCCCGGAAAAAACGATGCGACGCGGCCCACTTCATATTTCCGCGGTACCTGCATAGGCAAAGCCACCCATCGATGCCACCGACACAGCCCCGCATAGTTCCCTCATGACTAATATTGGTAAACGCCCTGGCTGATAACCGCTGCTCTCGCTAGGTTATCGGAAAGCCAAGCTGCAACTCATCCCAGGCTTGTACAACATTCATTAAGGCATGAACACAGGAATAAAACGCCGCGGTGCTTACGCCAGAGAACATGCGCTGAGGAGGGAAGGAGTAACGTGCAAGCCACGACAAGAACATATGCAGCTTGTTTACAGGAGATATCGGCGCCGTGCCGGTATATTGATGCGATTGCAGCGCATCGACTTGCAAACGCGGCACCAGCAGGTGGACTAGCCCCTCAAAGCCTCTATAGGACATTCGGTAGTACCGGCGCAACTGTCCTTCGTTTAGAAGCAACTGCGAGTGGTGTGTTTAGTCCAGTCTTCTTCTCCCCAAGCACGGCCCGCGCTCGTCGAAGCAAACATAGTACGTCGCTAAGTGCAACACGACGGACAATACGAGGGTCTCTTCGCTTTTGTTCATCTTAACAGGAAGAAAAGCACACGTTGTAAAATACCCGAACTGGCGCATGGCACTTACTTTTGCCATGTCAGTCCCTATTGCCATTCATGGCACAAGAACCCTAAGTTGTATGGCTGATAACCAATCAGAGCGATCATGGCACAAATGGTCGGCACTTTGCTCGGTTAGGAACGGACCTTAATGGTGTGCATCGACCACTTGAACAAGCGACTCAAATATGTACCAACGCACTCAACTGTGACCGGTGCACAAGCTGCGGCTCTTTTCTTCGATGTGGTGGTCCGTCATCATGTGCTATCAGCGACCGTGAGCGCCCGCGACCCATGATTTCCTGCTTCGTTTTGGCAGGAGCTGATGCGCATCATGAGGTCAAAGTGCGAATGATCACTACCTTCCGCGCTCAAGAAGATAGGCAAACAAAGCGAAAAACATAGATCCCGAGGACGGTTATCGGTGTATGGTGCATTTACACAAAACAAACTAGTGCTATCTACTGTGAGTTTTGCTCACCCAACGTTGGTGAGTGATTCCACCAAGATGGCGTCGTTCCAGATTGACACGGGTCGTGTAGCCCGTATGCCAGGGGTAGCTGTCGAATATCGGAACAATTTTGCGGAAAACTTCGTAGAAAAACAGCAACAAATCATTGAAACTGCGCAGAAGAACGTACGTGACAACTTATGTGACGCCAAGACCCGCCAGAAGACGTATTTCGACCAAGTTTGTTGTCATGTGCAGTTCCACAAAAGCGATTTGATCTACTTAAGCACCAGAAAGCTACCTTTGGCTCATGCTGCACGCGGAACTCGCATCGATAAGGACAATCATGAGGCAAAGCTTGTGGGACCGTTCTAGAATGCCAAGATGTTCGACATAAAGGTGGCCAGGCTAGTTTTACCCAAGATCATGCTGCGATAGCATAACAGCTTTAACGTCGGCGTGCTGCCACATCGTAGAGTCCTCGGTAGTGTTTCTTGGTCGACCACTACCGATGTGTCACCCGTGCACTTTTCCCCGGACAACGACAACGGCGATCTGCACATCATCGAATATCTGGTTAAACAGCGGACACGTCTTCGAAAGCGGCAATTCTTGGTTCACTGGCAACATTCAATACACGTGGGAAAACGTGGGCAAGATTCGCCATGTCACTCACTAGAAGCATTTGCTGAAGGGGCTTCATTGCCGTCGGCGCTAGCTTTCTCGGGAAAGGATGCAGGGATGCCCAATCCCAACGTGCGGTGGGCATCTCCGAGATGAATCCAATGTTCATGTCGGTGTTCATTGGAACTTCGCCAACATCGGGCTGTGCGTCCATGCGCCGACGTCGAGGTTCACGTCGAACATGGAAGGCAAACCGTCTTATCATACATGTTGTATGCTAAGACTGATTCGATATCAGTCCCTTGACGCACAAGGCGTTTTTGTTGTAGTGTGTGTTTTTCGCTTTGGCACTACATCACCAAAATTGCCATTTTTCTTTTGCCTTCAACTACCCATCCTCGTCAACTTCCCTTTGCAGTGTGCCCGAGTGCTACAGTGTAGGTGACCTATACTGCACGAGGTCGCAAAAATACTAGCGGATAGACCTTGAACGATGCCCCTGCTCGCCACTAACGCTATACTGATAACAATGGAAGTGTATTAAAAATACCCATGCCTACTTAGCGCAAGCAAAGAGCACGAACACTCGACAAACGCGCCAAGTAATGATGGTGTAATAAATTCAGCAAATGTCAACTACAAAACATGGCTCTTCAGTTATCGGAAAATATATAGTTTCGCGTGCATTTTGTTGATCATCGACTGTATTGCTTTTTTATGCACAGGTAATTATTTTGGCATAAATCGAATGTTTGATCGAGTGTACTCAAGCTCCCACGTTTAGCTCGACCATTCAGCGCTGCCTGTTCGAAATTAGACGAGGACAATGCTGAAAGGGCAGAAAGAGCCAATGTCAACGACATCTCGGCTGAAATCAAGATATTTACAGTCGCGACAGTATCGAGGAAGTTTTTGGTCATAACTTTCTTAGTTCTCAGTCTTTTTTAATCAAATTTGGGAGACTGCTCCTCGAGCTATTTGCAGCTATATGCGCTCTGTTATAGCGTCTAATAGCCAGCACGGAGCGAGAAAACTAATTTTAAAATATTCCCCAAACCCCATGTGTGGTATCGTCTAATAAAAGGGGGATATTTTGACCACATAAAATAATAACTCTCTACATTTTATGTATATATTATATACAAGGTAGGATATAAATAGGGGATCAGTCCAACTAAAAATGGGTCCAGGTTGAAGCATACTTCTAGCAGTCGTGAACTGGCGTAGATGAACGCGGATGCTCGCCACGTGAATAAGCAGCGCTCAGGTTCTGTAGGCAAGACTCCAAAACTCGACGATGAAGCAAAGATGACCTCTGATGCAGTAGCATTTGTGAAAGAGGAGAAAGGACGGGCGTTAACGAAGGAAGAGTGCCTCGACGTCTCGTCGAGTTTTGGAGTCTTCAAGGCCGGAACTGTAATGCTGCGTGCTAAGGAGCCTGTAGCTGTAAAGGTTGCTCGTTTGCTAAACCGATCAAATGAGACGGTTCGCTAAATTTGTAATGATTTCATGCAACGTGGTGAAGTCCTTGTTGTGTGCCCACCGGCAAATCGAAATGACAAGCTTTCACAAATCCTAGACAGTGTTGTGATAGATGACGCGGTACGCGCCTTCATACGACTGCGCAGTGAAACTCGGGTCCGAACCGTTGCGAAAGATGTCCTTGGTCATTTAGCTGATCAGAAGCTTCTCCTAGTCCACATGGAAGACGGTGACGCTGCTAGTGCTGCATTGCGCACTGTGCAACGGCACATTAAGAGATGTGGCTATAAAGAGGAAAAAGGACAGGGTCAACGTGCGCAATGTCGTCCGAAAACCAGCTTAAACGCGAACTTTACAATCAGCTGATGACAAGCGAAGCCGCAGACGAGCGGCGTACCGTGTATCTCGACGAGAGCTACATCCATCACAACTATTCACGCCACCAAGACTCCTTGTTTGATCCGGCCGAACCCAATATCGTCAAGGCGAAGCACAAAGGCCGTCGGCTGTACTTCATTGCTGCTATTATTGACAAGGATAGAACGATACCCGGTAGCGAGCACACGGAGGCGACAGCAGCCTGCTTGCTACCAGAAACTATCGACATTTTCGAAGGCGACAAGCAAACGAAGGACTATCATGGCATGTTTAACCATGAGTACTTCACGAAGTGGATTGATACATTGATTCTGTGTCTCCGGGACCGCACTTTGCAGAACTGCTTGATTGTTATGGATAACGCGAAGTATCATAAGCGTCTACCCAGCACCGTGCCTAAGAAAGGCAACGCTAAACGGTTGTTACATGCGGCGTGTAAGCGGTACGGAATAGTTTTCACGATGAATGACACAAACGCAATCCTCTGGGACAAGCTGTCGGTGTACATCCAGGACCACGCGCAACCCGTTATCGTCAGTAAGGCCGCCAAAGCGGGTCATGAGGTTGTGTTTACGCCACCCCACCATTCCGATCTCCAACCAATCGAGTATGTATAGGCGATATTAAAGGGCGATGTGGGGCGACAGTACACTTCGATCACAAAGTTTGCAGACGTTCGTGCACGTCTGGATTGGCAATCACAAACCTCGAGGATGCATTCATAAAGCACGTGCAAACCTGATAGAGCTACAGAGACACATCCATTCGATTGAAGAGCTGGCTGAAGACGAAGCCAGTGATGTGCCTTCAGATAGTGACGCGTCAGACGACTCAGAAAGCGACGAAGAGAATGACAATATTTAGAATAATGGGGGATACGTTTGGCCTTATAGCAAGCCTAATACTATACATTCAGTAATTCTGATCCGATACAATTGAAGACTGCGATCTTGATATTAAATCTTATTGCTTGAAATGTAGTCATGCAACTTCCTGTTGCAGAGGTTATTTCTCTACCAGAGCACTTACATGCCAACTTCAACGGCTCATATTACAGGTTAAGTTCTATTGGCTAAATATGTATCGTGTGATGCGATTGGTCGACGCTAGTGCAGATCGCCACTTCTTATAATTGCTTCGCTGGTCATTAATCGGAGACTTTTGAAATGCAGTTTCTGATAAAACTACGCAGTGCCATCCAAGAGGAGAACCATTTTCGTATTCAACGAACCAATAGGAATCGACTCATACCAAAAATATAGGGGCTAGAAAAGCTTCCTCGATGCTGTCGCGGACTGTAAATATCTTTAGCTGCTGAAGCAAATCCCGTTCACCTGAGACCATACATCATAAAGTCTAGGATTGGAAGTAGCTGGATGTAAGAACGGCAAACAAACCAGGACCGACAACTTTGAATCTATCTTCGCTATACATAATAATAAGCACCTCGCGACGATGATAATGCACTCCGGGAAATCTAGCAGTCAGCCCAGCCCAACAGCCATCTAATCTGCAAGTTTTGACTGCATTCCGGGACCGTATTTTGTTCACACAACAAGCAACACCACTCCAGTTATCGATACACACACAATGGGAATGCACTGCTTACAATCGTTTTTTGCTTTGAAAATGTAACACCTCTTAGCACTCTTTCATGAATAACTGAGCGCGTAAAGATCTCTAAGTCTCTTAAACGTAGACGTTTGTGCGAAGTAGATATTTTAGGTTGATTTATCGTCAGCAGGAGTTTTGAAACGGGGCCAGAGCTACGCAGTGTTTCTAGGATGCACTGTATGCGTGTAGTGAGGATGCGTAGACTTAGAGTTTGTATTCAAGATAGAAATACTTGGACTCTTGTATTTCTAAAGAACACATACTGAAATAGAAAACTGAATTGAATGGCGGCCCGCCACGTAGCGGGATGACCTTATATGTGCAGTAAGCCCTCCTAAGGAATTATATATTTACAAAGGTCAGAGCACGGTTAGCTCTTACGCGTCTGCATGAAATGCATGAACACGAACAGTTGAAATGTGGCCCTTTCAACCAATACCTGTGCGCCTGAGCGCCTGCTAATGATACTTGCTTTGGCGGCTCAAAAGGTAGGTCGCTAGTGTGTGCGTCCCACACACACTAGGGGTTTGCGTGTACTACTCTGTTTTGTTATCATAGTAATGTACTACCCTTCCTGCTGTTTCAGAATGATAGTAAGGAATGTTCATTTGGTTTTAGTAAGGAGGCTGCCTATCTGTCAGCCGTCAGGAGCACAAATGATTCATTTGCACGCGAGCACCGAATGCTTGTCGGAAGTCGTCCCACCCGCTCCAGCTTCTTCTTCGCTATGTGAGCAACTCGGTAGTAGTTGCCGCCGTTGTCCCTAGTGCACAAATTCATAGAGCACTGAAGTGAGACGAAAGCAGCATTAATTGTAGATAGCGGAAGCTACCAGAAAGCAGCCTCGGTTGCAGCAATGAAATCATCAATTGTATGCGTTTGGCGAAGCCGTTGGCGTGCTTGAAATCGCTGGAAAATTTCCCAAATCGAAGCAATTCAGATCGGGACTGTTCGGTGGCTGAAAGAGCAATCTTATGTCTCTTCCAACAGTTGCCATGGCCTGACAAAATTGGGGGTCACTCGGAATATTGTGAGGGAGGGAGGCGTTGTCTTGCTGCATTGTTTTGGTTGCACCTCCTGTAAGTAGAGACAATTTGCACGAATGGCTGGAAAAGCCTGGTGAATCAGCATGGATCGATAGGTGACTACCGCAATATTTACATTGTGGGTCTTGATTGTGCCTGCAGGGCGGTTGCGGCTTAATCGCTGCGCCGGACGTCTCTCAACAAATGGGCAGATGCCGATGAGATCACCACAGTGACTCTTCGTCGCCGCGTCCCATCGTGGACGAGCTACAGCGGCACGAAACATCACTTTGGTAATGTGACGTTTGCTCTTAAGAGCACGGTACGGCACATACTCATCGGGCAAAAGATAAAACCGCTTTTAAATCTCAGTCACATAGAAGAGCTTCTCGACTACAAGCACGACGTCAAGCATGTCATAAAAACGAGAAGCTCTGTCCACGTGACTAAGACAGAAACGCAGCCGCTGTAACTCGTCTGTCAGTAGAAGCTTGGACACGCTTACAGCAGGGCGAAGGAGAACGCGTCGATATAGTGTTGTCGGCGGCAACCCGTACGCAGCTGCCGCGGACCTAATGATTAAGTGCTGTGCGAGCGGCACAGCGCGCAGCCGCACAAGATCTTTGCTGCGACCCATTTTAGGCTGGCGGGACCGACCTTGCACATGTGACGCGGAGCAGTAGGACCCTGTTGATTTAACGTTGTCCGGAGCTCGGTGCCAGACGCGCGATACCGTAACTGGCGTGAAGGGAAAGCTGGCTGCGACCTCCTTTCCTGGGTACGACGTTGAAGGCCTCGTCAGCACAGCAGCTACGATCTTTTGCGCCTTGCATTGGTGATGTTTTGCTTGGAGGCGCTGCGCTTGGGGCTGATCGGCATCTGCTTGGCTGGAGGTGCTGTTGTGCGTGGTAGGACGCGAAACAGTTAATGATGAAAGCCTTAGCGGTGCTGAAGGTGCCAGCGGCGAGGGTGGCGACATCTCGCCCAGCTGAGCACTCTCCAGTTCTCACGACCACGCATGTTGTCGTTTTGGCGCGAAAAATGGTGCCTTCCAACAATCGACACACAGAAAAGAAGAGCTTAAGAGCGTGTTCGCTAGCCAACTGGAGAGTGGAGACGGCGTCTCTGACAAAATCAAGTTAGATTTTGATTGGCTAAAACAAGGTCCGTTACAACTAGACAACTCGAGAAAAACGTGTTTTCGTCTCCACCTCCTGAAGGTGGAGACGAGTGGAGGTAGCTAGAGATATTAATAAATCAGAAACACGATGGAGGACGAAGAAGTTGCGGTGATTGCAGCATGTGCTGCTGTGGCGCAGTCCGTTGCTTTGCTCGCCTCAAGCTCCGAAGCGGGTCAACGGGGTGAAAAGAAGCACAAACTAACCGTTAGCGCTTGAACTTCGAGCCCCATGCTACAGTCTTCGGTCTACGCGGGTTGGTTTGAGGGAAATCTTCGATGCACGAAGAAGACGTTTCTAGCGATAGCTGATCTCCTAGAAGGGCAGGGAGTCCGATTCGCAGCGGCCAAGGTCAAGCAGCATTCTTACGAGAAGAAAGTAGCAACGGCGCTCTACTTCTTAGGCTCCCCGGCGGGTACCGAGTGACGGTGTAGGCGTCGCAGGAAGTTGGCGCAAATACTGCGCGAAGGGGGCAGACATTGGTGGACCATCTACGCTTGGATAGATCGGCACCGGGCTGAGTGTCCAGGAACGCCGGAAGTGCATCAGCAGCTCCTTCGATAGAAGCGGCTTGTACAGGTGATACCGCGTCAACGACTTGGCTCTGCTCAGATGCGGTGCGTGACGACGCCGGTCGAGCGACAGATCACGTGAGGCGCACGGGCATTACTGAAACAATATTCGGAATGAGGGGCAGCTATATGACTGGTCAAAAATCATATGGAGACGAAGTGTACAGCTAACCAACTGGAAGTGGAGATCCTTGATTTCTCGTCTCCATCTCCAGGTCAGATACAGCGAACACGCTCTAATGAGACGCGTCGTTTTCTGCCAATAGCGTGGTGTTCTGCTTGTTTTCCACGAATCCCGCTCAGGAACTCAGTGTACCCACCTATCATTCAGGAACGGATTAGTATTAGTTTAGCCCTGCTACGCTATCCCTGAGTAGCCCCGCTACACTTTTCGTTGATAGACATAAGTGATTGCCTGTTATGAATATTTGTGAACTTCCTCACAGTGAAATCGTGATGCGACGAAGACCCTTAGCTGATATTTACTTGAGTAAAGGCATGCTACGAAAGCCAAAACGAACTGTTCTTGATAGCACTGTGCACTCTGATCACTAAGGTACGGGTCTGATCACTAGTTGCGGTTAGTATGACCCGTTTTGTGTTTGGTTTCTCGTGCAGGAAAACGTAAGAATTCGTTTATATTCGATGATAGCAATTATTATTGAAAAATAGATATTACAGTCTGGCCTGCACAAAGAGATCATGTAAAATGTCCCCCACACAAAATGCAATGTAGAAAATAGTGTAGAATCTTTGAGCTCTTTAATAGATTTGCAATTGATTTTTTACGAAGCAACCAACAAACCTCAGCATTGAAACATCGTTTAACCTTCCTTTGGCAATCAAACGGATTGCCTGTGCAAGCAGAATGCTTGCACACGCACTACCATGTGTCCGCAAAACCTTGCTTTTTCATTCCTAGAGGCAGTCTGAGAAGCCAACAAGATTGTTTTGAACAAAAATGGATTCATCCAATCCAAGGTTATCCCCTCCTTAGAAAGAGCGTAGCATGTGTGTGTACTCTCAATCGTAACGCATATCCGCGCTTTTCATTAGATAAAAACCAACCCCCAAAAATTGTACTGCTTTGCGGGCCCGAAGGGCACGCTTTAGACCCCATACTGACGAAAACCTGCGAGTAGCGAAGTGGGCTGCAGACGAACGGAATGGAGTCCATCCATTCAACCCACAACGTGAGCGGGCGCCGACAACGCTAGTTCTTCAGTAATTAACCTGTAGTTAGGCGTGGTCCCGCTTCGTACACGAGTTTCCCCCGCGTCGTCCGGTTCAAGAAAGTTTGGCCTCGTCGATTAATCACTACATCGTTGCTACTAAATACCGTACATTTGACTCGTACCGTCCTTACAGCAGTACCGCTTGTTTTATACCCCACAATTCCCCCAGACCGCTAGATAACATCCCGTGGTGTGGACGGGTATGCAACCGTTCTGTACTTTGTAGTGAGGAAAGTACTTTGTATTTGTCTAAAAGATAATAACATTATCGCTATGACAGAACATCTCATCATACCGTAAAGTTGCTGACAGCGCCAGACACTGCCGACACACATTTGATTGGCTAAAATTCAAAATTTATCTCATTCGCTCAAATCTTGAGGACGAGTTCACTGCCGAACAAGCAGCGAGGAGTCAAGGAGGCAAGGAACAAGCGCTAGGTGCGGGAGCGGCGCCGACTTGCACAGGGCATTCACGTGCGGGGAACGCGGGGCCCCTTGCACCCGAGAGGCAGCAGACTATGGAGGACCACCAGTGCTAGGAATAAATTGTAGTTTATAATGAATGAATGCGATAAATTAAGGTTTCTTTCTGCTGCTTGCTCGAGTCTGAAGTGCCTTAGTGCTCTGATCGTATCCAGCATGCTAACATGAATGCTCTAGTCTAGTTGACATCACGACCTCATGACCTCATGAGAGGGCGTCGCCCAGGAAACTCGGTTGAGCTGGTGATATTAGCGAAGGCGACAATACAAAACGTAAGTAGCAGTAATACAAACTCGAAGTGATGTGTCGACAGCGTCGCTGGTGCCCCCAACAAGAGATGATAACAGCAACAGCAAAGCATTTAAACGCTTTGCTAGCTGATTATTGGGATTTAGCTTCGCATCTACCAGCTGTTGGCTCACCAGGGAACCAAACCTTGTCAACGTCGAAGAACGAGATCATCCGATCCTTTCTGCATTTCCTGCCGCTGTGATCCTTTGGAGTTGGTTAAACAGCATTGCTACAAACATCGTACTCTTCCCAAAACTTTTATCGTAATATTTCAATAGATGGCGCGCAAAGCTTCCTGACCAACTTCATTTAGGCAACACTGATCATTTATTTTTATAAAGCTGGGAAAATGCACCAGCATTCGTGTTTTGGTTTTGATGCTATACCGTGCATGGATTGGCTCCACGTTGAAACTGGTACAACCTTTTTGCCCACTCGATCTATTGCAGTAAGCATATTATCATTATATGCATTCGAGCTGCAATCGATAAAATGTTTAAAAACGGTAAAATGAGAAAACAGAAACTCATCATCATCTGGTAAGGACGTTGCGTCATCCCTAAATCTCTCAGAACAAATCTGTTGGCCCATTTCTCGGTCATCATTCATGTCATTGACCGTAGTACCGCACTCAATACAGCAGCTCCAATTAGGATATTTTTTTGTGTTTCAACCGAATCATCCTCAGCAACATTATTGCCTTGAAACTACCTGTCGGTTGGAACCAACACTTGCAGCCATCGGTACATTGCATCTACTAGCAGTTCGTAGGTCTTTTTATTCTTCTTGAGCCGCTAAGGTTCATATGTACAGAAGGTGAGTCGTGGTCAATAGAGGGACGAACGCTTGCGCAGGAAACTGGAATTTCGGATGGGAAGCAAACGGAGTGATCGGAAGTATCCTTTGCAGAGAGAGAAGTTTTGAGACCGTAGCAACGGACCGGGCTGATGCAATTCATCGATACATCGTTCAACGCTGGGAGACTGCATAGTCATGTCCAGACGCGATGCTAAATTTTGCTTTGCGTGGATCACTTGCGTAGTTTGAGCACAAAAATGATTTCTCGAATTTTGTGGACAAGATTCGACTTTAAATGATAGAAAACCCTTTTGATCATCAAAACTTGCAAATGCTTGTGTATTACCCACTAAGGCAGCGTCTTCATTAACGCGCTCTGAGTCCGTCAAGCGAAACGTTTCTGAGATATTCGATAGTGGAATGCTTACAATTTGAGCATCTCGTGAGTCTAGTACCTCGCAACAGGACAAACACGCAAACAATTCGGCCTCGCTACCTGAGTTGCGATCTACCCTTTGTTGACACTAAAGCTATAGTTTCACAAAGGTGGATGATCCAGTAATGCGTTCAAATGATCCCGAGCACCTCATGAATTATCCCCAAGTAAAATCTCATCGTTAAACACAACTATTCGAGAGTCGTTAGAGCAACAGTGGTAAAATAGAAACGCCAAGCTGTGGACAGGAAGCGAAATTTTGACCGGCTGCTATCAACTGTGACTTCCAATAGCGTAAAAGCTCGCTTCAATGAAGACGCAAGCAAGGATTCATCTGGTTCATATATGATGTGTGTCGTTTTGGGTAGATCGTCAACTGGTACGATCACCTTTCGTTTATCGATACAGCGCTCTCGTAAGGATTGAATGATGCATTCACCAACGAAACGTCAGGATCCACATCGCAACTGTTGTTTTGTTCAAAATCGATGAGATCGATCACACCAATTTTTGGAGGTCAGTTGTAAAATACCGACAACAAAAAAAAATTGTTGTCGGTATTTTACAACTGACCTCCTACTTCTGTTGGGATCCGGGAAATAGCGAGTCTGGGTGTTGGGTTGACCGGCACGCCAGGCCATTCGCTAGAGCAGTGAGACAGCATGTAGCAAGGCTTAATGCGTTTGCATACATGTATTGTGAATCTTTTGGTCCGCTGCCTTCTTGGTTTGGCTTCGATTTGTGCATTACGCACCTGACACTATCATCATGAGCACTGAATGTTTGATGTAAAGGGTCTGACCGACTCGGAACGGCACTTGAGGTTCCATTGCGTGGCTAAGAAGAAATGAGAAAACCCATCGTCCTGATAGGACAACGTTGACTCACAGAACTCCTGGTATAGCGATATGGGTAGTAGGTCCTTACCAGACTCTCTCGGAGCCCCGATGGATAATTTGTAGCCCGGAGCCGTTTTAATTCCGAGGAAAATATGGACATGCTTTTCGCTTATGCAGGAGGGAGTGGTACTTCTTTTCGGCGATAAAGGCCTTTAACAGTGCTACGATAACCATTTAACGCATTAACCCCGACTTTCTTGCATTTCTAGAGCTAGAAGGCTTCAAAATAAACTGATGTGAAGCGTTGGATGTTGATTTGGTCGCTCTTGTCAAAATGCCGATGGGTTTCTTTTTAAGTCTCCACAATCCAGCGTGATACCGCGCGAAGACTTCCAGCGAAGGCTTGCTGGATCCTTCTAGAGATGCATGCTTCTCTTTTTAGCCGTCACTCCCTTAGCATCAACCGTATTGTTCACCTCCGCGACCGTTAGCACCCCCACCAACGCGCGCACTTCATCCGTGTTGATCTTTTTCGTGAGTGTCGGTCCTTCTCTACGGTGGGCACTATTATGCTGTTCCCACCCTCATCGGCGACCTCCGGGGCGCTGGTACCCGACGCAACCGTGTCGATAGTCATGGCTGTCATCAATTGGGCGACGCTGTATTTGTGCTCGTGTTTATTGTTGTGGCTACACTTGCCGTCGCCAATGCTAGACAGGTAGTCGCCTTGCTCATGTTGACAGACGTCGTGTTTGTGTCGGCTGCAGAGCCTGTCTTGGTGTTGCTTTGGGTGTTTCGGGTACTTCTGGTGTTTGGGTGTGCTTCGTTCGCGAATATGGCTTGGTGGCTGTCGATCTTGATGCTCTTGGTCCTCCGTGTTTTGACGAGTGGGGTGGAGTTAATTGCCGTAGGATTTGGCGGAGACGAAACATGCATCACACAAATCAAGATCGGGTGGCGTACAAACGCGTAGTGCCTTGAACATGCAGCATTTTGTGTGACAGCAAAAACAGAGGCTGAAATTCCTACGAACCTATACAAACAAGAAGATATCGGCTACGAAACAGCGCCAATCAGGGATGGCTCGGATATTCATCA
This sequence comes from Phytophthora constricta, assembly GCA_011947335.1. NCBI lineage: Eukaryota > Oomycota > Peronosporomycetes > Peronosporales > Peronosporaceae > Phytophthora > Phytophthora constricta. Next base: position 23,737 of record JAAVTI010000595.1, on the reverse strand, counting down.
AATGAAAGACGGACTAATCAATTGGTTAAAATATGTGAGGGTACGGTAATGCAATAACAACTGAGCGGATTATGTCATCTCAGGACTAAACTCTCAACTCTGATTGGTCGATTTGTGTATCCATCATTTAGACTAGCCCTGAACCTTTTGCAGTTGTGTTCGGTTAGCAAGATTTACAGTGGACTTTACCAAAACTAGTGTAGCATTAAAGATGTAACAGGGCGGTGGTGCGGGCAGCGTGTGCCGTGCAGATGCCGACGAGGGATGTGGATGCCGAGCAGATGAAGGAGACGGACGAGTGCCACAAGGGCACGTCCAGCACGATGAGTGAAAGGTGGACGTTGAAGAAGGTCGCGCCTGACAGTGGGCAGGGCAGCTGCCGCAGCGAAGTGCGTGAGGCTGAAAGGGCGCTATCTTGCGATGGAAGGTCACACTGACGGTCGAAGGGTGAGGAATGAGCGGCGCGGAGTGCCTAAGACGACGTGGGTGGCTGAGGAGCGCTGCTACCGGGAACGGGTGGAGCTCACTAAGCCGCGGCACGACGTGGAGGGAGCTCACTTCGGAAAACGCCGGGAAACAGAGAGAGAGTAAGCGAGTACGACCACCGGGAACGGGTCGGGCTGGCAAACTGGAACGAGAAGGTCGCGCAGCAGTACGGCCACCGGGAACGGGTCGGGCTGGCTGGCATGGAACGACAGAGAGAGTGAGGACCGAGTAGGCAAGGCTATCGGGAACGGGTCGGGCTTGTTGGCTCACGACGAGTGCTGGGTCTAGTGAGAGGGCTATCGCGAACGGGTCAACCCGCTAGACGAGAGAGAAGAGAGAGCACTGGTGACGGCTCTGAAGGAGGACTGCTATCGGGAAGGGGTGGGACTCACGAGGCGACGCCACAGAGAGAAGTGACGAGAAGAAGTCTCTGCGTATAGCGGAGCCAGTCAAACAGACTCCACGGAAGTAGAGCATTGACTGACATAAATAATAAATAGGGGATAACCCGGCTACTTGCAGTGGCCTGCACAGTCTCGAGTTGTGACGGGCGAGACCTTGGCAACGACAAACAGCAGTCAGCACTAGGAGCGATACGATTCGCCGGCGGGCAGGCGACCATAGACCCGTTACAAAGATGTGGAGTTATAGAGATTAGACTGGTGTTGGCAGGAATTCAACTAGAAGTATCACTTGACGCTTATATCTAGGGCGCTTCGGGACCATATAAGCTCCTGCTCGTCTCGGGAGCTCACCATCAAGCTGATGGTGGCGCGGTACAGCCTTAGCACGCTCCACGTCGGGGAGAGTCACGTGGATCACTTAGGGGTGTGGGGGAAGGAAAGTTGTGGTAGAGCAGCTAGACAAATAGCACACGCGTACGTAGGCGTTTGCACGTAAAACATGCCAAAACCCCAATTCCGACAGTGGCCTCGAACGATACCAGCGATGATGTGGACGCTGACATGTCGGATAAGGCACCGGAAAACGCTACGTCAATTTCAATCTGAAAAGTGATCGAACGCCAGCGTCATTGATGGGCCAGGAAATGACGTGTGGAGAAGAAGGTGGCTTATTGGACGGATTCCCGTGTCAGTGGTACTCGTGGAAACGATTTCATGATTCTCTGATCAACTGCAGTGAAGACACGTATCAGCGCTTTCCAATCCGTTCTACGGCATCGGTCGTACGCCGCAACAAGCAGATTGCCAAGAGCACGAAAATTGATACTCCTGGGATGCTCGAAAAGTGGAAGCCTTACTCGAAGACACTGGCTTGCACGTATGCAATTGACGTAGCGCACGAGTGGATGCTGACGAGTACCACAAACCTCGTGGCAGTGGTACTCGTCAGCATCCACGTGCGCTACGTCAATTGCAAGGCAAAGTAAACGTGAAGCTGACTTGGAATGGTGAGTAACATCTTTTCGTACAGCCTAAGAGGTTTCACAACCATCGGTGTACTGCGGCACTATGGCGAAACTACTCTGAAAATCACCGGATTACGGACCTTCACTTCTCCAGGATGTTTCGACTATTCGGCGCTCTGGATCGCACGCGCGCGGAATCCTCGCATATCTCCGCAATCGCACAAGTAAGGTGCTTGTTTGTTACTGAATGTCTATCACATTTCCGGTTGCAATTTATGTCACTTTTACTACTATTGTGTGTGGAGCCACGAAATCGACGCTACGGACGTGAACAACATGCCACAGGCGTTTAGACGTGGCGCGAACAACGATAAGAGCGATGCTGAACGTGCTGAAGAGATTCTACGTGAGTTTTGTGGGGAGGACGATGGAAACTATGCCACATCGTTGTTGATCCGGCCACAAAGGTCGCGCAGGTGGTTTGCTTCCAATCTGCACGTATGAAGCGGCTTTTTCGTGGTGCTGGTTGATACGACGCACGGAACGAACCGAACAGATACAAGCTCTTTAGTTTCGTAGTTCACAATGTCTTCGGAAAGGTATACATATTATTCGAACATGATAACGGTTGATCTCCTGCTGACTTTCTTACGTATGTGGTGATCATGATTGCAAGAGCCAGTACGTGCAGCATGCCCTTGTTGTGAGAGAAACGAAGGATAACCTATGATGTACAGCTGAGCACTTTCAGCGAAACAATCCAGATTGGTCTAAGATCGAGATAATCGTCTCGGACAAGGCCCTTCCACGAGAAGGACGTGTTGCAAGAGGCATTCCCGCAGGCTCGGCAATTACTGTGTCATTTTCACCTGGGTGGAGAAGAGAGTCGTGGTATGTACCAGTTTTTCTTGCGAAACTGAGATTCGTGCAAGGAGCAGTGGACGGAGTATTTGTGTGGAGACGTACCGCTTCTCCAAAATAGTACGAACAATGTGGCGAGACAAAGCGGGATGCGATCCAGAAATGCATCACGACCTCGTTCACGATCGATGAAGTTATCTCCACGCTCATTATGCTGCAGGAGTGGGCTGAGGACTCGTACCCTGGAGAGCTACACCGTGTAGGTTCAAGGCCAGTTGTCGTTGGGGAGATCGCGAGCTCTCGGCTCTAGCTGTGCAGATCAGTCCACACGCTATCGATTTCGTAAAAGACGAGTTCAAATTTGACGAGAGAGGTGATGCGAACTATGATGTGGATACCTCTACCCCAGGGCATGCGGCATTGAAGAGTAAGACTACTCACGAGACTCACGTAATTGACATCAAGGTGAGCGAATTGTCTTGGTGTTTTGGTGTGACAGTGTGTGCGTTTTCCGGTGTAAACATTTGTACACATACCGACGTCTCTAATTCACTTTTCCGTTCCCCTCTTGTTAGATTTACTTGTGCACATGCGTGTTCATAATTACCCTTCTTCTGCCTTGCAGGCACGTCATGTACAACCGAAGTCACAACTCTAGCGAGACCGTTAGGCCGCTGCATTTCTTTTCAAGCCGATGGGTACTGCGAAGGCCGGAAAACGATCCACATCTGGTGATGTGTCGCTCGGTGGGATCGTGATTAAAAGCGTCTTCCGTCCGGTCATCGAGCACTTGCCTATGGATCGCACTGTAATGTACGGGAAGACAAGATCACTTATGACAAAAATTGAAGAAGTGCTGGCAGAACAAAGCACGCGTATGTTCAAGGGGGCGTATGCATGGTTACACAAGTTTTACCACAAGCTAAAAGAAGGAAAAGTTGCCGGTTTTCTCCAAGATCATTAAGAGCCTGGCGCATCGAAAAAGCGTAAGCAGCAGTTTACCGCGTCGAGATAGAACCGGAACCACAAGCACTGCATGACAGCGAACACTCAGTCGAGTCAAATACAGAATCAGCCGAGTCTTCTAATGCGGTTAACGCCACTACAGCTGCAGCACAGGACAACACTGAAACCCAGACTCTCGAAAAAGGGGCTTGCTAATCATTGTTTCTGTGTTACACATCATTTTTGCGAGTATCGATGATCCTTTGGTTCGCGTTTGCGGAAGTTGCGGCGAGCTAGCCAACTCGGCTCTGGGAGTGTCTAAGAAGTTCGATCCGAAAGCATAGTTGTTCTGACCGCTGCGAAACGAGGCAGGTGATGTAGAAATCATTCCAGAGGGGCTGATACGCGATGTGGTGAGTGATTCAGAGTCTATTTGGCTGTGTAGTAGGTCCTACAATGCTCTCCGCACCAAGAAGACGCCGAAATTCTGCGAAGCAACGGGTTTCGTATTGCAGCAGTTCCAGAAGAGCTCGCTGTTCTGAACAAAATGGAAGCGAGTTTGATTGGATTAGGTACATCGCTTACTACATGCATGGATTTCTATCGGGATGGACAAGAATTCACCAGAGGCAACGCCATCAATTATTGGAACGATCCCGGGAGGTTGTACGAGAGCTATTTCGACCATTGAAGACTTGCGGGATCGTGTTTCTTGCTGGGAAATCTGAAAGGTAACGAAGTATTTTCGAGTTCGGTCGGACTTGATTCAGCGTGCACTGGAGTGGTTGATTAAGCACAACCCACTTTACGCGCAAGTTACAATATCAGAGGACAATCTTCGTGCACTCGAGGTGATCGGCGCCGAGAATGACGTTCCACAAATCCCCGTTACAGATGAAGACGCACAGGATCTTCGAGGGCCGATACGCCAAGTGAACGAACCTGAAAACAGTGACATAGGTAGCCTTTCACAATTGGAAACATCGCGATCGATCTCGAGCTACAGTATGGACGCGATGGGCCAACAGCATGAACGAGAGAGCGCTCCACAAGACACAGACAGTTTAAATGCCCACCGTGGTAGGTTTTTGCGTTCTGAACATGGTGCGAATCCGTCGGTTGGCGCTAGTACTCTTAACCGACAACTGATTTCTGCAAGTACTGCTGTCGGCTGCTGTCTGGGTAGCGCAGATCCGTCGCCACAAAGAGACCACACAATTGTCGAGGACGAGGAAATTTACAATGTGAATTTCACACATGCTCTGCTTGCGATACATACACAGAGAACACTTGTTGTGCTAGTGCAAACTTACCTCATAAGAAGTGCTCAGATGCTGCAACGAATATTTGTTCAGCTAGCTCTAATGTAGATCCGTTGCAACGGACGCTCAGTCTGAAGACCACAATGCACTTGACAAATCTTGCGGAGTCGTTTGAGCTAGAGGGAAACCGGAACGGAAAACAAAGTGAACTAGAACAGATTATGAATACGGTAGGCTTGCATACCACAGATTCTGGGTACCCTATCGGGGAGCTACGCTGCTGCGGTGACCCCATCAACGAATTCGAAACTAAGCTGCTTATGCAAACGTGCTTTTCAAAAATTTCCCTGATGCTAGCGGAGGGCATCACCCGGTAGAAAAAACAGAGCGCAGAATGCTTTAATATAGTCTGAGTATGTATTGTGCGCACTTGATGAAGTGGCATGATAGACGATTCATCATTCACGGCAACTTTAAGTTTTTCTGTATGAACCTGATTCAACGCTGACAAATCGATGGGCCTCGTTCGGAGAGTTAGCGTGACCGAAGTTCATAACGCTGCAATAAAGACCACAGGTGCTGGTAAAGAGCACGACGTCGAAGCTGAACTTGTTGCTTCGGACACTGAAAAGAAGGAGCTTAATGCTGCTATGCAGGTGTTGGACTCATTGAAGCCCTACTTCCGTGTTGGTCGAGGTAGTGGGTTATATTGGTCTAACGCGCGCGACGACCTCATGACCATGATAGGTAATCGAGTCCTTCCCACGCGATGACCTACAATTTTTCTAACTTTGAGTGCCGCAGACACTATTTGGCCTGATTTTGCTCGGACATGCAATCCTGCCTTGACTTTAGATGAATGCAGGCGTCTGTCATTCAGCGAAAGGAGAAAGAATTTGAACGAAAATACTGATATTAGTGCACGCCATTTTAATAGAGGCTTTCAAGCCTTTTTGGCACAATCCTTTTGCGGGAAAGCCAAACCATCAGGTGAAATAGTTGATAATTTTTGGCGAGTGGAGTTCCAGCAACGCGGATCACCTCACATTCACTGTCTGCTTTGGATAAAAGACGCTTCAGACGTCCTTAAGCTCTCTGAGATCGAAAAAGGACGAGCTGAATTGGCTGCATTTGTAGACAGAAGTGTTTCTGTATTGTCAAAATCGCTAAAAGAGCTTGAAACTTGCATGTGTCACACATGTGTATCTTATCGCGAAGCAAACGTTTATATCCTAGCAATGCGACCACCTCCGGTGGGGTCAGAAGAATGGGAGTGCGACGTATCGCGGCTAGTGCAACGCGTCCAGCAGCATGAGTGCTGCATAAACTCTTCGGAGTGCCGAGTGTCGCTTCGGATTCCCAAAGGAGTAGAGTCTGACGGAACACCGTCGCTGAAAGTGCACCTCAACAGGGAGATTTCAACGATAAATAACTACTTGCCATGTCTTCTTTCATGTTGGCATGCTAATATGGATTTGCAGCTGATAGGAAATGCTTACGGGGCTGCAGAGTACGCTGGAGCGTACGTGAGTAAGTCAGAACCCAGAACCCAGAACCCGATACACTGACGTTTAATCGTGTCATTGCGAAAGCCGTTCAGCGATGCGACTCAAATAGGGGTTTCAGAATTATGAAGTGGGCCTGCATTTGGCTTGAAATGACTTGCTGTTTGGCCCTGAAATGACATGGCGTTTGAGCGCCAAATCACATAGTTTTGAGCATTTTGCTAAAAGGGGTTTCAGATATACGCGCTGTCAATACCAAACATATCATTTAACTCCTGCGCACCGTTGCCGAAGACCAGCGAATGCCAGCGCCTTATAGCCGAGGTGGTGGACCTCATCGTGCTCGCTATTCTCGAAGAAGAGTTAGACGAAGGCATGGGTTGAACGTCTCCATGTCTCCATTTTCCAGCTGAGACGAGTACCTTTCTGTGGAGTCAAACGTGGAGAAGGTGCACAAATTTTTCACTGCTATTCGCTCGCTGCGCTACTTAACTAAAAGGGTGAACAAGTTGCGCAGCCACGAATTTGCAAAATGTTACTTTATGAATCTTGATGATAATTTCAAGCAGCTCACTCGGGTAACAAGGGCTTTGTTTACTCACATGTGCAGCATGCGGGAGCACCTCCATGTTTTTGCGAACAACAGCAACCACCCGCAGTCTCCGATTTAGCTACAACTTGCTGTCGCAATTGATCGTCTGGGTACAAACGGAAACGGGTAGTCGCTAGACCGCACGAAGAACAGTCCCGTAGATAGCCACAAATATGTTTGAGCTCTATTCAATCGACGAGGACGCTATAATCTTCTTGTATAAGATACACCTTCGCAGATTAGTCAGGAGCTCTGCGCTTTCCTGTCATCGCTTCAGGAAGCGGTAAGACCATTACACGATCCAGCATGATCACGTTTTGTGTAAAATTTATTGAGTGGGTTCGTCGCTGACGATACCGTCGGGTCAGGCTCGGAGCTGTCACGCCAAGATGAGCCGGAAAGCGCGTTTTGTTTTTGAGCCGCGAGTTCCAACGACGGCCGTCTTGCCGGTTGTCTAGTTGAGCACGTGACAGAGATGACCACTGAAGCTCCTTGGTGATCTCTCCTCTTCGCGCCAAAAATGAAAAGTGAAGGGGCTTGCCTTGTGGCGGGTCACAGGTCTCTCTGTGGTATTTCGCCAAATCATCCACCTCCGGGGTGGGTGATTTCGATTTGGCGTCGAATGTCAAGGCATATCGCACCCAAATGGCATGGCACTTCGGTCATGTTTATTTGTAATTCTGGCGAAGAATGGATTAAGCGTCGCAAAAAGGCTTTTATTGTGCAAAAATCGTCGTCTATGCGGCCGACCGCTTCGAGCCCAAACTTTTGCTTCTCTGAGATCTTTTTATATTTTCCGTGGCGATCCCTGGCCGACTTGCCAAGCACGGATGATTAGTGCATCGAGCGATTTTATACAGAGCAAGAGAGGCATCTAGACAGTGAGCTTCGAGAGTAATATAATGCACAAATCGCTCGACAGCATAAGGTCGATCTTCTTAAAGCTTCTCACAACGCTTGCGGTTTATCAGCCCTGCCGTCTTCGGAATACGTTTTCGTAAACAATCCTGAGGTTGGTAGTCCTGAACAGCGTGATCGTCTGGATTCGACAGAATCGAATGATGCCAGTAGCAGCGAGTTACATTGGTCATCTAGGCATGGCTATTTGCCCGATGTTGTTGACAAAGCAAAAACACTTTCTTAATGGCTGCTTAAAGCAGTGGATGAAAGAGAAAAACTGTCGCGACAAAGCGGTAGCGTGTTTCGTCAGAATGAAGCGAAGTCCTCTAGCTACCGCTATTCAATTAATGATGAACTAAGCGTCGCAGATGATGCCGATGCCGAATCAATAGCGGAATCCCAATGGGTTCCATTTGCATTGGCGATGCAGCGTCTAGAAAGTGATTTAAGTGCTCATTAGAAAACTCGCACTGTGATCGGCTCCAAATGATCATTAATGGGGAAGGCGGATCGGAGAAAAGCTGGCTGATTAAACATATTGTGTAGGGCATGCATAATGTATTCGGAAACGTGCTGCTACGCGTAGAAAATCTAAGCGTGTTTTAATGCTGGCACACCAAGGCACCGCAGCATTCAATATAAAAGGCATGACTGTTTGGTCCGCACTGTCATTCGGGTCGTTCTCACGTTCTACATTTTCAGTCCCGTACACACCGCTGACAGAAACGAAGTCGGGGCCAACAAAGATAAAACAAATGCAGCAAAGGTTTCAAGACGTGCACCTCGTTATCATAGAAGAGTTTTAGCATGATATTGTGTGGTATGCTTTATTGGATCGACAGGCGCATTCAAGAGATCTGGCCTAGCCACGCAGACGAATTATTTGGAGGTAGAGATGTGTATTTTACTGGTGACCCCGCTCAGTTGGACCCAGTCGTCCCAAGCTCTTTGTCAATACCATTATCGAAAATCTTGAATGAAGTGCAGCGCCGAGGACGAGAGATCTGGAGCGGAATTGAGACCACACTGATCAGCCAGAACCGAGGTAAGTTAGACCCAGGATGGTTTGCTGTTCTGCTTAGACTACGAAAAAAAATGCCAACCGCTGAAGACATAGAGCTTTTCAGCTCGCGTTGCTTGGAAACGATGCGAGAGCCGGAGTGGATGGCCACAGCAAAACACATAGCATTCAAAAGCGCAGGTGTAGATATTGCGAACAAGGAGCGACTCCACGCTTCTAATGCGCCGATTTTGCATATCACTTCGCCACACTTTGTACAGCAGAAACAACTAGCCACAAAAGAGATATTCCAACAGGCACTGTTAAAGCACTGATCAACGATGCAAAGACTGCTAATTCAGATCACGATCGCGTAGTGGCCAACAAGCTGAAGCTGTGTGTAGCAGCTCCTGTTACTCTTACTTTTAACATGACACAGGAGGCTGGCTTGTGCAACGAAACAAATAGCGTAGTCTATGATTTATGTTTTTATCCGGAAGCGAGTTGCCAATCGTGCTGGTGCAAATTACAGATAATATATCTAGGGCCCTCGCTCTTGGGAACGTACCAAACATTGTTCCGATCGCACCAAAGCACGTATCCTGGGGAAAAGGATCAAGCGATCTTCGTGTTGTTCGGCGGGGATTGCCGCTTAGGCTCTCGTACGCGATGAAAGTCCATAAAGTACAAGATCTCACATGTGTAATGCAATTCCCTAATATTGCGTTTACCTATGTGGGAGCGCTATCACGCACGTCATCGAAATGCGATTGTTATCACGCAACGACTAACCCTCGAAAAATTGACTGCTTTCGTGATAAAATAGAGTCGAACACGAGGCTGCCCGCGTCTCCAACACTGTCGCCCGGACCGCGGAGACCGCTCCTTCCGTTGTTGAGGTCATGAATCAAATTGCTTTGGACCACAACAAAGAGATATCGCCTCGGTGATGGTGCTGATCGAGCCAAGAGGCATGCCTCGCAGAAACCGAGCGTCACCAGAAGGCGGTGAACCATCGTGGGCGACAAGGGCCATCACTGCTACAAACCAGAGTAGAGACACGAGATGGATACATTGACACTAAAACCTACATCTACAGGTGAGGTTCGACTGTGTAGTAGAAAATTCCAGCGCAACTTGCTGATTCATCTGTGACTGTGCTGCAGGAAAACGTCAGTGCGTTCCTGCACCCCAAGACCAAGAATTCTGCGTTCGCTATTGTATGCCAGTGCTGACCGAGCGCTATGTAGATTCAAGGATAGCGCACGCTGAACGGAATCAAGTTAAACTCAATTAGTGGTCAACAATGCAAGAATGCCTCGCACTTTATACAACCGAAGTTCTAAGCACTCTCGGAAAAATGGGCCTTCCAGATCTCAGCACACATCGTCATGAACCGCTTCTGTTGAGCCGTTCTGTAACGGGGTTACACGAAAGTTGCTATGCGTGTGGTACACACCACGGGCAACCTCTAGCGGATATCCATCCGACTGGTACATGGTACCCATTAGCCTTACAGTCATTCATTTACCTTTCACTGGAGCTAACTATAGCTATGTTAGACTCATACATTTACACCAGGTACGGGCTAGCCACTTTAAGGATTCAATACAGTTCTTACTTTGCAAGTTAATTGTGTTGGCCTTAATATAAGGGACACTGACTCTGCGAGACCTAAGTTACGGGACTGTACTAGATTCTTGTATAGAACCTGAGGCTGAAAGCCTGGAACTGAGACTCAGGGAGTCCTACATCTTCCTCTGTGCTGTGCACACCTAAGCAGCCCGCTGCACATCCGCTCTCGGTGCTTGTTGTCGTACTGCCCCGCCAGCATCTCTGAAACCTCATGCTGTTTGCAGCTGCATCGAGAAGAGGCAGCGATCCTCGCCGTATTCTCAGAATCAATACTCGAGTCCAGCAGTACGCTTGCTGTGGATGCGGCTGTTGACCTACTTGGGGGGCTGATGACAAGCTTCTCTGGGTGAATTGCGGTGAGCGGGAACGGCGCCGGCCCTCCTTGGATTCCCAGTGACGGTGTCCGGCTCAGCACTTCTTTGGTGACCGTATGCAACTCCTCGCAACCGCGTACCATAACAGGAACCAAGACGTAAAAACTGCTCGACGACGATGACGAATCAGCAGTGCTGGGATTCTTTGGCTCCGCGATGGCCTCTGGTTGTGATTCTGGCACCAGCCCAGCACCCCGCTGCGCACTGGAAACGCCTGAAGGACCGAAGTTCGGCACGAGGACTGAAGTCTGCGTATCAGAGGCCGGCGGGTCAGACTTAGTAGCAGCGCCGTCCGACTTGTGGCAATACGCACCTGCCTTCTTGCTTTGGTGGGCTTGCGAGCAGGTCGCAAGTCGTCCTCTTTCAGAGATCATCGTGGCGTCGATGGCGAACCCTTCTGCTTCTTCGAGGCACGCATGATTCCTTCCGCGCCCTTCGACTTTCGCGTCTGCTTGTGCACACTAGCTCCAGCTTCGTGACAGTCAGAGGACTCGAAGTTCTTGGTTTTCTTGGCATCGCACGGGGTCACCACGTCGGATATGGCTTCCTCGGCAGCTGCGGTTACTCTGCGTCATCAGCAAGAGGCCCTCGCTCAACCACCACACGAAGTTTCGCTGCGCGGCGTTTCTTCTGCTGGCCTTGAGAGTCTGCTTTCTTTTTCTCGGTTGCTCGTCTGTAACGCTCACGTGACAATTCATTCTGGCGTTGCCGGTGGCCTTAGCAAAGCCAGTGAAGAGTCCCGTCTGGTTTGGTGGATCTCTCCTCCTTGCACCCAGAAGGATATCGGCATTGCTGTGGTTCAAAATGCCGTGGCGATTGACAGTAGTAATATCAGAGCTGAAATGACTACCACTCTTTTAAATCCTACATTTAAGCTTTAAACATGGATTTAATCCAATTTTAAATGTAGGAGTGGAAATAATGACAAGACCTCTAAACAGCTTATATTGAATAGAACACTCCTTTTAACCTGAAGGAGTTTCATAAGTCATCAATCATTTAATATTCATAGGAATGAGTATAGAAACAATGTCGCCGAAAAAGCTTACATACAAATCTGACGACATCATTTATATAATGATTTTTAAATATCAAGATCAGAATTTAGAAAGTGATTCATCTTAAGCGAACTTTCTATAAGTATATAATAAGATATTCTACGATGTGCAACTACATTATGAAAAACGGAAATTGTGTACAAAATCAAAATCTAAAGATCGATGTAGCTCACACCCTTTAAGTAATTTTCCAGCTGCTGTATCAGATGTTGTTAAGGCAGATGAAATTATGATAGCTATTTTTAAGGCTCGGTCACATGTTGATGTGTTATGTCCTTGTGGCAAAAAATTGAAGCGTTGGAACTACGCACATCATTGTTCGTATCCAAAGCATAAAGCATGGGTGACTACGATGCCAGAAAAATCTCATTCATGGACAACAAAAACACTAACTGAAGAAGAAATCGAAAGGGGGATGATTGATAGAGAAGCAGGATTCCTCAAACGTAAATTTTATAAAGAGAACTAAAAATTTATATATTGTTTTTTTATGGAAGACATCGACTTCAATTAATTTCATATGATCCTAACAAATATATTAAGTAGTATTTACAAAGTGATATAATAAGTATGACATACTCAAGCGAACGTTACCAAGCCATGAAAGATAGTATTAAAGCTTCACAGAAGCGCTACTATATTAAGACACGTGAAACGAGACTTGCCAAGCAGAAAATTTACGATGATTTGCATCGTGATCAGATTCACGAGCGACAACGTAGCTATAAAACGGTCACTAAAGTTGAGTTACCACCTCAAATTGAAAAGAAACATCAAAATCTAATTAGATAAAAAAACATTTTTTTGTCTTTACTAGATTATAAAGTTCAACTTGATATAACATCAAGTAATATATAAAGTTCAACTTGATATAACATCAAATAATATATAAAGTTCAACTTAATATAACTTTGAGTAATATAAGAAGATAATTTAGTCAGCGATATATAACGATGCTTGCTCACGAACTTGAAGGACTGAAACGTTTAGGACTTAAACCTATTAAATGGGGCACCAGCTACCGTCTAAATGTTCGAGGGCGACCAACAAGATGGTTTTCATCAGCAACGTAAGTGAATTCAAAAATAAAAACTGGTTGCTAAGTACTACAATGTGACTATGGATAAGCTAAACAAGCAGCTAGCTCCCGATTATCACGAGGATCCTAAATATCGTTTCTACAACAGCAAATTTGGAGAGTCTCATCTATATGAATACATTCCAGCTGGAGAGTTTTACGAAAAGCTTGAGCACGTTTTGTTAAGTCAGAAGAAAGCTTACAAAGTAAATATTGCTCTCAGTTACACGCTTCATGATCCTATCAACGATGGGGACTTTCACTTCTATCCTAACATCGACAACACTGCCGTTTATGACAAGCCATTCGCCGTGAATAGTCAAGCTGATGCGAGAAAAATCGTTTCTGATATCAGAACAAGAGAGCTTGCTGACAATCTTAATTACCCTAAATCAGGAGTAAAGCTCAAAGCGATTACCGCTTTTAGAATCTATATCGATTATCGCGATCACGTTCTCAGTGATAGTGATGCTGCCGTACCAGAATTCATTAAGAAGAACAAGTATATCATCAATTTTACAAAGACAAACAACAAATGCGTTTTCTTCAATATTGCTTACCACAACCAACCTGAACCAAAGACCCGATCGTATCAAATCTTTTGTTAAGGATACTTTCAAGCAATATTGTAGATTTAAGGGTATCGAGTACTCATTATATCTATTCAAAAACTTCAAGCCGATTGACCTTCTTAAATTTGATGAATTTGAAGATTGTTTCAATCTAAATATTAATATTTATGATTTTAACAACGCAACTACTGAAGTGAATTGTATTAGACCAACCGCAGGTAAATATGATGATACGCTCAACATCCTTTCACATGACAATCATCTTTCTACATCACAAACATTGATAAGGTACAGAGTAAGTATATCTGCTCAACGTGCTCGATGACTTTCGATTATTGTTCACGTTTAGCAAATCATAAAAATATGAAGTGTGATCGAGTAAATATTGCTACTTTTCCTAAAGAGCCAACGATGTATCAACCTAATCCAAATATGATTCAATCAATGCTAAGGAAGTACAACATCAGAGATGTCGATCACTATGTTGATCATTTTATTGTTTGGGATTTAGAAGCTATATTAGCTCCTCAAGAATTTAACCATGAAGCCAAGACTCAATTCTATAATGAACATATTCCTGTATCAGCAAGCGTATCAGATAGCTTAACTAAAGGTGTCGAATGCTTTGTTAACTCTGATTCGAAGTTATTGGTTACTGATATGATGACTTATATCAAGCTGATTCGTGATAAAATCTTCGAGTATAATGTTCAGAAATATGAGAAGTTGATCATTAAGTTAATGGATTCTTTAGGCCTGGCAATGATTCCAGGTGAGATCATAACATAAATATTTTATAGTGGTGATCTCCATAAGTGGATTGGTCCTTCTAAATCATTTTCTAACTTGGCTGAATTCGTTGATTATAATGTGTCATCCTTCGTTAATAAAGACGCAAGACGTCTATTAACCATACTTAAGCGGGTTCCAGTCCTTGGTTTCAATAGTGGATCGTATGATATCAATCTGATTAGAACCGATCTTTTCGACATATTGTACAAATCAGGTAATATGAAAGTCATCAAGAATAATGGTTACATGGCTATTTCAACATCGCAATACAAGTTTCTTGATATCCTTAATTACGTTCCACAAGGCGTAAGTCTCGATAAGTATCTCAATACGTACATTGGCGGCTGCACATGCGAAGATAAAAATCGTTGCTCATGTGGCTTGACTAAGGGTGTTTTTCCATATGAATACATCACTTCATTCGAAATCCTTAACGAAACGACTATCCCTCCCAAATCAGCGTTCGACAGCAAGCTCCGTAAAACGTCTATCTCTTCTGAGGACTATGAGCGTGTTCAATTTGTTTGGAAGCATTATGAAATGAAGTCGATCAAAGATCTTCTTATTTGGTACAACAACCTCGATGTAGCTCCTTTCATCATTGCAATCCAGAAGCATCGTGAATTATTCAAACGTTTCGAGTTGGATATGTTCGTTGACGGGGTCAGCTTACCAGGTCTTAGCGAGAAGGTAATGTATCAAACATGTATGAAAGATCTAAAGCCTATTCCTAAGATAGCAGCTAAATCATTTGATTTCCCTATTGGACGATTCAAAGGCTATATCAAGCAGGATAAGGAAGCTAATCATGATTTCGATATGACGATTGGACATCTTAACTATCTGCTCAAGAAGCAAAAATATCTATGCTCACATTGCTATTGTCAATTGGATACTGAAAATGTTTCAGCTGATCGTGTTAATAATAGGGTTGGTCACAAAGACGGTAACATCATGATCAGCTGCGTACCGTGTAATGTCGCTCGTAAGGACATGCCAATTAAAGCTTTCCGACACAAGAAGTTGCTTGACTACAACAGCGATCGCTTAGTATATTCAATTGATGAAGAGGAAGGAGAAATCTATCATAAGATGAAAGCTAATATCGCTGGCGGTCCATCCATCATCTTCAATAGATATGCAAAGCGCAACGAAACCAAGATTAGAGGTGGTAAATTATGTAAGAAGG
Organism: Phytophthora constricta; assembly: GCA_011947335.1. Lineage (NCBI taxonomy): Eukaryota > Oomycota > Peronosporomycetes > Peronosporales > Peronosporaceae > Phytophthora > Phytophthora constricta. Next base: position 8,119 of record JAAVTI010000595.1, on the reverse strand, counting down.
TTATTGGATACGATGCTAATGCTCTTTATCTATGGTGCTTAGGAAATGACATGCCTTGCGGACGTTTAACTACTATCGAGCCTTACGCCAATATCATTGATGATATTAAAGACAATAAGATCTTTGGTTTCTTAGAGTGCGACATAGAAACACCAGAACACTTAAAAGACTACTTTTCCGAGATGACTCCTATTTTCAAGAACATTGATATCGAACCAACTGAGGAGGTCATTGGTAAGCATATGTTCGACTATAATCAGTCTCGTGGTAAAAACATGTCCAAGAAGAGTCGTAAGCTTATTGGTAGTTACTTTGGTGAGAAAATCCTTATCTACGCACCTCTACTAAAATGGTATCTCGAGCATGGTATGATCATCACCAAGACCTATAGTTTCATCAAAGCAGCTGCTCATAAGCCTTTCAAATCCTTTGGAGCAAGTGTCTGACGCACGACGCGAAGGTGATGAATCTATTCAATCCATCGCTGCTATCATTATTGAGAAATTAAAAGCATGTGATCCTTTAGAGGAAAACAATGATTTGCTCATTGAAATGCGAAAGATCAGTAGCAATCCGGATTTGTTAGATATGACCTTTATCAATGCTTTTATCGAAGATATAAGTGCAAAATCTAAGTTCAATCGATTAAAGATCTACTAATGAAGTTTGCTTCATTATGCGATGGTGAAGATAAGGGTATGATCGCCGATATGATGAAGCTTATTGGTAATGCTGCGTTTGGTCGATCTGGCATGGATATGTCTAAGCATCGTCAAGGTTGAGTTTCTATCGAACGAAGATGAAATTATTAAGGCTATCGAACACTTCACTTATCTGTCCAGAACCGACTTCACTGATGAAATGGTTGAGATAGTTAAATCAAAGCGCCGTATCAAACTCAGCAACCCCATTCATCTTTCCATTGCTATCTATCAACTTGCTAAGCTGAGAATGCTTCAATTCTATTATGATTGTATTGACTTCTACTTTGATAGATCTGATTTCGAATACCAGGAGATGGATACGGATAGTGGCTATATCGCTTTCACCTGTGAAGACCCCTTTAAAGAATGTATCAAGCCTCATTTAGTTAAACACTTCGAGAAGCATAAGTATGATTGGTTTCCCCGTGACGATAGTCTTGAGAATGCTGCTTTTGATCGCCGTACGCCTGGTCTATTCAAAGAAGAATTCAGGTGCAATGCTATGGTTTCTTTATCATCTAAGAACTACATCTGCTATCTAAGTGATAAAATCGATAAAGAAACAGGTAAAGCTATGATTAAGCTTTCTGCTAAAGGCGTACAAAGAAGAAAAACTCTAATGTTCTAACGCCTGAGAACTTTGAATCAGTAGTTAAGCAGGATGAGTCAATCAAGAAATATCACTACACTATCCAAGGAACCAATACAGGTTTTCGTATTCGTAAAGAGACTAACTCAATCATCACTTACTCGCAGACGAAAACTGCCCTTTCGTACTATTATGATAAGAGACAGGTTCTAGATGACGGAATTAGCACTGTCCCTTTACAAATTTAGGGGACCACTCAGCCATTTTTTTCAACATGATATAGTCATGGATAAACGATAGATAACTTATTGAAGAAACTTTACTATGATCCTAAAACTGGTTATGTAGGTGTTAATGCTCTATACGAACAAGCAAAAAAAATAAGAAAGACCATCAAGCTTAAAGAGGTGAAGGTTGGTACAAAGATCAAACAGATATTCAACGATATAGCGAGAAAAGTCTCAATTTCAGGATTTTAAGATCACTTCACACAATCCCAATAGTTGGCAAGCTGATTTAATGTTTAAGAGCGGTAAAGTAATTTTTACTATCAACATTAATAGTCGAATAGGCTTCGCTATGATCATAGAAGATAAACGTTGGAGTAGCGTGGTGAAGGCAATCAAGTCACTTGAAAATCAAAGGTCGATGTTTTAACGACTGATAATGGAGTCGAATTCATGTCTAAGAGCTCAAGCATATTTCAAAACTAAAAACATCATCCATTACAATAACGAAGCAGGTGACCATAGCACGATGGGAAAGATTGAACGTTTCAATCGAACGCTGAAATCACGTTTGATGAAAATCAGACAGCCTCTCACGATAAAACTTCTTAGTGATGTTATCGAAAATTACAATTCTACTATTCATAGCTCGATTAACATGACTCCTAACGAAGCTAGAGGTCAAGTAATGGAGAGTGAATTAAATTATAATAGAGACACCATGGATAGGCTACAGCTACAACTTGAAATTGGATCAAGCGTAATATACAGACTAAAAACAAAGCAATTTCAAAAGAATCGATTAAATGGAGTAAAGCCATCTACGAGATCGTTGGAATAGACGGATATCGAATCCAGATTCGTTCAAAGAATGGTCATACTCTCTACAAGTCACCAAACGATCTTAAATCAGTGAACGACTTACCTACAGAAGCTGAAACGAAGAAAGGTGATATTTTTGAAGTCGAACGAATAATTGATCACAAAAAATGCGATCTGGTAAATAAGTATTTAATCAAATGGAAAGGATACGACGAGCCAACCTGGGAAAATCAAGATAATTTGCGACTGATCAATAAAAACGAACTATCAACCGCCGAGAAAGAATATTTCTCAAATCGTTAAAGTAAAATCGCGAGGTAGCTTGACCGGTCTATATATTCTTTTAACTAACGGTTTCGGTGGAGATACTACATCAACTTTACGTTTTCTTTTAATCTCAAACAACTTAGACGCTTCTTCTTCAATATTAGAGTTATCGAATGGTTCCACCTCTTCGAGATCAATCCATATTAAAGCTGAATCCATAGCTTTATATTTCTCAATATATATACTTCAAAATAAGATGAATAAGTGTAAAGCTATCACCAACAATAATATCCAATGCTCAAGGAACGCCTTAAAGAGTGGTTTATGTACTCAACATGATAAGGATTCTACAATCCATATGCAACGTAAGGAGCTCAGCAAAATGCATCGACGCGTCAGACTCTACTGCGATAAAATCAATCGTTTTCACGGCATGATCACTGATATCCAGCGGCTCGATTACTTTAAATTTCACATCCAACAAATAGATCCGACCACTCGGGCATATCGTCATGTAATCAAAGATGATAAATTTAAGAATCAACTTGAGGCTCTATTCGATCTACCGATTGATGAGATATTACCATATTACGAAGCTTTATTAAAACGAAGAAACGAAATCGTTCATAAATATTCAATTAATGGGTGGACTGATGGTGCTATCCCAAATCAATTAAATATAAATCTAGATTCAAATCTCAGTAGTGATATATAAGAAGAAAACCAACATGTTTCCATCTTTCGACAATCTCGCTCAACGTGAGCGACGTCTAGAATTGCTTCAAAAGTCACAATTGCGTGTCAAGCAAGCTAATCTTAAACGCGTTATGTTCGCCGAGACGAATTGGGCAAGCGACTTGGATAATACCATCACTACACTAAAGCAGAAGCAAGATATTTCAACTCAAACTGAATATGACGCTTCTGCTAAGGTTAGTGATGGACTTTTAAAAAGAATAACATCCCAGTGAGCTCTCAAATTAATACTGAAACGGATGATTACTCCAATATTTCCCTGATGTTTCAACACCTAATGTTCAGCCGATGGATGATGAAAATTTGTTTGATGATGAAAATTTGTTTGATGAGATTAACGAGCAGCAGCGAGCAAAGGATGCTTTGATTAAAATATTTGAGTATATCCCGTATTAGATAAACTAAATCTACATCCACTGTCAACCAATGAGAGACAGCTAAGTAAATACTATCTTCGTAAAAATGCGAAGGTTGAAACAATTACAGGAAGGCAGTGGTCGTCCCAAATATAAATTGGGACAAAACGTACGATTCTTATCTACAAAGTCATTTCTTCTGATCCGAGATTCATTACCTATATCACCAATCGTAAGAAGGCCCCTCCAACAGCATTTCCTGAGTATGAAATGTACAACGATAAACCGCTTGACGTTTGGAAGCTTATAGGAGAAAAACGAAAAGGATAAACGCCTCAGAAGGTGATGACTCTAATCGGAGCAAGCAACGACTTGAAGATAGTTTCGTCTATGATAATTTGACTCAACTGAATTAGATGAAGAAGAGAGTAAGCGTAAGCTCTTTTGGACGATTTATAATAATATTAAATTGATTGAGACAAATGATTTAAAGAAAAGCATCGTCCCTATCCTAAAAGGTGGTTTAAAGAACACAACACTTAGAGATAATGATTCGTACATTTGGATTAAAGATAACAATCTGGTTGCATTTGGTAAGGATTCCGATGTTTTCAGACCAGCTGTAACTCAAAAAGTTGATTGGTTTTTCACTCTCAAGGAATTTATTGAAAAAGTCAGGATCAAGGTCATCCGATTCGCGAACTACGTTCGATCGATAATAAAGATAAGACATTAAATGCTAAAGCTTATAAACAGGCTATTGAAGGTGAGCCTCGTCATGGAACCATGAGTGGTATAGATGAAGATATGGATCGGCGATTATCCAACTCTGACAACGATGCTAAAACAATCCTAACTGAGTACTATAAATTACTTCACGCAAAGCGAGTTAAGATTGCATTTCGTCTCGTACCGATCGTTAATTCTAATAAAGGAGTAAAAAATCATTCATCATATTACTTTGGCGAGCCAAGGCTTAAGCGTCCTTTAAATCTCATCAATACACCGCAGAATCCAAATGATAAGCATAAACCAATCAGTGGTTCTGCATTGTCTGATCTTATGAAGAACATCCGATGGATGGATACTCTGATATCGTTAGATAATGGATTTGATGAGTTTGATCGATATCTACAATCCATCGATGATAAAGATTTAGAAAGGAACTTTTGAGAATCTTACTAATAATCGTAAGATCCTTAATGAGGCGGTTCTAGCTAATAGTCAAGAATTCAAAAGCAAAGTGGTGAGGAATATGATGAGTCAGAAGCTGCGTTCAATGATTATCAAAAGGCACAACAGCGGTACGATGAATTAAAGAAATTAGTCAAGTCATCAAACTCCACAGCTATGAGATCAGCGCTTAAAGCAGCTAAATCTGCTTTGAAAGCGACTGAAGCTGTTTATAATCTCAAGTCAAAGAAAAGTGATACCGACATATTTAGCGAGCGTCAAAGTTTCGTGAAGCATGCCTCTCAGGGTAAGGGCTTGAGAGGACGAGGACTTCGAGGTGCGGGGATAAAGCCTTTAGAAGGCGTTGTTCGACGTGGGAGAACATACAATCTCAACGAAATCCAAGGTCTCGCAACGCCTAGCGCTTACATTTATCGCCAACTCGGAAGCAAGTATATTAGATTACCCGATCTCGACGCTAAAACACTCATTATCGTTCAACCAAATCGACGAAAATGCGGACCTAAGCGTCAAATCAGCAGTGATCTACAATCAATTTTAAAAGATCTTGTTTATAATCAAAACATTAGTCAAGACGGATATGATCGATTATCGGTTGATGACCAACACCTATTCAAAGAGATTCTCAATATCACCCATCTTCAACATAGTTTTCACGATAAACTACCCGATCCTTTAACCAACCTCAAAATGGAGTACGAGAAGCTTAAAGGTGAGCTGATGTTAGGCAATGATAATCCTTCGATTATTAAACAACTTAAATCACTTAGCGTTGACATGTATTCAAACAAGTTAATTGAGATAAGGAATTCAAAGATATTATATCGAGGTTAATATAAAGAGTGGGTCTTAGAGAACTTGTTCGAAAGATCTACGACGTTTCGAACTTCGTAAAGCTGACACTTCGCAGAGCGTAGTGTCTGCGACCACGCCCCGCGTGTTCTAATAGAACAAGTATGGCGAGCTTCATTAAGCTTGATAGCACGAACTTAGTTCAGAATGGATTAAATAATACATATAGATACGAATTCGCTGGTTCGTCCGTTAATTTTAAAGATAATGATATCGCTGTTCAATCAATATCCTTGTTTTGTAGTGATTTCAATATTGATAGCTTAGCTTTTGGTAACAACTCGTTTAAGATTGTCCCTACGGGTAGTACAACATCTCTAGTTAATGTAAATCTTCAAGATGGCTGGTACGGATATGCTGATATCAATCGAAAATCCAAGCTGCTTTGGTAAGCGCTGGAGCTTATCTGATTGATGGAGATGGTAATAATGTATTCTTTATTCAAATTAGTGAAAATAGTACGTATTACAGTTGTCAGCTTGATTGCTCTCCTACCCCGACTACGATTGGAAGCTATACGCGTCCATCAACGGGGCTTTATAGCTCATCTGGATCTGGTTTACCCTCTACGACTCGTGTACCTCGACTGATTATTAATAACGCTAGTTTTGGCAAGGTACTCGGATTCGCTTCTGGGTCGTATCCAAGCGGTCCAACAACGACCGCTACCTCTCTTTTATCTAATATTGTTCCTCAGGTTCATCCGACCAGTTCTTATGTCGTCCGTTGTGATGCGATCAAAAACGATTACGTCCCATCAGGTGATTTGTTAGCGGCATTTGATCGTGGCGATGCTTCGATTGGTCAGTTGATTTACTATAGACCTAGCAATTATGCTTGGGTGAAACTCAACGATGGTGCCCGTTCGTCGATTACTGTATCGATTTGGAATCAAAACGATGAGCAGGTCCATTTCCGAGATATATCTGTTTCAATCATGTTATTGATTAGGCCGCGTGAATTTAGATAAAAAATGCTTATTTTTTTTATAATTGATAGTTACAAACGAAATGAAGAGCCTCGCATACCGGTCCCTGACATCTTAAAACTACCTGCCTTCATACTACTTTTCCCGAGTGAAAAGATCCACCTGATTTGCTTTTGTAGACTTCTTAGAGTTTCATGTGATCCTTTGCTTCCTGACTACCCTTAACAAACTTCTTACCCTTTAAACACCAACGCCGTATCTTGTTTTTACGGTCTTACGAACTTGTTTGATCATATCTACATGTTCAGGCTTGGTTGCTTTCTCAATAAGTTTGCGTTCAGCTAGATCTATGAGATCAGTTGCAATACCTCGATCTTTCATGTAGCGAAGAGCTTGTTTACCTCTTGTTTTGACATCGTTTAAGGTAAGTCGACCGCCCTCTCTATCCGATTCGCTATCGCTATCGACGCCAACTCCAGTCATTGATTTAATAGCAGCTCGTGCAGGGATTGCAGCTTGAGGAGCACCAGCATAGGTAGCCAAAGCAGGAACAGCTGCATCTACGGCTCGCGACAACAAGCCAGAGTCTTTAAGAGCCTTAAAACCTGTTTTAATACCGTTCCACACTTTTCCCCAAACCGAGGAACCTTGGAGCTTCTTATAGCCTTTCTTAATTTCATGGCGCGTAACGTCCAATCTAACTCCACGACCCTTTTTGAGCCTTAAGCGCCTTCTCATAGCTCGATGGATGCAAATGAATAATAGCACCAGAACCCTTAAGCTCAGCCTTTGTTAAGCTTAGTTTTCCAGTTTTGAAAGCTTTGGTTAGCTTCGCCTTAGGTATTTCACTCGAGATCGTTAATTTGATACATGATTGCTTCTTTTCGAACAAGCTTCGCTCTATATAATTAAAAGCTAAAGCACGGTTATATTTAAATTAATAAACCTCTTCAGTAGATCCATTCTATTCTTCTGTTTAGCGTAAATAAACAATAAGCAAAATATGCCGCAATAATCATCTTTAGTACCTTGAAGTTGAATCTCGTTGTATTGTTTTATTCCATAGTGTTTAGGAGGTCCCTCGCCCATACTATCAAAATAAACACCATCTACGATACATGTCCAGTGTCCTATCTCAAGATCAGGAGGTCTCAATAGGATTAGAAAGGTACCCACCTTGCGGATAGGCTTGGTAATCTCGTTGGATTCATAGATATTGTCAATATCAACATTAATTATTTTCGCTAATTCAATCAGATCATGATCGGACGTTACTGGTTTAATCAGTTGCGCCATTATTTAATTTTCGTTTCATCTATAGATGATCGTATATAGAACGAATTATTTTAAGATGAGTGACACTCAGTTAGCTGATCAATTTTTATACCAATCTTCGCTAAAAGCGGATCGGAGGTCAAAGTCAA
>JAAVTI010000594.1:0-14634 GCA_011947335.1 Phytophthora constricta | reverse complement strand
GAGAACTAAAAATTTATATATTGTTTTTATGGAAGACATCGACTTCAATTAATTTCATATGATCCTAACAAATATATTAAGTAGTATTTACAAAGTGATATAATAAGTATGACATACTCAAGCGAACGTTACCAAGCCATGAAAGATAGTATTAAAGCTTCACAGAAGCGCTACTATATTAAGACACGTGAAACGAGACTTGCCAAGCAGAAAATTTACGATGATTTGCATCGTGATCAGATTCACGAGCGACAACGTAGCTATAAAACGGTCACTAAAGTTGAGTTACCACCTCAAATTGAAAAAGAAACATCAAAATCTAATTAGATAAAAAACATTTTTGTCTTTACTAGATTATAAAGTTCAACTTGATATAACATCAAGTAATATATAAAGTTCAACTTGATATAACATCAAATAATATATAAAGTTCAACTTAATATAACTTTGAGTAATATAAGAAGATAATTTAGTCAGCGATATATAACGATGCTTGCTCACGAACTTGAAGGACTGAAACGTTTAGGACTTAAACCTATTAAATGGGGCACCAGCTACCGTCTAAATGTTCGAGGGCGACCAACAAGATGGTTTTCATCAGCAACGTAAGTGAATTCAAAAATAAAAACTGGTTGCTAAGTACTACAATGTGACTATGGATAAGCTAAACAAGCAGCTAGCTCCCGATTATCACGAGGATCCTAAATATCGTTTCTACAACAGCAAATTTGGAGAGTCTCATCTATATGAATACATTCCAGCTGGAGAGTTTTACGAAAAGCTTGAGCACGTTTTGTTAAGTCAGAAGAAAGCTTACAAAGTAAATATTGCTCTCAGTTACACGCTTCATGATCCTATCAACGATGGGGACTTTCACTTCTATCCTAACATCGACAACACTGCCGTTTATGACAAGCCATTCGCCGTGAATAGTCAAGCTGATGCGAGAAAAATCGTTTCTGATATCAGAACAAGAGAGCTTGCTGACAATCTTAATTACCCTAAATCAGGAGTAAAGCTCAAAGCGATTACCGCTTTTAGAATCTATATCGATTATCGCGATCACGTTCTCAGTGATAGTGATGCTGCCGTACCAGAATTCATTAAGAAGAACAAGTATATCATCAATTTTACAAAGACAAACAACAAATGTAGTTTTATTCAATATTGCTTACCACAACCAACCTGAACCAAAAGACCTGATCGTATCAAATCTTTTGTTAAGGATACTTTCAAGCAATATTGTAGATTTAAGGGTATCGAGTACTCATTATATCTATTCAAAAACTTCAAGCCGATTGACCTTCTTAAATTTGATGAATTTGAAGATTGTTTCAATCTAAATATTAATATTTATGATTTTAACAACGCAACTACTGAAGTGAATTGTATTAGACCAACCGCAGGTAAATATGATGATACGCTCAACATCCTTTCACATGACATTCTTTCTACATCACAAACATTGATAAGGTACAGAGTAAGTATATCTGCTCAACGTGCTCGATGACTTTCGATTATTGTTCACGTTTAGCAAATCATAAAAATATGAAGTGTGATCGAGTAAATATTGCTACTTTTCCTAAAGAGCCAACGATGTATCAACCTAATCCAAATATGATTCAATCAATGCTAAGGAAGTACAACATCAGAGATGTCGATCACTATGTTGATCATTTTATTGTTTGGGATTTAGAAGCTATATTAGCTCCTCAAGAATTTAACCATGAAGCCAAGACTCAATTCTATAATGAACATATTCCTGTATCAGCAAGCGTATCAGATAGCTTAACTAAAGGTGTCGAATGCTTTGTTAACTCTGATTCGAAGTTATTGGTTACTGATATGATGACTTATATCAAGCTGATTCGTGATAAAATCTTCGAGTATAATGTTCAGAAATATGAGAAGTTGATCATTAAGTTAATGGATTCTTTAGGCCTGGCAATGATTCCAGGTGAGATCATAACATAAATATTTTATAGTGGTGATCTCCATAAGTGGATTGGTCCTTCTAAACCATTTTCTAACTTGGCTGAATTCGTTGATTATAATGTGTCATCCTTCGTTAATAAAGACGCAAGACGTCTATTAACCATACTTAAGCAGGTTCCAGTCCTTGGTTTCAATAGTGGATCGTATGATATCAATCTGATTAGAACCGATCTTTTCGACATATTGTACAAATCAGGTAATATGAAAGTCATCAAGAATAACGGTTACATGGCTATTTCAACATCGCAATACAAGTTTCTTGATATCCTTAATTACGTTCCACAAGGCGTAAGTCTCGATAAGTATCGCAATACGTACATTGGCGGCTGCACATGCGAAGATAAAAATCGTTGCTCATGTGGCTTGACTAAGGGTGTTTTTCCATATGAATACATCACTTCATTCAAAATCCTTAACGAAACGACTATCCCTCCCAAATCAGCGCTCGACAGCAAGCTCCGTAAAACGTCTATCTCTTCTGAGGACTATGAGCGTGTTCAATTTGTTTGGAAGCATTATGAAATGAAGTCGATCAAAGATCTTCTTATTTGGTACAACAACCTCGATGTAGCTCCTTTCATCATTGCAATCCAGAAGCATCGTGAATTATTCAAACGTTTCGAGTTGGATATGTTCGTTGACGGGGTCAGCTTACCAGGTCTTAGCGAGAAGGTAATGTATCAAACATGTATGAAAGATCTAAAGCCTATTCCTAAGATAGCAGCTAAATCATTTGATTTCCCTATTGGACGATTCAAAGGCTATATCAAGCAGGATAAAGAAGCTAATCATGATTTCGATATGACGATTGGACATCTTAACTATCTGCTCAAGAAGCAAAAATATCTATGCTCACATTGCTATTGTCAATTGAATACTGAAAATGTTTCAGCTGATCGTGTTAATAATAGGTTGGTCACAAAGACGGTAACATCATGATCAGCTGCGTATCGTGTAATGTCGCTCGTAAGGACATGCCAATTAAAGCTTTCCGACACAAGAAGTTGCTTGACTACAACAGCGATCGCTTAGTCTATTCAATTGATGAAGAGGAAGGAGAAATCTATCATAAGATGAAAGCTAATATCGCTGGCGGTCCATCCATCATCTTCAATAGATATGCAAAGCGCAACGAAACTAAGATTAGAGGTGATAAATTATGTAAGAAGGTTATTGGATACGATGCTAATGCTCTTTATCTATGGTGCTTAGGAAATGACATGCCTTGCGGACGTTTAACTACCATCGAGCCTTACGCCAATATCATTGATGATATTAAAGACAATAAGATCTTTGGTTTCTTAGAGTGCGACAAAGAAACACCTGAACACTTAAAAGACTACTTTTCCGAGATGACTCCTATTTTCAAGAACATTGATATCGAACCAACTGAGGAGGTCATTGGTAAGCATATGTTCGACTATAATCAGTCTCGTGGTAAAAACATGTCCAAGAAGAGTCGTAAGCTTATTGGTAGTTACTTTGGTGAGAAAATCCTTATCTACGCACCTCTACTAAAATGGTATCTCGAGCATGGTATGATCATCACCAAGACCTATAGTTTCATCAAAGCAGCTGCTCATAAGCCTTTCAAATCCTTTATGGAGCAAGTGTCTGACGCACGACGCGAAGGTGATGAATCTATTCAATCCATCGCTGCTATCATTATTGAGAAATTAAAAGCATGTGATCCTTTAGAGGAAAACAATGATTTGCTCATTGAAATGCGAAAGATCAGTAGCAATCCGGATTTGTTAGATATGACCTTTATCAATGCTTTTATCGAAGATATAAGTGCAAAATCTAAGTTCCAATCGATTAAAGATCTACTAATGAAGTTTGCTTCATTATGCGATGGTGAAGATAAGGGTATGATCGCCGATATGATGAAGCTCGTCGGTAATGCTGCGTTTGGTCGATCTGGCATGGATATGTCTAAGCATCGTCAAGTTGAGTTTCTATCGAACGAAGATGAAATTATTAAGGCTATCGAACACTTCACTTATCTGTCCAGAACCGACTTCACTGATGAAATGGTTGAGATAGTTAAATCAAAGCGCCGTATCAAACTCAGCAACCCCATTCATCTTTCCATTGCTATCTATCAACTTGCTAAGCTGAGAATGCTTCAATTCTATTATGATTGTATTGACTTCTACTTTGATAGATCTGATTTCGAATACCAGGAGATGGATACGGATAGTGGCTATATCGCTTTCACCTGTGAAGACCCCTTTAAAGAATGTATCAAGCCTCATTTAGTTAAACACTTCGAGAAGCATAAGTATGATTGGTTCCCCCGTGACGATAGTCTTGAGAATGCTGCTTTTGATCGCCGTACGCCTGGTCTATTCAAAGAAGAATTCAGGTGCAATGCTATGGTTTCTTTATCATCTAAGAACTACATCTGCTATCTAAGTGATAAAATCGATAAAGAAACAGGCAAAGCTATGATTAAGCTTTCTGCTAAAGGCGTACAAAAGAAGAAAAACTCTAATGTTCTAACGCCTGAGAACTTTGAATCAGTAGTTAAGCAGGATGAGTCAATCAAGAAATATCACTACACTATCCAAGGAACCAATACAGGTTTTCGTATTCGTAAAGAGACTAACTCAATCATCACTTACTCGCAGACGAAAACTGCCCTTTCGTACTATTATGATAAGAGACAGGTTCTAGATGACGGAATTAGCACTGTCCCTTTACAAATTTAGGGGACCACTCAGCCATTTTTTATCAACATGATATAGTCATGGATAAAACGATAGATAACTTATTGAAGAAACTTTACTATGATCCTAAAACTGGTTATGTAGGTGTTAATGCTCTATACGAAAAAGCAAAAAAATAAGAAAGACCATCAAGCTTAAAGAGGTGAAAGGTTGGTACAAAGATCAAACAGATATTCAACGATATAGCGAGAAAAAGTCTCAATTTCAGGATTTTAAGATCACTTCACACAATCCCAATAGTTGGCAAGCTGATTTAATGTTTAAGAGCGGTAAAGTAATTTTTACTGCTATCAACATTAATAGTCGAATAGGCTTCGCTATGATCATAGAAGATAAACGTTGGAGTAGCGTGGTGAAGGCAATCAAGTCACTTGAAAATCAAAAGGTCGATGTTTTAACGACTGATAATGGAGTCGAATTCATGTCTAAGAGAGCTCAAGCATATTTCAAAACTAAAAACATCATCCATTACAATAACGAAGCAGGTGACCATAGCACGATGGGAAAGATTGAACGTTTCAATCGAACGCTTAAATCACGTTTGATGAAAATCAGACAGCCTCTCACGATAAAACTTCTTAGTGATGTTATCGAAAATTATAATTCTACTATTCATAGCTCGATTAATATGACTCCTAACGAAGCTAGAGGTCAAGTCATGGAGAGTGAAATAAACTATAATAGAGACACCATGGATAGGCTACAGCTACAACTTGAAATTGGATCAAGCGTAATATACAGACTAAAAACAAAGCAATTTCAAAAAGAATCGATTAAATGGAGTAAAGCCATCTACGAGATCGTTGGAATAGATGGATATCGAATCCAGATTCGTTCAAAGAATGGTCATACTCTCTACAAGTCACCAAACGATCTTAAATCAGTGAACGACTTACCTACAGAAGCTGAAACGAAGAAAGGTGATATTTTTGAAGTCGAACGAATAATTGATCACAAAAAATGCGATCTGGTAAAAATAAGTATTTAATCAAATGGAAAGGATACGACGAGCCAACCTGGGAAAATCAAGATAATTTGCGACTGATCAATAAAAACGAACTATCAACCGTCGAGAAAGAATATTTCTCAAATCGTTAAAGAAGTAAAATCGCGAGGTAGCTTGACCGGTCTATATACTCTTTTAACTAACGGTTTCGGTGGAGATACTACATCAACTTTACGTTTTCTTTTAATCTCAAACAACTTAGACGCTTCTTCTTCAATATTAGAGTTATCGATTGGTTCCACCTCTTCGAGATCAATCCATATTAAAGCCGAATCCATAGCTATATATTTCTTGATATATATACTTCAAATAAGATGAATAAGTGTAAAGCTATCACCAACAATAATATCCAATGCTCAAGGAACGCCTTAAAGAGTGGTTTATGTACTCAGCATGATAAGGATTCTACAATCCACATGCAACGTAAGGAGCTCAGCAAAATGCATCGACGCGTCAGACTCTACTGCGATAAAATCAATCGTTTTCACGGCATGATCACTGATATCCAGCGGCTCGATTACTTTAAATTTCACATCCAACAAATAGATCCGACCACTCGGGCATATCGTCATGTAATCAAAGATGATAAATTTAAGAATCAACTTGAGGCTCTATTCGATCTACCGATTGATGAGATATTACCATATTACGAAGCTTTATTAAAAGAAGAAACGAAATCGTTCATAAATATTCAATTAATGGGTGGACTGATGGTGCTATCCCCAAATCAATTAAATATAAATCTAGATTCAAATCTCAGTAGTGATATATAAGAAGAAAACCAACATGTTTCCATCTTTCGACAATCTCGCTCAACGTGAGCGTACGTCTAGAATTGCTTCAAAAGTCACAATTGCGTGTCAAGCAAGCTAATCTTAAACGCGTTATGTTCGCCGAGACGAATTGGGCAAGCGACTTGGATAATACCATCACTACACTAAAGCAGAAGCAAGATATTTCAACTCAAACTGAATATGACGCTTCTGCTAAGGTTAGTGATGGACTTTTAAAAAGAATAACATCCCCAGTGAGCTCTCAAATTAATACTGAAACGGATGATTACTCCAATATTTCCCCTGATGTTTCAACACCTAATGTTCAGCCGATGGATGATGAAAATTTGTTTGATGATGAAAATTTGTTTGATGAGATTAACGAGCAGCAGCGAGCAAAGGATGCTTTGATTAAAATATTTGAAGTATATCCCGTATTAGATAAACTAAATCTACATCCACTGTCAACCAATGAGAGACAGCTAAGTAAATACTATCTTCGTAAAAATGCGAAGGTTGAAACAATTACAGGAAGGCAAGTGGTCGTCCCAAATATAAATTGGGACAAAACGTACGATTCTATCTACAAAGTCATTTCTTCTGATCCGAGATTCATTACCTATATCACCAATCGTAAGAAGGCCCCTCCAACAGCATTTCCTGAGTATGAAATGTACAACGATAAACCGCTTGACGTTTGGAAGCTTATAGGAGAAAAACGAAAAAGGATAAACGCCTCAGAAGGTGATGACTCTAATCGGAGCAAGCAACGACTTGAAGATAGTTTCGTCTATGATAATTCGACTCAACTGAATTAGATGAAGAAGAGAGTAAGCGTAAGCTCTTTTGGACGATTTATAATAATATTAAATTGATTGAGACAAATGATTTAAAGAAAAGCATCGTCCCTATCCTAAAAGGTGGTTTTAAAGAACACAACACTTAGAGATAATGATTCGTACATTTGGATTAAAGATAACAATCTGGTTGCATTTGGTAAGGATTCCGATGTTTTCAGACCAGCTGTAACTCAAAAAGTTGATTGGTTTTCACTCTCAAGGAATTTATTGAAAAAGTCAAGGATCAAGGTCATCTGATTCGCGAACTACGTTCGATTGATAATAAAGATAAGACATTAACTGCTAAAGCTTATAAACAGGCTATTGAAGGTGAGCCTCGTCATGGAACCATGAGTGGTATAGATGAAGATATGGATCGGCGATTATCCAACTCTGACAACGATGCTAAAACAATCCTAACTGAGTACTATAAATTACTTCACGCAAAGCGAGTTAAGATTGCATTTCGTCTCGTACCGATCGTTAATTCTAATAAAGGAGTAAAAATCATTCATCATATTACTTTGGCGAGCCAAGGCTTAAGCGTCCTTTAAATCTCATCAATACACCGCAGAATCCAAATGATAAGCATAAACCAATCAGTGGTTCTGCATTGTCTGATCTTATGAAGAACATCCGATGGATGGATACTCTGATATCGTTAGATAATGGATTTGATGAGTTTGATCGATATCTACAATCCATCGATGATAAAGATTTAGAAAAGGAACTTTTGAGAATCTTACTAATAATCGTAAGATCCTTAATGAGGCGGTTCTAGCTAATAGTCAAGGAATTCAAAAGCAAAGTGGTGAGGAATATGATGAGTCAGATGCTGCGTTCAATGATTATCAAAAGGCACAACAGCGGTACGATGAATTAAAGAAATTAGTCAAGTCATCAAACTCCACAGCTATGAGATCAGCGCTTAAAGCAGCTAAATCTGCTTTGAAAGCGACTGAAGCTGTTTATAATCTCAAGTCAAAGAAAAGTGATACCGACATATTTAGCGAGCGTCAAAGTTTCGTGAAGCATGCCTCTGGGTAAGGGCTTGAGAGGACGAGGACTTCGAGGTGCGGGGATAAAGCCTTTAGAAGGCGTTGTTCGACGTGGGAGAACATACAACTCAACGAAACCAAGGTCTCGCAACGCCTAGCGCTTACATTTATCGCCAACTCGGAAGCAAGTATATTAGATTACCCGATCTCGACGCTAAAACACTCATTATCGTTCAACCAAATCGACGAAAATGCGGACCTAAGCGTCAAATCAGCAGTGATCTACAATCAATTTTAAAAGATCTTGTTTATAATCAAAACATTAGTCAAGACGGATATGATCGATTATCGGTTGATGACCAACACCTATTCAAAGAGATTCTCAATATCACCCATCTTCAACATAGTTTTCACGATAAACTACCCGGATCCTTTAACCAACCTCAAAATGGAGCGAGAAGCTTAAAGGTGAGCTGATGTTAGGCAATGATAATCCTTCGATTATTAAACAACTTAAATCACTTAGCGTTGACATGTATTCAAACAAGTTAATTGAGATAAGGAATTCAAAGATATTATATCGAGGTTAATATAAGAGTAGGTCTTAGAGAACTTGTTCGAAAAGATCTACGACGTTTCGAACTTGTAAAGCTGACACTTCGCACTTGAGCGTAGTGTCTGCGACCCCACGCCCCGCGTGTTCTAATAGAACAAGTATGGCGAGCTTCATTAAGCTTGATAGCACGAACTTAGTTCAGAATGGATTAAATAATACATATAGATACGAATTCGCTGGTTCGTCCGTTAATTTTAAAGATAATGATATCGCTGTTCAATCAATATCCTTGTTTTGTAGTGATTTCAATATTGATAGCTTAGCTTTTGGTAACAACTCGTTTAAGATTGAAGTCCCTACGGGTAGTACAACATCTCTAGTTAATGTAAATCTTCAAGATGGCTGGTACGGATATGCTGATATCAATCGAAAAATCCAAGCTGCTTTGGTAAGCGCTGGAGCTTATCTGATCGATGGAGATGGTAATAATGTATTCTTTATTCAAATTAGTGAAAATAGTACGTATTACAGTTGTCAGCTTGATTGCTCTCCTACCCCGACTACGATTGGAAGCTATACGCGTCCATCAACGGGGCTTTATAGCTCATCTGGATCAGGTTTACCATCTACGTCTCGTGTACCTCGGTTGATTATCGATAATGCTAGTTTTGGCAAGGTACTCGATTCGCATCTGGTCGTATCCAAGCGTCCAACAACGATCGCTACCTCTCTTTATCTAATATTGTTCCTCAGGTTCATCCGACCAGTTCTTATGTCGTCCGTTGTGATGCGATCAAAAACGATTACGTCCCATCAGGTGATTTGTTAGCGGCATTTGATCGTGGCGATGCTTCGATTGGTCAGTTGATTTACTATAGACCTAGCAATTACGCTTGGGTGAAACTCAACGATGGTGCCCGTTCGTCGATTACTGTATCGATTTGGAATCAAAACGATGAGCAGGTCCATTTCCGAGATATATCTCTTTCAATCATGTTATTGATTAGGCCGCGTGAATTTAGATAAAAATGCTTATTTTTTTATAATTGATAGTTACAAACGAAATGAAGAGCCTCGCATACCGGTTCCTGACATCTTAAAACTCCCTGCCTTCATACTACTTTTCCCGAGTGAAAAGATCCACCTGATTTGCTTTTGCGTAGACTTCTTAAGAGTTTCATGTGATCCTTTGCTTCCTGACTACCCTTAACAAACTTCTTACCCTTAGGAAACACCAACGCCGTATCTTGTTTTT
The DNA here is from genome assembly GCA_011947335.1 of Phytophthora constricta. NCBI lineage: Eukaryota > Oomycota > Peronosporomycetes > Peronosporales > Peronosporaceae > Phytophthora > Phytophthora constricta. The sequence continues at coordinate 4,480 of JAAVTI010000594.1, read as the reverse complement.
ACGGTCTTACGAACTTGTTTGATCATATCTACATGTTCAGGCTTGGTTGCTTTCTCAATAAGTTTGCGTTCAGCTAGATCTATGAGATCAGTTGCAATACCTCGATCTTTCATGTAGCGAAGAGCTTGTTTACCTCTTGTTTTGACATCGTTTAAGGTAAGTCGACCGCCCTCTCTATCCGATTCGCTATCGCTATCGACGCCAACTCCAGTCATTGATTTAATAGCAGCTCGTGCAGGGATTGCAGCTTGAGGAGCACCAGCATAGGTAGCCAAAGCAGGAACAGCTGCATCTACGGCTCGCGACAACAAGCCAGAGTCTTTAAGAGCCTTAAAACCTGTTTTAATACCGTTCCACACTTTTCCCCAAACCGAGGAACCTTGGAGCTTCTTATAGCCTTTCTTAATTTCATGGCGCGTAACGTCCAATCTAACTCCACGACCCGCTTTTTGAGCCTTAAGCGCCTTCTCATAGCTCGATGGATGCAAATGAATAATAGCACCAGAACCCTTAAGCTCAGCCTTTGTTAAGCTTAGTTTTCCAGTCTTGAAAGCTTTGGTTAGCTTTGCCTTAGGTATTTCACTCGAGATCGTTAATTCACGATACATGATTGCTTCTTTTCGAACAAGTTCTCTAAGCTCGCTCTATATAATTAAAAGCTAAAGCACGGTTATATTTAAATTAATAAACCTCTTCAGTAGATCCATTCTATTCTTCTGTTTAGCGTAAATAAACAATAAGCAAAATATGCCGCAATAATCATCTTTAGTACCTTGAAGTTGAATCTCGTTGTATTTTTTTATTCCATAGTGTCTAGAGGCCCCTCGCCCATACTATCAAAATAAACACCATCTACGATGCATGTCCAGTGTCCTATCTCAAGATCAGGAGGTCTCAATAGGATTAGGAAGGTACCTACCTTGCGGATAGGCTTGGTAATCTCGTTGGATTCATAGATATTATCAATATCAACATTAATTATTTTCGCTAATTCAATCAGATCATGATCGGACGTTACTGGTTTAATCAGTTGCGCCATTATTTAATTTTCGTTTCATCTATAGATGATCGTATATAGAACGAATTATTTTAAGATGAGTGACACTCAGTTAGCTGATCAATTTTTATACCAATCTTCGCTAAAAGCGGATCCGGAGGTCAAAGTCAGCTCTAACAAGCGAGTACCGTATGTAATTGATATTAACCAAGGATCGTACGCTAATGGCGTTATTACGATTGATGCTACGTCTCAACTAAATGGTGCTGAAGGCTTTGCTTGTTTACGTGATTCATACATCATGCTGCCTTATAAAGTGAGTATGAAGAACACTCATAGCTCTCAAGCTCTTGCCGCCGCTGCTAATCGACTCTCGGTTGGACTTAAATGTGGTGTCTGGAACGTTATTGATGCTATGTCTCTAGAACTCAATGGCAAGTCGATCCTATCGATGACGGAATACAAGATGTTTGCTAACAATCTACGCGCTCAAGCTGAGATGTCGCCTGGTTATGTTGAGAAACATGGTGCTGAGAGTTTCCTATTCCCGGATAGCTCAGGTTCACTACAATGGAGCGCATCTGCTAGTGCCTATGGAGATGGATATTCTAATAATGCTTCCGATTTAACTGGTGCACTATCGGTCGCATCAACCACGGGTTCTGGTACGATGAGCGCTAATGATGGTTTCGTTAAGCGTTTATTGGCGAATCCACCTGTATCGGGGACGTCAATACAAATGGCTGGCCTACTATCGCATCGGGCGCTGCTAAGAATATTGCTAATCAGTTTGGACGCGGAGCTTTCGTTGCTGGCGGTACTGCTATTAATACGATTGCAGGAACATGGAATTACATGCTTAAGATTAAGTTAACCGATCTTCATCCGATCTTTAAGGAACTCGATCTAATGGCTAATCCTCAGATTAAGCTACGACTTCGCGTTAATCAGGGCAATTCTGTAATTTCTCTTCCTTACACTGGGAGTGCTAAGGTTATGACTCTCGCGTCTACAACAATTGCGAGTGGTTCAGTGTGCCCGATTATGGTAGCCTCCTCGTTAACTGGTAGCCCCAATGCAGGTGTTTTACCTGCGGCTGCCGGTCAGGTCACTGTTGCCTGGGGCGCCATTACCAACTCGCTTGAGCCTACGATTGATAGCACCTACTTTCCTTTTACTACGACGCGTCTATACGTTCCGTTCGTTGATCTCGAGAATCCGAGCTCGATCATCTCTAAACCTATGAAGAAGGTTAAGTACCTTGATTACTATGCTCAATGGTTCTATCAGCGAGCAGGCACTGGTGTGACCACTACTCAGCAGAACTCTTCGTTCGATTTGCAGCTATCAGCTTCACTTAAGAATGCTAAGTATGTCGCTCTTCTTCCGTTCGCTGAAACATCGGCCGGTAATTATGCTACTGCTTCTGTTCAGCAGTTTCAAAGCCCGTTCGATTCGGCTCCTTGGACTGTTCAGGCTGGTTCGTCGATTCGCAACTTCAATGTTCGTATTGGATCCAAGCAAGTATTCGACATCTCGTATGACTACGACTTCCATAGTTTCTGTAATGAGTTTAGCAAGCTCAGTGCGATTAACGGTGACCAGACGCCTGAATTAACGAATGGACTTATCGATTTCCAAAAATGGTCAACTGTTAACCGAGTGCTAGTTGCTGATGTTAGTAGATTAACCGAAGCCGAGGTACCGCAGAGCCTGCAGGTGATGGGAACCAATGCTTCGAGCCAAGGCGTTAATTTACTTGTTATTGTAGCTCATGAAAATGAAATGACTTATAATCGTCTAACAGGTGAAGTAGAAAATTATGTAGCTAACTAAGCTCTCTCATGAAAAGAAAAACACTATTTTGACTCGATGAACAAAAAAATTTTTTTAATTTGACGTTTGCAGGTTGTAGTTAATTGATGGTTTCTAACTCTTTGAGTAGTCGTGAGCATTTTTCTTTAACGAACTGATTGTTGCGTAACCAATCGAGATATTTGGGATCGACTCTCTTAATATAATCTAGAGTTTTAGTCTTATGACGACCCCAGGTCATAACGTATTCATCGGTTTCTTCTTTACTATCCGCGAACGTAGTCGTAAGAAAGTCTTTAATCTCATCGCTCGCGTTTAAACTTGGTTGTTTGCTCATCCATCGGCAGTAACTTGGATCGATGGCATAAACCTCTTCGATAGTCTTGTCTTTAAATTTACCAAATGTTAGTGTTGTCATTGTTATCTATATACTATAGGAGGTAGAGTAATCTGATAAAAAAATAATTAATTCATAATTGTTGCTTATCGTATGATATCTTATTATATACTTATAGAAAGTTCGCTTAAGATGGCAACTTTCTAAATTCTGATCTTGATATTTAAATCTTTATAATGAGGTAGTACTCGGCTAAAAAAATAGTCTTTATAGATACTTAGTATCCGAGTTGTTCAAAGTAGCTCTCCATGTCAATCGTTTTAAATGCTGCTTCCATGAAGCAAGGATGGTATTGTAGATCCTTGATCACTCTAGCCTTCATGAAGCGTGGGTGGTATTGTAAATCTATAACCACTCTAGATCTCTTATCTAATAGATCTTGACGACTTCTTCCAGTATTGTTAATCTCTTTAGTTAAAGCAATTCTAATGGTGTATCCTTGATCAGGTTCCTCAGGAAAAACGACGAACTGAGTAAGCTTGCAGTCAATCTCGTAAAGGAATTCTTCAATGTTCATTGTTGTTGTTGTTGGTTGCCTTGGTAGGATATCTTGATTATATACTTTATATATTCTTCGCTCAGGATCAAAACTTTATATAAGTGGTGTATAATTCCTATGTATATTACGTCGTTGATGGTTTGTTTAACTCTCTGTAGTTAAAAGGATGATCCTTTTCAATATATGCTATCTAAAGGTCTTGTCAATATTTTCACTCCTATGGATATTAGATATTTGATTCTGTATTAGAGTTCTTGTAGTTAAAAAGAGCATTCTCATCAATATAAGACATCTAATAACACTCTCGTCGTTATCTTCTGTTTTATACTTCTTTATACCTTTATATACTTTCACAATAAAAAAAAATGGTTTAAACGACTGTTTAATGCGGTATTTTCATCTTGAATGGGTAAAATCCATTCGGCTCTAGATGTGGTGCCGCTCTATGCTGCTGACGGGCACCGAATGGGGCGAGAGCGACGTGGTACTCGGAGTTTCCATTCCTTCGGTCACTTTGTCATAACGTCTTAGAGCGGGTGACTGGAGTGCTGCGACGCTGGTACCGAACGCACAGACATGAGGGGATCACAGCGAGGACGACATCGCGGATCTCGCTGTGGCTGACAGCAATTAAGGGCACCTCGGTGCCTAATACGAACGCGATGGGGGAGCAGCCAACGCGTGCTGATGTGTTCTCATCAGAACATCAACTGCCAAATGCATCGGAACCAGAGGACAGAGCATGCTCCGAGGCTAGAGAGACGGATAGGAT
>JAAVTI010000593.1:0-16598 GCA_011947335.1 Phytophthora constricta | reverse complement strand
GACCAGTTCCTATGTCGTCCGTTGTGATGCGATCAAAACGATTACGTCCCATCGGTGATTTGTTAGCGGCGTTTGATCGTGGCGATGCTTCGATTGGTCAGTTGATTTACTATAGACCTAGCAATTACGCTTGGGTGAAACTCAACGATGGTGCCCGTTCGTCGATTACTGTATCAATTTGGAATCAAAACGATGAGCAGGTTCATTTCCGAGATATATCTGTTTCAATCATGTTATTGATTAGGCCGCGTGAATTTAGATAAAAAAATGCTTATTTTTTTTAAATTGATAGTTTACAAACGAAATGAAGAGCCTCGCATACCGGTGCCTGACATCTTAAAACTCCCTGCCTTCATACTACTTTTCCCGAGTGAAAATGATCCTCCCGCAGGTTCTCTACCCCGAACGCCACTCGTCTTCTTGCCTCTCATAGCTCGAATCTTAGTCATGTAATCTTTGCTTCCTGGCTACCTTTAACAAACTTCTTAGTCTTCTTAGGGACGCCGACGCCGTATCTCGATTTTACGGTCTTACGAACTTGTTTGATCATATCTACATGTTCAGGCTTGGTTGCTTTCTCAATGAGTTTGCGTTCAGCTAGATCTATGAGATCAGTTGCAATACCTCGATCTTTCATGTAGCGAAGAGCTTGTTTACCTCTTTGTTTTGACATCGTTTAAGGTAAGTCGACCGCCCTCTCTATCCGATTCGCTATCGCTATCGACGCCAACTCCAGTCATTGATTTAATAGCAGCTCGTGCAGGGATTGCAGCTTGAGGAGCACCAGCATAGGTAGCCAAAGCAGGAACAGCTGCATCTACGGCTCGCGACAACAAGCCAGAGTCTTTAAGAGCCTTAAAACCTGTTTTAATACCGTTCCACACTTTTCCCCAAACCGAGGAACCTTGGAGCTTCTTATAGCCTTTCTTAATTTCATGGCGCGTAACGTCCAATCTAACTCCACGACCCGCTTTTTGAGCCTTAAGCGCCTTCTCATAACTCGATGGATGCAAATGAATAATAGCACCAGAACCCTTAAGCTCAGCCTTTGTTAAGCTTAGTTTTCCAGTTTTGAAAGCTTTGGTTAGCTTTGCCTTAGGTATTTCACTCGAGATCGTTAATTCACGATACATGATTGCTTCTTTCGAACAAGCTCCGCTCTATTAGAACGAAGTTCAAAGGTCGCAGATCTTTTCGAACAAGTTCTCTAAGCTCCGCTCTATATAATTAAAAGCTAAAGCACGGTTATATTTAAATTAATAAACCTCTTCAGTAGATCCATTCTATTCTTCTGTTTAGCGTAAATAAACAATAAGCAAAATATGCCGCAATAATCATCTTTAGTACCTTGAAGTTGAATCTCGTTGTATTTTTTTATTCCATAGTGTCTAGGAGGCCCCTCGCCCATACTATCAAAATAAACACCATCTACGATGCATGTCCAGTGTCCTATCTCAAGATCAGGAGGTCTCAATAGGATTAGGAAGGTACCTACCTTGCGGATAGGCTTGGTAATCTCGTTGGATTCATAGATATTATCAATATCAACATTAATTATTTTCGCTAATTCAATCAGATCATGATCGGACGTTACTGGTTTAATCAGTTGCGCCATTATTTAATTTTGGTTTCATCTATAGATGATCGTATATAGAACGAATTATTTTAAGATGAGTGACACTCAGTTAGCTGATCAATTTTTATACCAATCTTCGCTAAAAGCGGATCCGGAGGTCAAAGTCAGCTCTAACAAGCGAGTACCGTATGTAATTGATATTAACCAAGGATCGTACGCTAATGGCGTTATTACGATTGATGCTACGTCTCAACTAAATGGTGCTGAAGGCTTTGCTTGTTTACGTGATTCATACATCATGCTGCCTTATAAAGTGAGTATGAAGAACACTCATCTCTCAAGTCTTGCCGCCGCTGCTAATCGACTCTCGGTTGGACTTAAATGTGGTGTCTGGAACGTTATTGATGCTATGTCTCTAGAACTCAATGGCAAGTCGATCCTATCGATGACGGAATACAAGATGTTTGCTAACAATCTACGCGCTCAAGCTGAGATGTCGCCTGCTTATGTTGAGAAACATGGTGCTGAGAGTTTCCTATTCCCGGATAGCTCAGGTTCACTAAATGGAGCGCATCTGCTAGTGCCTATGGAGATGGATATTCTAATAATGCTTCCGATTTAACTGGTGCACTATCGGTCGCATCAACCACGGGTTCTGGTACGATGAGCGCTAATGATGGTTTCGTTAAGCGTTTATTGGCGAATCCACCTGTATCGGGGGACGTCAATACAAATGGCTGGCCTACTATCGCATCGGGCGCTGCTAAGAATATTGCTAATCAGTTTGGACGCGGAGCTTTCGTTGCTGGCGGTACTGCTACTGGTACGATTGCAGAACATGGAATTACATGCTTAAGATTAAGTTAACCGATCTTCATCCGATCTTTAAGGAACTCGATCTAATGGCTAATCCTCAGATTAAGCTACGACTTCGCGTTAATCAGGGCAATTCTGTAATTTCTCTTCCTTACACTGGGAATGCTAAGGTTATGACTCTCGTGTCTACAACATTTGCGAGTGGTTCAGTGTGCCCGATTATGGTAGCCTCCTCGTTAACTAATAGCCCCAATGAAGGTGTTTTACCTGCGGCTGCCGGTCAGGTCACTGTTGCCTGGGGCGCCATTACCAACTCGCTTGAGCCTACGATTGATAGCACCTACTTTCCTTTTACTACGACGCGTCTATACGTTCCGTTCGTTGATCTCGAGAATCCGAGCTCGATCATCTCTAAACCTATGAAGAAGGTTAAGTACCTTGATTACTATGCTCAATGGTTCTATCAGCGAGCAGGCACTGGTGTGACCACTACTCAGCAGAACTCTTCGTTCGATCTGCAGCTATCAGCTTCACTTAAGAATGCTAAGTATGTCGCTCTTCTTCCGTTCGCTGAAACATCGGCCGGTAATTATGCTACTGCTTCTGTTCAGCAGTTTCAAAGCCCGTTCGATTCGGCTCCTTGGACTGTTCAGGCTGGTTCGTCGATTCGCAACTTCAATGTTCGTATTGGATCCAAGCAAGTATTCGACATCTCGTATGACTACGACTTCCATAGTTTCTGTAATGAGTTTAGCAAGCTCAGTGCGATTAACGGTGACCAGACGCCTGAATTAACGAATGGACTTATCGATTTCCAAAAATGGTCAACTGTTAACCGAGTGCTAGTTGCTGATGTTAGTAGATTAACCGAAGCCGAGGTACCGCAGAGCCTGCAGGTGATGGGAACCAATGCTTCGAGCCAAGGCGTTAATTTACTTGTTATTGTAGCTCATGAAAATGAAATGACTTATAATCGTCTAACAGGTGAAGTAGAAAATTATGTAGCTAACTAAGCTCTCTCATGAAAAGAAAAACACTATTTTGACTCGATGAACAAAAAAATTTTTTTAATTTGACGTTTGCAGGTTGTAGTTAATTGATGGTTTCTAACTCTTTGAGTAGTCGTGAGCATTTTTCTTTAACGAACTGATTGTTGCGTAACCAATCGAGATATTTGGGATCGACTCTCTTAATATAATCTAGAGTTTTAGTCTTATGACGACCCCAGGTCATAACGTATTCATCGGTTTCTTCTTTACTATCCGCGAACGTAGTCGTAAGAAAGTCTTTAATCTCATCGCTCGCGTTTAAACTTGGTTGTTTGCTCATCCATCGGCAGTAACTTGGATCGATGGCATAAACCTCTTCGATAGTCTTGTCTTTAAATTTACCAAATGTTAGTGTTGTCATTGTTATCTATATACTATAGGAGGTAGAGTAATCTGATAAAAAAATAATTAATTCATAATTGTTGCTTATCGTATGATATCTTATTATATACTTATAGAAAGTTCGCTTAAGATGGCAACTTTCTAAATTCTGATCTTGATATTTAAATCTTTATAATGAGGTAGTACTCGGCTAAAAAAATAGTCTTTATAGATACTTAGTATCCGAGTTGTTCAAAGTAGCTCTCCATGTCAATCGTTTTAAATGCTGCTTCCATGAAGCAAGGATGGTATTGTAGATCCTTGATCACTCTAGCCTTCATGAAGCGTGGGTGGTATTGTAAATCTATAACCACTCTAGATCTCTTATCTAATAGATCTTGACGACTTCTTCCAGTATTGTTAATCTCTTTAGTTAAAGCAATTCTAATGGTGTATCCTTGATCAGGTTCCTCAGGAAAAACGACGAACTGAGTAAGCTTGCAGTCAATCTCGTAAAGGAATTCTTCAATGTTCATTGTTGTTGTTGTTGGTTGCCTTGGTAGGATATCTTGATTATATACTTTATATATTCTTCGCTCAGGATCAAAACTTTATATAAGTGGTGTATAATTCCTATGTATATTACGTCGTTGATGGTTTGTTTAACTCTCTGTAGTTAAAAGGATGATCCTTTTCAATATATGCTATCTAAAGGTCTTGTCAATATTTTCACTCCTATGGATATTAGATATTTGATTCTGTATTAGAGTTCTTGTAGTTAAAAGAGCATTCTCATCAATATAAGACATCTAATAACACTCTCGTCGTTATCTTCTGTTTTATACTTCTTTATACCTTTATATACTTTCACAATAAAAAAAATGGTTTAAACGACTGTTTAATGCGGTATTTTCATCTTGAATGGGTAAAAATCCATTCGGCTCTAGATGTGGTGCCGCTCTATGCTGCTCCCGCTGCCGAGTTTCCGGTGAGGATTACGATGCCGTCCTGACCCCTGTCAAAGAGTCATTCGATGCCGATCTGCTGGACACCTTCTGCGAAATGAGGTGAATCAATGTTCGAGGGATGTGACGGAAGACATGCTGATAGCAGAGATCGACCATATTGTCTCGAGCGTGAAAAATAGGACGTTGCCGGACATCAAGACCCTGTTCAAGGATAACCTCCGCATGGATATTACCGAAGATGATGTGGATGCCCGAGTACTGGACTACGTTAACAGCTTTGGGAAGATCACGCGCAACAATGGCCTTACGGATGTCTTTGAAGGTACTGAAGGACTGCGGGAGAAGTGTAAGCGATTGGTAGCTTCGCTGCATCTCGCTACGATGAAAAAGGAAGTGAAACAATGTGTTCGTTTCACGCATAAGACCGTCGCCACCAATCCGCGACAGTTGTTCGATCTGATCCTGGAGAAGGCGACGGAACATGAACGCCAGTTCCAGCGTTTGAAGACGAAGAAGGGCGATCAGTCTGAGCGTGGCAAGGACGCGGCCAAGCCGCAACATCGCCAGGAGAAAAAGAAGCCGTGGGTTGCCAAGCCTCCACTACCCCCGGCTGCTAAGACGACTGCGGTTTCCAGGCCAGATTTCGAGCCTGACTTTAAGACAGATTCTAAGACGACACCACGGGGCACCACCGAGTCCATGCCCAAAATGCAATGAGATGCACTGGATTCGTGACTGTCCCAACTCCACGGAAGCTGAAAAGACGAGCTGCGCAAGAACCTCAAGGCCAAGCGAGCTCGAATCAAGCGACTTGGAGAAACTTTGCCTATTTCCGGTCGCGAGGTCACCATCAATGGAGTTTTGCAGCTGCCGTACTGCCCTGACAGTGGATTTGATCATATAATTATAGGTCGCTCGCACCGGGAGCAGCTCAAGGTCCAAGACCCGAGCGTGACAGCTGAAGCACTCTCGACTCCCATAACGAATCTGACTTTTGGTTCTGGGTGCGTGACTGCCAGTAACAAGACCTGGTTGCATCTGCTGATTCACACGGCTGCTGGACCTGTTGAACCAGTGAGTGCCGTGGAAGTACTTATTGTGGATGTGGACGACAATGAGTTCATCGTTGGTAATGACCTTTTAACCTCCTTGGGTATTGACGTCTCTCGTCAACTGGAAATGCTGGCGAGTCGTGGCGATGATGAAACAAGTGGAGATCCGATTGAGTTGGAAGCCGATGACTTCCCTGCTGCTACAGACGCCTCTGCCTCTAGTGATGGAGATATTTTTGCTGCGGTGGAAAGTTTGATTACTCGTTCTGTGGAGAATGGTTTTCCTTTGACAAGGTGGAGCAGCTGCGCACTATAGCTCACGCCTATGACGTTTGGCGCCTCGAATTACGTGCCGACATACCTGCCAGAGTGCCTCCGCTCTGAAGTGTGTATGAAAGATGGGGCTCGTCCAACGAAATGTAAGCCCCGGAAATATCCTCCGCATATTCATCAATTTCTTCACGAATTTAACTCTCGTTTGGTGGAATTAGGATTTGTCTACAAGAACCCTGACATTCGCTGGGCGAGCCCTGTCTTGCCGGTTAAGAAGTCCGCTGATCTCATGGACCTCCGACAAACGACGGACTATCGAGCAGTAAACGACCTGACGGACGTGATGGCAGCAGTGATGCCAATTTTATCGGTAGTGCTGGAAAATGCACGTGGAATGAAACACTTTAGTCTTTTCGATTTTCTTAAAGGTTTTTGGCAGCTCCCTTTGGCTGAGCTTTGTCAGGAATTCCTATCTTACATGACGGATGAGAAATATTTTACTCCATGTGGTGTACCTCAAGGGAGCAGCGATGCAGCCACTTTCTTTCAGAAAACAATGGAGAAATGTTTTGCTAGTCTGTTTACGAGCATCTTCTCGTATGGATTGATGACCTTCTTCTCTATGCTGACGACATTGATGTCTACTTGGCTAAGCTCGGGGAACTAATTTCGCTCCTCAATGACTTTGGCCTGAAGCTCAATGCCAAGAAGTTCAGCTTGTACGAGACGCAGGTGAAGTGGTATGGACGAGTAATTGACGGTTAAGGTATTCGTCATGATCCAGCTCGGATTGACACGCTGCGTTCATTACGATACCCTAAGACTGCTGGTGAACTACAACAGTTCGTTTGTGCGATCAGCTGGATGCGTGAGAGCATCATTGATTTTGCTCGCCTTGTGGAACCCCTTCAGCGCCTCCTGGATACTGCACTTGCTCATACTAAGCGCACTGGACGTGCTGCAGCTTGTATCGAGATCAGTCTTAACTAGGTGGAGTGCCAGGCCTTCGACCAAGTCAAAGAAGCACTTGCCTCGGCGGCCACGCTTGATTTTTAGATGATCAAGCCACTACTTGTCTATTCACTGATGCTTCTGACAATGGTTTCGCTGTGATCGTCACGCAGGTGGCTAATTTCGACCCGAAGAAGCCGGCCGCCAACCAACAACATCGCCTTATTCACTGCATGAGCGGTACTTTCTCGGGTAGCCAGCTAAACTGGACTGTGATCGAGAAAGAAGCTTTTCCAATTGTCTTGGCATGTGACAAATTGGACTACCTACTCTTGAGACTAAAGCCGTTCCGCATGTACTGCGATCATCGGAATTTAATTCACGTCTTCGCACCTCACGAGTCGGTCAAGAAACATGTCCGCGGAAAGTTGTTGCGTTGGGCTATGAAGCTCATGAACCACCGCTATGTTGTCGAACATGTCCCTGGACCGGACAACGTTTGGGCAGATATGATCTCACGTTGGGCCGGCAACCACTCGCCAACCGTCACGATGACGCGACTAAAGGTTGCCCGCGTCCAGCCGTCTCCTGCTGCTACGTCTGTCTCCCGCCTCCGACTGCTGGATGACGAGGGCTTTGTTTGGCCTACTTTGGCAGAGCTTCGGGAGGTACAATCCCAGTTTTCACCTCCACCTGGTACTGACTGCGCCGACGATAGCCTCATCGTTGTGGACGGCCGCTTCTGGATACCCCTGATGCTACTGAACTACTTCAATGCCTCTGCATTGTTGCACACTGCGGTGCCCAAGGCCATCGTGGCCAACAGGCAATGGTTGCTCACCTCCGCCGCCTTTTCTCTATCGAGCTCGTCGCAGCTGTGGTGGGCCGTTTTATCAAAGGGTGCTTGTTGTGTCTGCACTCTCGAGGGGGAAGATTATCCCCAGGCCGTGGGGTGAAGTGATAGATTGCAGTACGAGGAATGGCGTTCTTCACTTTGACTATCTCTACTTGGGCGAAAGCTATGGACATAGTAAGTTCTTGCTGGTCCTCAAGGACCACGCCACGCATTTTTGTGAATTGGTTGTTGCAGACACACCAGAGAGTCAAGTGGTGACTGAAGCTTTACTGGCGTGGCACTCGCGTTTTGGTATACCACCAGTGTGGGTTTTCGACCAAGGTACACATTTCCTGAATGAGATTATGGCTGAGCTCAGTCGACGCCTGAAGACCCAGCAGACGTTCACACCGGCGTACTGTCCGTGGATCAACGGTTCGATTGAGCGTGTCAACCGCGACATTTTACAAGTGATGCGTGCATTGATCCTGGCTTACAAAATAAGCTACAAGGACTGGGTGTATTTGGTGCCGATGGCCCAATCCAACCTGAACCATACACCCGTTCTCTTACTTCGAAGCCGTGCTCCTGTTGAATTATTTGCTGGTCTTGAGTGTCCTACACCTATCAAGGAGTTTTACCTCCCAGACAGTGGACAGCTACAGGAAGTACCTCCGCGTGATCAAGTCGACCGCTATCTGGACAACCTCCGGAACGGCCTGCATGAAATGCACAGTGACGTGAAAGACCGACAACAAAAACAGCGACTACTCAACAAGAAACGTGAACGTGGTGAGAACCTAGTGAATTTCTCTGTTGGAGATTACGTCCTGCGCTCCAGAGTCGACGAGAAGCATAGTAACAAACTGCAAGTCACTTGGATTGGCCCCTATCGAGTGGTGCGAGCTGATGCTCACTCCTTCAGGGTGCAACATTTGATTATCCAATGACGAGCAAGATGTACACACTTCTAGACTCATGATGTACGCCGACGACAGCTTGAACGTGACGGTTGATCTCCTGGAACATATCGCCTCTCAAGGGATTGTGCTTGACTTAAGGAGCATCGTTGGAACGAAGCGATCAATGACTTCGAGATCCGCGTGAGCTGGAAGGGTTTACAGTCGATCGAGGACTCGTACAAACCCCTCACGCGCCTCGCCACTGAGATTCGAGTCCTGGTGGACAATTACGTGTCCAAGGCCGAGGACCCGACTCTCACTGAGTACTGGAACAAGCTCCGTGGACTACTGATGACGCCCGATGCCGTTCATCCACCACGCTGAGCTCCAGCTACTCAGAGACCACGGACGTCAAGTGACGCCGTAGATCCTCCACTGCGCCGCAAGAAGCGACGCCGCCAACCTGCGAGAAGAACTGCCAGGGGCAGCTCTCAGGGCAGTACTCCATCGACGAGGGCCCCACCTTCAGTCGAAGAGCACCAAGTACGATGCGCCCCGGATGAGCCGAGCCTGCAGCACTCAAGTGCCGAGAGCAATGCCTCTCAGCTTCTCTAGGCCGTCGCACAAGATCGTCGACTTCGACTGCTGCTCGTGACATGGCGCACTTGCCGGTTGCTCGACAGCGATGATCCTCCCGTCCTAACAAGTCTCGTATGAACCGCATCCAGTCTCTATAGGCCGTGCTTCGAGCATTGGTGGCTCCCTGAGCAGAGCTGGCAGTTGTCGGTGACCGAGAGTGCTCTGGGACTATTTACGTGGTGTAACCAAGCTGCGGGAGGCTGTGTATTGGTTTCTGGATATCACAGCTCGATTTACCACTTCAGTCAGCCCCAGTGAAGTTGCCGTTTCTCCTGCCGTATCCACATGCGTCACTAAGGCATGTCCTGATGACTATGGATGCAGTTTAGTGGAGTTAACAGATAGTCCAGCGATGTCCCACGGCTCCCAGTCGTGGCGACGATGGGTTTGCATTCACCAAGCCTTGCTGTTCGTGATTGGCGTTGATTTGCATAGGAACTCTGTATACTGCATGTTGCCGTAGCGGGTTGCCCTGGTAACCTGTTCTCTTTGGTCCGGCTCTAGAGGGACACCTCTGGACACGATCGGAGAGAGGCCTCTTGATCGGCGAGCTGGTTAGCGCCAGACTCTGACCTCACTCTTCAATTTGCCATCTTTCAATCAATACACTAGGCTTACGAGTTCCAGTGGGTTAGCCCCCGCCTCGACGTGTGTTGACTACTTTCCTGATACTTCGACCCGGGATACACTACACATATGTACTCTATGGCATGTTCGTTTAGAGCCCCAATATCATGACATGTAGCTGTTACGGCCATGGCACCATAGCTTTAAACCGCTGGGAATGACATTCTATCTGGCAATGGAAGCCCAAAAAGTATCATTGGACGTTATAAGCAAAATAAGCAAACTCTTTTCATGCTCACTATTCGTGCTCGATGTGCTCCACATTTTTAAGATATACTTCAAGTACCATGGAAAATAACAACGTACCTATAATATGACACTTCATCTTTAAAATCTACCTCCCAGCACAACCACCGGAACCTAGCGTTTGTTATTAGAGGCTTTCAAAGACCCCGGAAAAGCGTTTGTCAAAAAGCGTTTGTCGCGAACACGACCAAACGAACGTCGAATCGAGCTGCGAACTTAAGTGCGCTTTAATCGCATCCATTTAAGCGCGCTGTAAAAAGCCCTTCAACAAGATACTGTAATAATCATGAGAGTGGTTACCGTGCCCAAGTGGGTATCCGACACGACAAGGTATACCATAAATCGTGCATAAAACAAACGTTGACCAACACACTCTAAGGAGCTAATATTTAACCCAGACACAGCGCGTGGCCAAGTCGAGGACTTAGAGGCCGGGGTGGGGCAGGCCGCGGACCGGCGCCCCCAAGCGTCGCGCAGCAAGCGAGAGAGGGGCGGGCCCACGGTTGTAAGTCCGCAGACGCGCCAGTGTCCTACTTTTACCCCGAATTAACCGTACTATACATGATATATGAACGACAAGGTGTATAAAAGTCGACTCTATGTTCCTCAGTTGGGCACAATAACACGTGCCAATAATCATTCCGCCTCTTCACCTGGAGCCGGTGTCCCACTTAAGCTCACTCTTCAATTTGCTCACTTCAACCACAGCCATACAAATTCCAAGTATTCGTCGATGGGCTTCCCATCCATCAAGCTCACGTACTTCGCTGGCGCCGGGCGAGCCGAAGCCTCTCGCCTGGCCTTCTACCTGGGCGGTGTCCCGTTCCAAGACCAGCGCGTGAACCAGGAGCAGTTCAAGGCCCTAAAGGAATCGTTGCCCCTGGGCCAAATGCCCACACTGGAGGTGGACGGACAAGTTTTCACTCAGTCGCACGCCATCCTGCGCTACGCCGGTAGACTGGGGGTCTCTACCCACCTAACGCGCCGTACGTGGCGCTCAAGATCGACGAGCTGCTGCACGCCATGGCGGAGGTGGAGGAGAAGATGGGGCCCAGTTTCTGGGAGAAGGACATGGACAAGAAGAAGGCCATGAGGGAGGAGCTGGCAAGCACGACGCTGCCTCGCTACGCGCGTCTCGTCGAGGCGCGACTGGAAAAATTGAAGCACATGCCGACCTTCCAGTCAGATGACGTGCTCGTGCACGACTTGGCCATTTACGCCTGGGTTAAGGCGCTCCGATCAGGGTACATTGACTTCATCCCGACCACGGTGCTGCAAGGGTATACGCTGCTGAACGAGACTTTTGAGAAGGTGGCAACCCACCCGAAGGTCAAGGAATGGTACAGTCTGCAGCACAACACACCCAAGCTCAAGCTCACGTACATGTCCTTCCCTGGACGTGCAGAGCCCACCCGCCTTGCATTTTTCATTGGGGGCATCGAGTTCGAAGACGAGCGCATCCCCCACGACGAGTTGTTGAATCGAAAGCCCTCGCTTCCATTCAACCAGCTGCCGGTGCTCGAAGTGGACGGCGAGGTGGTCGCGCAGTCATGTGCGATCCTTCGCTACGCTGGCACGCTGTCGGGTCTCTACTCGGCAACGGACATGTTGGCGGCGTACCGCGTTGACGAGCTGCTCGCTATCGTTGACGACATGTTTAACTACCCCAGTTGGGGCCTCTATCGCCGCGAGAAAGACCACGAAAAGCAACTGGCAATGGCCAAGGAACTGACCAGCGGCATGATTTCCAAGACGTTCGGCTTCCTCGAAAACTGTGTGGTGAAGAACAAGGGCCCTTACGCCGCTGGTGCGAGTCTTACCGTCGCAGACCTGGCGATCTATGCGACCCTGCTCATTTTCAAGAACGGTCTACCAGGCTTCCCAAGCACGATTGCGGACTCGTATGTGAACTTGCAGCGCGTCTTCAAGCAAGTGGTGGAGCACCCGAAGGTGGCGGAGTGGAACGCTGCACACAACCAGTAATCAGCCAACCAACGCAGATGTAAGAGGATGCATTCGCCTTCCACACGCATAACTTGTCCTTGTGCTAATGACAGTTGTTTCCGATATGACATCTCAACTTATTATAAGTCCGAATCGATGTCGGCGTTAATTTTTCGTCGATGCTTCTTCCGGTGACCCTCTTCCCTTCGGTACGCTTCTTTCCTGTAGAGTTTGTACTATCGTTGCCAGCTGGGTTATAAGCGTGCAGCAAGCTAACGAGGCGGGTCATTTCTGCCTTGAAGTCGACCATCTCCTTAGTCAGTTTAGCAAATGCCTCAACCCTCTTGTGTATCTTCACGTTTGCAGCACGCCCTCGTCCATTAGCCGTGATCTCGATTTGACCACCAACTCGTAGCTTGAGGAACCGAACTCGATGACGCGCATCGGCTAGGCTAGCGAAGCCGTCCATGACCAACTCTCCCTCTGGACTTTGGAAGAATGTCGCGCTGTCAGCAGCACCAGGAAAGTCAGAGAAGACTCTTGACGTAAAAGGCTTTTCGATCTCTGCAATCTTGGCAGCTAATCATCGGCGACAACGAATGCGAGACCATCATGATCGAGGTCTCGTTACTGAGCTTCTCTCCGTTGATCGTGTACTACGACACGCTTTCCTTCGCTTGCTTCATTCCAATATTTGCACATTTGTCGGTCATCGTGTAACGACGGCAAGCAAAATAGAACTTCATAGAGCATCAGCGCCTGCACACTTGATATGCACCTTCTTGCATGCTATAGACAGCTAGAAGGCGATCATCGTATCGTCACCGTTCCGCCTACGCTCGACATACTGATTGACGTTAAGCCCCCATTGTGAACTTCTCTACCTTGACTCGGGTCTCACGTTCTCAACTTATTTTTTCATAGCGTCAGCCAACTGCACTCGCACGCGATGACCTTGCTGTCTGCAGGGGTTTGCTGACATCTCCGGCGGCAAATACACTGAATACTCCACCATCAAGCTATATCTAAGCGTCACTTGTTCTACAATGTGAGATGTGCCAGCAGTATATACAACACAATGCGCCTGGAATGCAGCCGTCATGTCCATTCTGCCAAGCGTATAGCGAACTTGCTTGTTTTCTCTTTCCAACATGACTAAATCTGCCCCCGTCAATTTTGACGGCAACTGCACCACGAGAAGACAATAGCCGAGCCACGACTCGGCTATTGTCTTCTGCTGGGCTGCTATTGAAAGAACGTCCTGCACCAAGTACCACCACCTTCGACAATCCTGGCTGCAGCTCAATGTCCTTCAATCCCAATTTTGCAGCGCTCATTTTGCACAGCTGCTGAATGGCTTCCATCTCGTCATCTTCACTTGAGTGCCCTCTAGAGTCCACACATTGTCTGTTTCGATGACGATGACAAGGGCAAACCTGAGGATGCTGATTGAGAAATACGAAGACAACTGTGAAAAAAATTAACACCTACGTTGTAGGTGGAAACAAGTAATCCATCTGTGCATGTCATCACGCAGAACTCGTTGATTTTGGTGCTGCTTCAGATAAGGTCGCACGATGTCGTCGTGCCATCCATTCTTTGTCTTCCTCATCTTCCGCCATGACTTTCAGCTGATCGTTTTCCCAAGTGCCATGCGTTGGGCCGGATCGAACGCGCACATGCGCTCCACCATTTTCCATGCAGGGCAATGTGAGCACCTGGAACATGCACATGTTTGGCCTTTCAAGCAATTTGGCCAGTTTGAGCACTTTGGGCACTTGGACATGCCATATTTCTCGGTTCTTGTATCATCTTCATCTTGTGAAGCCAAGACTCCACAGCACTGTCAGGAAGATTTCCCCAAGGAAGCTTCCGCGTCACCGCCTCAACGATGCACATTCCGAGAGAGTACACGTCGGCTTCAAATGACAGGCCGGTGCGAGTTTCTACCACATATTCAGGCGCGCGCCACCGAATAGCTCCCAATGCAATTTTCGTCCGTGATCCGGTCTGCTTAAAGCTTAGACCGAAATCGGTCAGCATGGCTCTGCCGTCCTTGCCCAAGAATGTTGTTGCCCTTGAGATCACCGTGAATAATACCTTCTTTGTGGAGATAAAAAGTCCAAGCGCCACTTCATATAGCTTGCGCCACGCCAGCAACCTGCCAGCTTCTCTCTGTTTGTACAAATAGGCAGACAGAGTACCCTCTTCTGCGTTTTCGCATACGATGAAACATGGCGAACCAACATGACAAGCTCCAAAAAAGTGCACAATATGTGGGTGGTGAAGTCGACTCCAGATGTGCACCTCGCGCATGAACATTTGCTTGCCCATCTCGGTCTCTACGCTTACACATTTCACGACCACGTCTGTCTTGTGTCGCACGCCGTAGTAGATCTTACTAAAGGCGCCACACCCAAAGTATTCGTCTTCGTCAAACTGCACTTCATGGCGTGGAATAAACCAGCTTTCTACCTTCGGATCGCTGACATTTGTCGACTCAACGATATCTACCAGCACCTTATTCATCAAGGCTAACTCCTTTTTCGAGTAGAAACCTTCGTTGCTGCTATGCATGATCTCGTGTATCAGTAGCGTTAGTACCTCCGTTTGAACCTTTGAGTTGGTAAGCTGAGCTATCGCACGCGATAGGTTCTGCTCGACGTTAAAAATTAGTTGCTGTCTCATCAAAATCACGCCGTCTTTCCAGCGCGTCTTCCACGAGCTGGGCTGAGTATTACCATAATTGAGCTGATCCAACTTTTCATGCAGATTATACAGTGCATCCACGATACTGCGAGCGCTTACAAGACGGCCGATGATCGGCTTGCCGCTGAAATTCTTCAAGATCACGCTGAAGCGAGAAGCCACGGCGTCGACAGATGCGTCCGTCACTGTAGACATATACCGACTCGAGTGGACGTTAATTGAACACCTTCCACCCAACTGCGCTTTGAGTCGTGAATTAACACTCCGGCAAAGCTGTTCAGCTTCATTCATCTCCCCACATCGCGTATCAAGGCTATCGATCGATAGAAATGATACACTAGATTCGTGTAGCGAAAAGCTGCATATACTGCAATACTTACTGCCCCTGGGTTGTTCATTGCGCAACGCCTGTGCACCTCAGCCGCTTGTGTTGCTTTCCTCTCACGGTCTGCGAAAGCAATGAGCTTCTTTAAAGCATCAGATAGCGACATGCGGTACGTCATCCTGTGCTCACATAACTGTTGAACGAACGTCCATTCATCATCATGCATGCCGTCAGGACGTGGACATTGCTCCCTTCGGAAAGCATCCCATCACTTCAAACTTTTCGGCAAGTCCATACGGAGGCACATCCGAAAAGGCTTCAATGATGCACGTGCCCAACGAATACACGTCCGAAGAGAAGGTAGGATTCGTATTCATATCCGTCTCAGCAGCCAACCTATGTAGAGTTCAGGAGCCTGCCAGCGAATTGAGAGTGTTTTTCTATGGCACTCATGTTGGACCTGTCACGGACGAAGGAGAACCCAAAGTCGCAGATTTTGGCGTTGTCCTCACCATCCACCAGAATGTTATTGCACTTGAGATCTCCATGCACGACATTGTTGTCGTGGAGATATTGGAGACCAACGGCAGCCTTGTAGAACAGCTGCCAAATATGACTCTTGTCTTTCTCAAAGTGAACGGTGAAATTGTCACCATCAACGTACTCACAGACGAAGAAAAACGGGAGTCCTTGATTGCACGCGCCAAACAGCTTGACCACGTTCGGATGATCCAATTTATACCACACCTGTACCTCATGCTTGAACTCTGCTAGGACTCGCTCGTCATCATGGGTGACACGCTTGATAGCCACCGTAGGGCCTCGACCGTTCATTCCCCAAACGCCTTTGTGCAAGGTGGAGAACGAACCACCGTCAAAGCACGACCTCTCGTCGAAACTCACTGTATTCCTTGCAATTAACCATTCAGGTGTCGACGTGAGTGCCTGATTCTTTCTGTTAGTAAAGCCTCTGCCTGGTGAAGTACCTCCCTGGCCAACTCGATCTGCCCCATGGGCGTACGGCCGCTTGAAACATTTGTGTCCGAGTGCTCCACCAAGTCACTCAGCGCGCAGACACCTTCTTGCCAGTCATCTCGGTCGACTTCTGTGCGTAGGGTTCCAATGTCCTCTGCAGTAGCTTGTAGTTCCCGGAAGGCAGTCTCTTTCAGACTGCGGTACTCCTCCACAGATTGAAAACTGAAAATTCCTACAAGTTGATACAAGTCATCTAAGGAAATGAAAAACATTTCCAGTTCTGCTACGAACTTGTGGTTCCCCCATATTCGTAGGAACAGATGCCGATTTTTGTTCTTGCGCATCGTTCTCGAGATTCTAGCGAGCGTGAGGTGGTACTGATTAACCAAC
>JAAVTI010000592.1:0-125458 GCA_011947335.1 Phytophthora constricta | reverse complement strand
AATGCAATCTGGTAAAAATAAGTATTTAATCAAATGGAAAGGATACGACGAGCCAACCTGGGAAAATCAAGATAATTTGCGACTGATCAATAAAAACGAACTATCAACCGTCGAGAAAGAATATTTCTCAAATCGTTAAAGAAGTAAAATCGCGAGGTAGCTTGACCGGTCTATACATTCTTTAACTAACGTTTTCGGTGGAGATACTACATCAACTTTACGTTTTCTTTAATCTCAAACAACTTGGACGCTTCTTCTTCAATATTAGAGTTATCGAATGGTTCCACCTCTTCGAGATCAATCCATATTAAAGCTGAATCCATAGTTTTATATTTCTCAATATATATATACTTCAAAATGAATAAGTGTAAAGCTACCACCAACAATAATATCCAATGCTCAAGGAACGCCCTAAAGAGTGGTTTATGTACTCAACATGATAAGGATTCTACAATTCATATGCAACGTAAGGAGCTCAGCAAAATGCATCGACGCGTCAGACTCTACTGTGATAAAATCAATCGTTTTCATGGCATGATCACTGATATCCAGCGGCTCGATTACTTTAAATTTCACATCCAACAAATAGATCCGACCACTCGGGCATATCGTCACGTAATCAAAGATGATAAATTTAAGAATCAACTTGAGGCTCTATTCGATCTACCGATTGATGAGATATTACCATATTACGAAGCTTTATTAAAAGAAGAAACGAAATCGTTCATAAATATTCAATTAATGGGTGGACTGATGGTGCTATCCCCGAATCAATTAAATATAAATCTAGATTCAAATCTCAGTAGTGATATATAAGAAGAAAGCCAACATGTTTCCATCTTTCGACAATCTCGCTCAACGTGAGCGTAAACGTCTAGAATTGCTTCAAAAGTCACAATTGCGTGTCAAGCAAGCTAATCTTAAACGCGTTATGTTCGCCGAGACGAATTGGGCAAGCGACTTGATAATACCATCACTACACTAAAGCAGAAGCAAGATATTTCAACTCAAACTGAATATGACGCTTCTACTAAGGTTAGTGATGGACTTTTAAAAAGAATAAAATCCCAGTGAGTAATGAGCAAAAGACGCGGGACGAAGTCCCGTCCGGGCCGACTACGTCAGGCAAAATATTGGTGATGTTAATGCAGAAATGGAGCCTATAACAGCAGAAATAGGAACGCAGGCACCACCATCAAATAGTGAAATACCATCAACTAGTGAAATAACTGAAGAGTTTATCGCTAAAAGATGGATTAAGCAATTATACAAATCAAATACGAATTGGATTTCTTTAAAAATTCATCCTATTAAGACAAATGGTTCTACGGATACCGTTCGTTACATTGGCAAAGATGGTCATCTTTATAACTATAAAACATACAAACGTTCAGCATCTAAGTTTGTCGATTGGATGGCAACTGCACAACATATTCAAGATATACGCTCAGATGCAGAATCGAACAGTGTTGACGAAGTGAGTGAAATGCGATTAGAGGATAAAAAAGATTATTCGTATTCAAATCCGAGAAAGAAACGTCTTGCTGATGGTCAACTTCAAGGAATTGATAGAAAACTTCCTGGTATTGCCATTTGGTCTAAAGATGCTTCTTCGAATACAGAAATGGATGAGAAACGAGCAAAAGCAACGCTATCGTTTATGTTATTGACATACAATAAGAAGCTAAAAGGATCTAACATTATTGTCCGCCCGATATTAAGCGATGGTAGCTTATTAAATGATACTGAACTAATAATCGATAGTAAGGGAGATCTAAGCGTTAAAACCCAACAAACCAAAAGAAATCTAACAAAGTTACTAAGTGATATATCATGGATTGAGACTTTGAATCACTTTTATAAGCTAGCTGAAGATAAGAATATAACATTTGATTATGTCCCTAGTGAAGGAACGGAAATCAGTGCTGATCCTAGTAGATTCCAAAAGCAAAAGATTGGTTACTGGTTTAAAGGCAAAGAGACTGGTGATAACAGACCGATCGATTCAAGTAAAATATCTATGTTTGAAGCAGAGTCGAGAAAATCATATCTGATTTTTACCACGCCTTATTTCACGAAGCTGATACATTTCCTATAAGACAGGTTCCAATTTTAAACAATGGAAGATTTGATAAAGCTCAACGTTATTTCTATGGTATATCAGTAACAAAAACGACGCAGATGAATTTAGAGTTAGAAACATCTACGGTGATCTCATTAGTCATTCAAAATCCAACGAATTCTTTGAACGAGTTAATTGGAGTGATACGCTTTCCGAATTAGATAAGACACGGTCGTCATGCTCGTAGTCGAGCTCACCATCCTCTGCCTCAGAGGCGCTGTCGAGGGACCTCGAAGATGCTTCATGCGTAGTGCCCTCACTCGCAGAGAAGCGGCTCATAGCTGACACCCCGTGTCGACGAGCGAGCTGGACGAAATACTCGTTGACCGAGAGGAGGGTCAGAGGACGACGGTCCTGGGCGCTGTAGCGCGATGGGGTCTGTGGAATGCACAGCGCGGAATTGAGAATGGACTCGAGCGAGTCGAAGTTCCAACGGAACGATGTGGCGTGACCAGTTCAGGTCAACCTCTCGGAGGTGAAGCTTTGTCGTTGATCCTCCGTATCCACGGTTTGGTGGGGGGTGTAACGGGTTACACGAAGGTTGCTTCGTGTGTGGTACACACCACGGGCAACCTCTAGCGGATAGCCATCCGACTGGTACCTGGTACCCATTGGCCGTACAGCCATTCATTTACCTTTCACTGGAGCTAACTATAGCTATAGTTAGACTCATACATTTACACCAGGTACGGGCTAGCCGCTTTAAGAATTCAATACAGTTCTTATTTTGCAAGTTAATTGTGTTGGCCTTTGTATAAGGGACACTGATTCTGCGAGTCCTAAGTTACGGGACTGTACTAGGTTCTTGTATAGAATCTGAGGCGGAACGCCTAGAACTGAGACTCGGGGAGTCCTACGTCTTCCTCTGTGCCGTGCACACCTAGCAGCCCTGCTGCAGGAAGTCTCCGCACACATGAGGTGATGCATTATCTAAGAGTAAAAGTACGTGCCGCCCTCTGCCCGCATCTTCGTATCTAGCTCCCGCACCCACCACTCAAAACGGCAGAAGTCACCCATGTCTTTTGATTGTTCTCGTAGTTGAAGCCCATCTCCTTACTGCTTTTCCGCCCAAAGCAGCGTGGCTGCTTAGCACGCCCAATGAACAGAAGAGGCAACAAGTCAGAGCCGTCGGCGTTCACACAGAAGGCGACAGTGATCCGGGTCTTATCGGCCTTGGGACCGCGCTTGAATCTGGTGCAGATGTTGCCGGACGGGGCTCGCGAGTAGCACAGGCCAGCCTCGTCCATATTGAACACGTTGCTGGGGTCATTTTGGCCGACTACTTCGTATATACGGTGCCAGCCTTCTTGCACCACATGCTCGTCAACAGAGCCAGCCTCGCCTTGTTTAATCCGGAAGCGGAGGCCATGTCGGTGCATGAAGGCCGTCAACCACCCCACCGACAGCAACAGTTCGTGTGCAGCCCCTCCAACTTCCATTTGAAGCTCCTCGCCTTAGCGTTAAGGAGTTTCCCGATCAAGTTAACATTTTTCCTTCCACAAAAGCCACCCACTTACCGAGCTTTCGCCCCAAAGCGGGCAACTTCACTTTTAATGGCTTGCGACGCTTACCGTCGCCGTAGGAAGCGTCTTTAATCGCTGCCGCATTCTTGATGATATTGGACACGGTGTTGCGGGCTCGCGGGTGTTGTAGCTTGAACTCCCGCGCAGACCAACTCGCTAACGCTTCCTGGGTCAATTCCGGTGCAGCCTCGCTCTTGTCAATAAGCTGGCCTTTCTGGCTGATGGTCATCCATCAACCCATGTTTGGGGAACTACGTGGCTGGCGAACTGCGTTTTGAATTTTGGCGCGCAAAGCTTAAACCTACTATACGGAATATGAATGATAATCAATAGGATATAGAATGTGACGAGTGGCCGTGCACTCAGTTGGATGCAATTGTCTGGACGATGAGCGCGCCAATGCGTCGACCAGGTAGCGACGGCGCTGTCGCCTCCTACACCGCCGCGACGTGGACGCCGCTGCTCGGATCCTGCCGCCAAGACGCTCCCCAAGACACAGCCGCCCCATCCGCGCGGTCGGGCCACGCCATGACGCTGCTGCCGCCCACTCAGAGCGTGCTTCTATTCGGCGGCGCGGACGGAAAAGTGTTTTTCGAGGACGTTTTCCTGCTAGAGCCGCCAAGTTTCGGGGCCGTCAACACCAGGACGGGGCGCGTGAGCACCAGGAGCAGCCGCCGAGTGGCGGAGGCGACGCAACAGACGCCAGAGGACCCTCAGGGGCTGCAGTGGAAGCGGCTCGTGGTCTCGCACACGACGTCGTTGGGGGCGGTGTCTCCGGCTCTGTCCGCTGTCAGCAGCAATGGAGCGAGTCCAGAAGGTTCAGGTTCAGGTTCAGGTTCAGGTTCAGGTTCAGGGGCTGGGGCTGGGGTGACGTTCCTGCACCCTGGAGGAGGCAGGGACTACCATACGATGCACTACGTGAAGAGCTCGGCGGAGGAGGAACATGCGCGCGGGATGCGCGTGCTGCTGGTGGGGAACGTGGTGGTGGCCAGTGATGAATCGGTGGCTCGAGGTGGAGGAGGGACGCAAGCGGAAGGAGGCGGCGCGAACGCCGGGATGGGGTTCGACATGCAGACGATGAGGGTGGAAGAACTGCGTGTTCGGCAGCCCATGCTTGAGGCGCAATGGGAACCGAGGCGGGTGGATGCCAGCAGCATGTGGAAGCCAAGGGCGAGACATGCTCACAGCAGTGTGGTGGTAGACGGAGACCAACTCTTCGTGTTTGGCGGCAAGGACGCCACGTCCTCGACGTTTTTCAACGACATCTTCTACTACGACGCGTCGTTGAACCAATGGGCGAAACCTGTTGCTAATCCTACGGGTCAGCTGCCTCAACCGCGAGCGTTTGCAGGGCTGACTGCCAGTGCCGATGGCAGGACGCTGTTCCTATTTGGTGGTACGGACGGCAAGCAGGAGTTCGGCTCGCTTTTCGTGTACGACGTGATGCACTCGCGCTGGGAGTCACTTGCAGGCGCAACTTTAGGGGATAGACCATCTTGCCGTATTAACCACTCGCTCACGTTTGCAGCACCACACCATCTAGTGCTCTTTGGCGGAAGGCGCCGGGCTATGCGTCAGAATGAATTGTTTATCTATAACGTGAATGACCGCACGTGGCGTCGTGTTCCTGAGAGCCATGACGATACCCAAAGAGGCCGTCAATCCAAGAGCAGTC
The DNA here is from genome assembly GCA_011947335.1 of Phytophthora constricta. NCBI lineage: Eukaryota > Oomycota > Peronosporomycetes > Peronosporales > Peronosporaceae > Phytophthora > Phytophthora constricta. The sequence continues at coordinate 120,138 of JAAVTI010000592.1, read as the reverse complement.
AGGTGGATCCAGTTAACAAGGCCCCAGTTGGACGTACAGCTCACGCCACGGTGTTGTATCAGGCAGAACCGACAGGGCCTAATGCTGTTCAAAAGCTGATCGTTTTTGGAGGCTACGCCGGCTCACACCGCTGGCTCGACGATTTGTATTTACTTTCTCTGCCAGAAGCTGTGCTTATGCAGCCACCTGCGATTAGAAACAGCTCTCGGTCCAGCGCAGCCTCTCGTACGTGTGAGACTTGCTTCCTGAAAAATAATTGTGCAGTATTTAACAAGTTGTGCTTAATGTGTTGTTCACAGAGCGTGCTCGACCAGCACGTATCATGTTTAACAGACGTGAAGGTGCAGCTTCAGCCCGCGTCGCTCTGTCTGCACCCCTGCAGCAAATTCAGACACGCCAATCCTCCCAATCGGCCCGCGTGCTGCAGCAACCTCAAGATTCCGCTGACTCACTTTATCAATCTTCCTCTTCGACCCAAGTGCCTGATCAGCTTTCAGAATTGACTCAACCACTGTCGCAACTCTCACAGCCGAGACAGCCGCTCCAACCACGTTCGCAACAGTCTTCACAGCAACGGCCACAGTCAGACCAGCCACCCCAGCACCCGCAGCAGGTTTCGCAGCAGCCCCAGATACCGTCAAAGGCCCCGCCTGTGCCAGCACCGGCTTCCAATTCACCATCAAGAGCAGCTTCAAGATCTGGCGCACCACAGCAAGCTGCAACCGGAGGAGTTAGCGCTCTTGCCGACATCACGAATCAGCCGACATCCAGCTCTCAGCAACAGCAACCGACAGTGTCTCGCAATTCTAGTGCAACCAGTACAGGGGTTGACACGACCTCGCCAAGTGCAGTTAAGAAGCACAAGCGCCGTCGCCTGGCAGAGGGCAGCCAAGACAGCAACAATAGCAATAGCAATAGCAGTCATGGGAGTGGGGAACTGACAACAGCTCAGGTGGGGATACAGACCACATTGTTGCAGCTGTTGCAGCACCAACCGCGAGTGGAAGATACACTTGCTCGCATTTTATCGATGCTTACGAGGGAGCAAAGTGTGCGACAGCAGCAGAGCTTGAGCCTAGAGACGTTGATGCGGGTTCATAGTGACGATCAGAGCAAGCGCTTAGAAGCTGCAGCTCGGCGAAATGAAGCTCTGGAGGGACGTCTTGCTCGTGCCGAGGCTGACAGGGCAGCGCTCCACGAGAAACTCATGGCACGGGAGACCGAACTATACATGCACAAGCATAGTCTGGAGGCATCAATACCGCCGCTGAACGCGCGCGTTCAGGCAATCGAAGTCTCTCACGAGAAGCAGTTAACTGTGGCGCGTGTTATCGAGTCCAAGATTTCCGCCGTTCATGACTTTATGGACGAACTGCGCAGTGCTGGCGGTGAAAGTACAGCTCTTGACGATTCACCACTGCAACTACAAGGGTAAGTTTGTATTTCCAAGCTTGTATCGTGTTTTGCATGATTTTGGGGGTCAGCTCGACGTGATCGCGGTGGGGTATTGTATATTGCCCATTCGCAACCAGAGCTTAGTCTTTGATGACCCCCGTATATCGAGTTGGAAATTCATTGGATGCTCGCGCGATCTCCTGATGACTTTGTGGGGTTAGAATTCCCTTCAAGGACAGATACGGATCGTACATTTTGTTGCCGCTGAGAGATGGAACTAACTCTGTCGTTGGCTTTTAACTCCTGCAAGCAGACGTCTTGACGACAACGCCGCGACACAGCCAACGCCATCGCCACCAAAGTTGTTGTATCCTCAGCGAGTGGTGCTGGCCCTGGAGGAAAAGTTACGAGCGATGCAGTTGGAGAAGGAGGCTCTCGCAACAAAGGTATGTTTCGTCGCAATGAAAGTCTCTCAGCTGTGATCTTCCCTCTTACTGCTCTGTCTATTATTTAGCTCAAAGACCTGACTGAGAGAGTGGATCGTGCTGAAGGAAGAGAAGCTCAAGCACGCCAATTTTTATTTTCTTGGTGTCAAGGCGACATGCCACTAACAGAGTCCGGCGCAGTACCACCATCTAACTCCTTCACCACCACCGCGGCAACCACGTCAGCTGTGGCGCCAAGTCCAGAAGAGTCTGAATCAGCAAAAACTGGCACAAATGACAGATAACTAACCTATTGATGATATTGCAACAATGTACTGCCGTGAAGGGATACTCTTGGTTTTGCAAACTGCGTTAGGCGTTAGAGAAGTTCATTTCGCTCAAAATGGTGCTCACTGGTCCAGCATGGCCCTCCTGAGAAGCAACCGACTCAAGCAGATTCGCCAACAGGTTGTAGTCTAGGTTCAGCGGCTTTTCTGATGACGAGGATGAAGCATCGGGGACTGCATCACGCATGTCAGTAGACGCTGGGGCCTCGCTATCGTCGTCTTCCAGCTCCTCAAATCGTGTGAAGCTTTCAGCGACCTTGGTTCCTGCAAGCTCCGCCTCCATTTCTGCCATGGCTTCTTCCAACGCCAGATCTTCCTCGTCTTCGGCGTTATCTTCCTCCTCGGACTCCTCGTCGCTGTCTCCCTGGCTTGGTTCATCCTCGTCCATAAAGTGTTCACCCCACGGCGCATCCAGACCAGCAGCGTCTCCACCTTTGGTTTGGCCATTTAAGATGTCCATAAATGAGCTCATGTCAAATTGGACAGGCTCCGCTCCTTCCACACCTTCGACCCCAGAAACTCCGTCTACGAACTTGCCAAACATGGCTGCCATATTCTGCAGCTCGTCAGCACCACTCGGACCGGTAGCAGCTCCTGCCGTCGCTGCACGCTGAAGCTGACTTTCCAACGTGTCAGGATGCATGTAAAGCCACGAGTCGTCGTCGTCCGGCCCAACGGCTAGCGTTGAGAGTTTTGCACCATTCTGTTGCAGCAACTCGTCCATCGTCTCTTTCCAAGGGCGCCCCAGTTGATCTTCACCGCCACTCTGGTACAGCATCTCGAGTCCGCAACTCAGCTTCACTCCAATGTCCGCCGCTAGTGCATCCGGATGCGAGTTCTCTTCTGTCGACCCGGCCTCAAGCACGCGAAAGCGTGAACCCCCGACGAGGAACGGTTTCGGCGGGAAGAACTCCTGCTGCTTCAACTGTGCAAACATCGCTCTCGAGAACGTGACCATCTGCTCCACCACTCCACCCTCAACAGCCCCAGGCATGAACGTCGCCATTTTACCGCACACAAAGCCCGCATGCTTGGGCTCACGATAGTAAAAGGCTTCAACGGCGGGGCCCACGAGCTCCTGATTCCTTTCAAGCACTCGCGCTGCTCTCTCTGGCAGCAGACACCGCACGCGATGGCGGTTCTCCCGTAGATAGACAGGCACTTGGTCCAATTTGCGCTGAATCAGACGCTGCACTGCGGCACTCGCTCGCGTCTGCACCGTATCGTCCAGCACCTGCCCCAGAGCGTCCTCGTCGAACAAATCTCCGTCCTTGGCCCTAACACGCTCGTCCGTTGCAGGCGGAGCGATGTGCAGCTCCCCGTTGACGATAAACACGCGCCGGTCGCTGTGCTCGGGCGTGACCCAGTCCGGCAGCGCCTCGGCGCTCTCGATGAGCAGGAACTCGCCGTCCGAGTCCACCAGACGCGCGACCAGCCCCGGGACGCGCTTGGTCAGGTCGAACAGCAGCTTGGCCACCACCCACTCGTCCTGAATGGCGTCGCCCACGCTCGTGCTGCCCGACAGATGCAAAGGCCCAGTCACGCGCAGGTGGAAGCGCTGCTTGTGCCACAGGAAGCCGCCGGTCTGCTGCGCTGCGAACGCCAGGAACTCGCTGCATTGCCGCTCTGCAGAGGAAGTTGACTGGGACGTGGCAGGTAGGAAGAGGCAGTAGCGCGTCTCGTTGGCGTCCACAGCAGGCGGCGGGAAGAGCTCCATCATCACTAACTTGGTGCGTCGAGGGCCAATTGAATGGAATCAGACTGACGGACTCAGACGCAACTTCAACTGGGACAGTTGATTATCATGCGATGTTTGCACTCGAGCTGAGTTTGGTTTGCAGCTGATAACGGTGAGTTTCTGTTGAACGTGTGCCATTATGCACTCGAGCGATTGCTTGCTAGTAAGCAACGAGTTGTTGGACACTAGAAATCTTTTCAAGATGAACTCTGGTTGCATGGCGTGTTGATCGGCTCATTTGGCAATTTGCGCGCGTCGATTGCAGTCCTTTTCAAGTTTGTTAACAAGGCAAGATGCACGTCGTCGGAGTTCAAGGCTTTGCTGCCGTTGCTGCTATACTCGTGGCGTATGTCGACGGTCAACTGGAGCCAGGGAGCAATGGCATCCTGAGCTACCAGGAATACCAGTTGCAGTTTCTTGCCAGCAAGGAGTCTACGACTCGAGACCACGAGCCGACTTCTGCTGACATCGAGCCGCTCATTCTCGGCGGTGGCATCGTCCCACCCGGCACCAAGACGTACACCTCCGGTGTGCGTCCGTCGGCGAACGGCACGGACTTTTGCGGTGGGTCCTCATCACCCCAACGCACGTGCTCACTGCCGCGCACTGCTTGGCTGGAGATATCCAGTACGTCTCAGTCGGCACGCACTTCTTGAGCGGCACCGACGACGGCGAGCAGATTAAGGTCGTGAAGAAGACTCGCCACCCCAAGTACGCGAGTGAGACCAACTCGTTCGACTTCCTGGTCCTCGAACTTGCAAATGCAAGCTCCTTCTCACCCGTAGCACTGGCCAAACCCGACGACTCAGACGTCACTGGTGGTGGCAACGCGACGGTCATGGGGTGGGGCGCGACGTCGCAAGGCGGTCCCCAGTCCAACGAGCTGCTGCGCGTCGACGTGCCGATCGTCAACAACTCGGCCTGCGCCAAGCTCCTCGATGTCGACACCACTATGCTGTGCGCAGGTGGCGTCCTTGACATGGACTCGTGCCAGGGTGACTCGGGTGGTCCTCTCATCCTGGAAAAGGCCACTGAAGACGTGCTCGTCGGCGTCGTCAGCTGGGGGAACGGCTGCGGACTCGCCGGGTACCCCGGAGTCTACGCCCGCGTGTCTAAAGCAATCGACTGGCTCAAGACCGTCGCCCCAGGCATCTCGTTCCGTTAGTTTAGTTCAGACAAACTACCTACAACTAGTACGCTACAACACTTGTGTAGCAAAGTGCAAGCTGCACCTGGAATGGCTACATTCGTACTTACTCGAACATAGCTACACTTTCGCTCGCCCAATCACCGCCGCTCAAATGACTGGTTCAATGCGTTAATTGCAATTGATTTCATTGACACATTGACACACGAGTCTGCTGCGTCTCCAGCAGCTCCTCGTGCCCTTCCTGAGCGTCTCCCGCCCCGTTTCAATGGCCCGTCAGCAGCGCAAGAAGGCCCGCGCCCACGTGGCTGCGGCGCACTCGAAATCCGCCAATCAGGAGGTCTCCAACAAGCCTGAGGACGCGCTAAGTGCCGCTGCAGTGGCCGCCACCTTTGGCGACGAGGCGGACGAGGTGCCAGTGGACAATGAGGCCGAAGCTGAAGAGGCCGAGGACGGACAGAGCTTGAGCCGTGGCCAGCGCAAGCGCTTGAAGCGCCGCGCCGCCTTCATGCGGAAGATGGGGATGGTGGCCCGCGTGGCGCAGGAGCAGAAGCAGGAGGCCCAGACCAAGGAGCTCGGCGTGTTCGCGGGCCTGGAGGCTCTGCAAGACTCTTTGTTCGAGGCGGACGCTGACCAGAAGAAGGGCGAGAAGCGAGCCAAGCACAGCTCCAAGAAGGCTCTGAGCGGCCGACAGCGCCAGAAGCTGGCGGTCAGAGAGCTCGGACAGCTTAAGGCCGTACAGACCCACTCGTCGTTCAAGGCCGACCCGTTCGCGGCCATTCAGGCACATTTGCAGAACACGGTCGTGCAGGCGAACCAGGAGCTGCTGCAGAAGACGAACGCTGCGGCTGCGAAGAGAACGGGGGAGCGAACAAAATGGACGTCGAGGCCTAAGGGGGCATGAACCGAGAGTTGGCAAGAACATCTTATAGTATACATTTTTGACGCAATGTCGTGTTGGTTTGCTTAGCTGCAGTGAATGAAGGAAGGAAATGACAAGGACGCGCTGACTATTCGGTGTTGCAGAGCAGACAGACGCCGCGGAGTCCCCAGTGGCGCGGAGGACGGCCCGGTGGACACTTCATGGTGACCATGAACACGAAGTAGCGGTCAGTTCGAGTAGCGTACTTGTAGCATGGACACTCGAAGGGTCCGACAGATCCGTATAGCTCCTTGCGTGACTTCGTCTCGAGCTCCTTGGACATGCTGTTGACGTGCAGGACTGGCAGAGAGGTGAATAGCTTCTTGGGCTCAGATTCGACAATGGTGCCATCAGCCTTGCTCCATGTAGCGCCATCCATGAAGAGTCCATAGATGTAGACACCTTCACCAGGAGGTGCACGCACCTGCTCAGCACGCTCAAACGTGGTGACTTCCGTGTGGTACACCACGTCGTCCAGCGCCCACTTGTCCGTCTTGGAGTGCTTACGTGTGACCTCCTGCTTCATGGCCGTCAGCATACCCTGCGGGTTGAAGAAACCTGTAAGCCAGAACGAGTTCGGTCGGCGCGTGTTAAGCCATGTGCGGTTCTGCTCGTCTCGCGAGATCAGCGACGAGAACCACAATCCAAGTGTGGGCAAAATCCACGAAAACTCGTCACCTACTGACGTGCGCAACCACGAAGGCGGCACCTTGGCGTCGAAGATAGCATCGAGCGTCCAGCTCAGCTCCTCGGTCATCACCACTTCGCCACGGATGGCCATCTGTAGTGCCTGCAACATGGAGCGCACTTTGGCAATCACACGCTGCAAGCGTTGGATCTCCTGGAACAGGAAGATGTTGAGCGGAATGGTCAGTCCTCCCAGCTTGTTGATCTTGGCTTTGTAGTCATCCTCGTTGTAGTCTTCCGGCAGTCGGTCTAGCAACTCCTTAGCCTTGTCACACACAACATCTTCGCGAGAAACACCTGACGACCCACCTCCACCCTTGGGCTGAGTATCTCCGAGAGTCGTGAGCAGCATGTTCACTTCCTTTACACGATACGTTAGATCAGCGTTCGGATGCAGCCCAAAGATCTCAGGTGAGTCAATTTCGGGGAACGTGTGGCAAAAGTGCCGATAGTCGTCAATGTTGTCTGCCACGGGAATACGGTAGTTAAAGTCGTTCGGCAGACGGAAGATCGGTTCCGCCGGGTTGTAGCTGAATGTTGGCGAGCACACGTCGGGCGTGAGGCACCACTCGGCGTAGAAGTTAAACAACCGTCGGTCCATGTTATCCGTGATCTTGCCGCCGTACTGGACCTCTGCGACCATGTATTGCAGTGTGGGCCACGAAATTGGCCCGTTGTACAAGTGCTTTTCGAGGAAGATTGTGCACGCAGACAAATCGCCATTGTTGTACTCGTACGGGATGCCCCAGCCCAATGGTCCAAATTTCTTTCGCTCGATGACAACCGAGTGCAGGAAGCACAAATTGAACAGTAGCTGCCTCCATTGAGACGTTTCCACGCGCTCCAGCTTTTCCTGATCAACCATGACAGTGTATGATCGCAACAAACCAGCGCGCAGTCCCTGAGGGGGTTCATTCGTCACCTTCGTGGACAGTTGTAGCAGACCCAGTGGGAACTGGTCGTTAGGAAGTGCCGTAAGGAAAAGTCGGAAGCCTGGGTCCATCGTCTCCGTTAGTTTGAGCATGATATCCTCCATCTGCTCCATGAGCTCCAGACCGAGCTCACAATTCTGCAATAGCACCCACGTGCCATTCACAACAGCAGCATTAATAGCCTTTAGTGCCACTGGTTCCTGGCCTTCACCCATGGATACAACTGCAGGCGATGGATTCTTTTGCTTGCGAGCAAGCATCTCAATGCTCTCTGTGGGGTCAGCGCCAATAGACAGCAGGAAAATTACAGGTGTCTCGGCCATCATCTCAGCAAAGATACTCTCGATGGTGTCGGTCACGGGCTCCACGTATCGTGGTCCCATCTGCTGGGTATTCCGAATGAATTCTTTTGTTGTAAGAATTGTTCGATCCATACGCAGGGAACGCACAAGCAGTAGCTTATAGTATGGTCCAATGGACTCGTTCTCTGCGAGACGGGCTTCGTAGTCAGGAATAACCACAGTTTCTGGCTCGTTGTCTTCATACCAGCGACGCCACATACCCTCGTTGGACGCCATTTCATGCGGCAAGTTCGTGAAGAACTTGCAGCTTTGTGAAAGTTCGATCACATTTAGCCAGGCTTCATTTGATATCCACGAAAACGGTTTGCGCCGTACTGAGTTGATATCCAAAGCAGCACCACCACGCGTTAGTAGTGTGACTTCTTCGCGGGTCAGCAAGTTGTCCGTAACGAGGATCTTCAGCGTGAGCAGCAGGACAAACGTCAGCTTATCGCGCTCATAGAGACCGCGGTTAATGTAGCGGTAAGAAATGTACGTCATTGTTTCAATAATATTTGCCACACGTTTGGAGGCCAATGCAGCCTTCTCAGCGACATCCATCGACTTCATAAACAGCGCAAGGAATTGATTCAACGACGTCTGGTACATGCAGTTGATAAGTGACGTTTCTACCACGGAGAAATACAGCACAGAGCCACGTGTTGCCACTGGACGAAACTGCTCACGTTTTTCGTTGATAGACTTCCGTGTATCAGCGGCTGCAATAAGTTTGTCTTTCACCTCGGCTGCCTTCTCCTTCGTGTTCGCTAGCACCCCAATAAGTTCCTCATCCTCCAGTAAATTACCCGTATTGGATGTCAGTCGTTCCAGCAACGATGCATCCAGCGCTAACAAGGACTTCGTGTTCATGTTGACATCCTCTAGCACTTGAGCCAGCTGCTCCTCGAGAGCCTTTTGCTCTTTGCCGATCACACGTCCCAGTAACTGCTCTTCAAGACCCTTGATCGTGACAGTAAAGTCAATCACTGTGGTCTTAGCTTGCAGTTCCGGGCCGAAGTGTGGGTTGGGCAGTCGCGTGATGAAGTACATCGAAAAGGCTGGACTAAATTCCATGTTCTTATCGGACACATTGATGGACATACTTTTACCCTTGACGATGATCTGCTTCTCCAACACAGGGTCCAGCATTGGGTCAATATCCTCCTCAACACCAGCAACAATGAGTGCCTTGCCTTCACCCATGCAGAATTCCAGTTGGTCCTTTAGCTTAGGGTGATTCAAAGACGTTGTCCCGTAGCTTGGCACACGGTCGACTTCTTTATTTTTGATCCAGGACAGAGCCTGACCCTGTGGATCAACAAGCAGCGGGTATCGAGACGAACGCGTGACCATAATACCATTTTGAATCGACAATGAGTCAGTGGGGAGTCCCTGCATGTTCCAGTCACCAACTGTACCAATATCCACAAGGAACGTAATCACGTCAATATCCACAGTAACAGGAACACTACGTGCTTCACAGTCCGGTACAAACTTGCTCTGTACCATGTAAGTACGGAAGTCTTGATTAAACGGACCACAGTAAGACACAAAGGCGCACGCAACAGCACAGTCGCCCACTAGTCGCCTCTTCAGATCAGCGAAATTGTTTGAATCATCTGTCCAACGAATACGTTCACCTGCAAGTCCATTGATAAGATCGGAGGCCTGCTGCATCTTTCGTGCTAGAGCATTTGCACCATCCTCAATTCTCTTCTTCTCGGCCATTTGCGCTTCGAACAGCTGCTGTAACTCGTTCAGTCGCTCCTTGCACTTCATTAGTCTATGCTCAGCAGCATTCAGGGCTTTGTTAGCAGCTTCCATCTGCCCTTCGGCAATGGTAAGAGCTTCCAACTTCGGCTTGACCACCTTTGAGGCCTCGTGGTAGAACTTCATGGCACGTACCCATGTGCACAGACCTTCAGCAGCCAATGATGCATTTTTTGCTACGCTGGGCTGGAAGCCCTCAAGCTCAATGTAAGGAGCCAACAACTCGATAGTCTCTTCGTTAATCATATCCTTACCCACTGCACCGAAGTTTTGCACGTTCTTCAGGAAGTTTGAGTCGCTCATCATCGACTGGGCATACGGTGAGAATGATGTCTCACAGAAGTCAATCTCCTGCTTTGCCACATTCAGCTTCACTGGTTTTACGGAGATCAGGGGCAATTTGAACAGGATAAGCACACCGTCAAAGACAAGACGAATGATATCGGCCGGCTTCGCCAACTTCTTGATTTCACCAATGTGTGCCGGCTTGATCGAGTCGATGGCTGTTTCGGCTTCCTCAACGAACGGCTTTGCCTTGGCAAGATCATGTTCACATAATTCCTTCTCAGCGGAGATACGAGCTGCATCTTCTTCGCACTTCGCTTTAATCTGTGCAACTTGGTCACCTTCCTTGTGCGCTTCTGCTGATGAAACTTGCAATGACTGTAGCATCGTGTTCGTCTCCTCTGTGGCTTTCTCCAGCTTGACTTGCTCATCTGCCAGCACAATCGACATGGCGCGCACATCCTCAGCACCCTGGATGAGCTTTTTCAGCCCTAAATTCACACGTTGTTCTTTCACTTTGATCTCATCAAGCTTTACGCCGTACATCTTCTTGTATGACTCGATAAAGCTTAGATATGACTTCGGTGTCTGGTATACACGGCGTCGCATCTTTTGGAAGTATTCCTCGCACAAGTCAGTGACAATACGATGGACCATGCCCATGTGAGTCATTAAAGCTTGTTTAGTTGTCGCATCACACTCCATGGCGTAGTCCTGAATGAAGCCCTTTGACACTGCAATCAGTGCATCTTCAGGCCACGGAAGAAACCAATCAATGGTGGGACCACTAATTAAACCCGGGAACTTTCTCGCACGATCCGCAAACTTCGCATTCAAAGGAGACATGCATAGAACCACGTGAAGGTTGTCGCGCACACAATCTGTGAAATACTGCTTGAGGTTCGTCTGGCTCTCTGCCTGCCCGGGACGATCCTTCACAAAGGAATTGCGCAAGTCGGCCGTCATAGCCATCATTTCATCCTTAGCAAACAAGCCCGCAACCTCACCTGTCATTAGAATAGAGTTGAGAAGCTCCAGGAAGATTTCGTTTTTGATCTCAGCATCTGTGAATAAAAACGTCGTAGACTTGCGCAGATGACCTGCCGACTTGTACAACGTGCGAATATCCTCCATGAACGAGTTTGTGTTATATGTCTTGGTGAGTACGACTTGGAAGATCGTTGAGCCCGCCATGTACGCTGCTAAGCGTGTCAACGACTGTTTACCGGATCCACCGACGCCAACAAGCAAAGCCGAGCCTCGCGGCATCTCCAGCAGACGCGAAATACGCAGCAAATGGTCCAGTGCATCATCGAAGAGCACTAGTCGCATTTGCCTCTGAGGGAAGTCAGTGTTATACTTGTCTAAGAACTCGAGCACACGCGAGCGCACATCTGCAACTGAACCTCCTGGCTCGTAAATCTTGAGTGCAGCGTCAGCGACCCCTCCTTCTTCATCTTCTTCTGGGTCACGGAGGAAGTTCACCATGCTGAACTGCTGCCGACTAAACTCTTCCAATGTGTCGCCAAAATGAGCTTTAATGAGCTCCTTCATGTATGTATTATAGACGTCTTTGTCCTTGTGGTTCGTTAGCTTGTCGCAGAACACGCGACTACATTCATGTTTCCACGTGAGCAAGACAACCTGGCCAGGGTCCATCTTCGGAAGCTTCCCTGAGTAACGCGGATGCCACCACCGCTTGTAAATGTCTCTGGCGGAGTCAGCAAGACACCCTGGAATACGCGACTAAGCTCGCGCATGTTGAAGATGTAGTGGAACTTTGCCGGGGTCGGGAGAAGTTTGGCTTTCATGAAGTTCCACAAGTCAATAGTTGCGCGTGTGAGTTTATTCACAATCACCAATGAGTCCTTACTGTACGTGTCTGTGTCGAACCGCCCGGCAAGCATTTGTCCGTAGATGTCATCAATAGACGTCAGTGAAGGTAAAATGAGATTGAACAGGTAGAATTGGCGTTTTAGTCGGTTAGGAATGTCATTACGACCGCCACCTGGGTGACCCATAGCACCCACGTACTGCAAATCCTCACAGACCTTGAAATCACCACGTCGGTCCTTTGAGAGGAAACAGAATCCACTTAGCTCAATGATCATGCGCACAATTTCGAGCGTCGGCTGGTCACCCCAGGCGTTTACTAGCGGCATACTGAGATCATCTAGGAAAACAGTCATTTTCCTCCGGGAGGACCGAAGCTTTTGCCACCGCGCTTATCCAGCTCACTCTCGACGGCGTTTTGGAACATAAACGGAGTCGTAGCGCTTGAGAAGTTGACACGCTTGATCATCATAAAATCTGGGTTAAGATCATTGAAGAACATGAGCGCGGAAGATGTCTTCGCAGTACCAGGGCCACCGACCATAAGCACGGGTTTCCGTTGCTTATGCAGATTCTCAATGAGATACAGCGTTCGAACTGAATCCATGGTTGGAACCAGCAAATTCGAAAAGTCTAGCTGCTTAGAGCCCTTGGGGTACTCCCACTTGGCAGGTCTCCAAACCTTCCACTCCCAGCTCTGCGGTTCTACAAAGTACTCATAAACCGTCTGGCCAGGTTCACATTTAGGTAGGAGTGCGTTGTCATCATACTGGCGAAGCCATTCGTCGAACTTGACGCGATCCTCCTGCTCTAGGAGTGATCCGAGAGACCAGCAGATGCAGTACAGGTAAAGTTTTTCAAGCTGAATCGCCAGCTTTGCGGGGTCTTCTGACAAGTTGTTGCCGTGCTCACCGAGGAGCAACCCCGTCAACAGGTTATACAGCCGAGATGCCTGGCCTACACGAGATACGGGCATGACACCCTCCGTATTACGATTCAAGTAGTCAAAGCAGTGACCGGGATTAACGGGGCTATTCTCGCCCATATACTTCATGAAAAGATCACGCAGGATTTGTTGGTGAGTCGGAGGGCGTTTGCGGATCCAGGCCTCCACAACAGGTGCCCAATCAAGATCTGTGTCACTGATAAACACAATGCCGGCTCGAGAGACCGTGGCAGGACTTGCATTCACTAACGTCTCGACCTCGAACATAAGCTTTACATTGTCCGTCATCGGCATGCGGTCACCGTTCGCCAGAGTCAAGATCTTGTTATCGTCGAGCACGGTATTTAGATCCTCAATCCAAATAGCATCAACGGGTCCATCACAGGTCATCCACATGATGAACTTGTTCGCTTTGTTATTGTACTTAGCCCACATTGCTGCAAACACGCCCGTTGTCCACTCTCCGGACATGGGGTCAACCTCACCATACATTTCTGCCGCACGAATAGCTTTCGGGTTTAGCTTCGATTGCTTATGCACAATAGTTGTGGTAGTCGTTAGAGCCTGCATCAACACATCAAAAATCTTCGTTTTACCACCACCCGTGGGCCCGACAAGCATGATGCCGTGGCGCACCAGCTGCGTCTCGTACAGCTGGATGACTTTGTTGAACCACCCTGGGTGGTCGACAATTCCTTGCCTATCGATTTCTCCTTGCAGAGCGACCGTTAGTTCGGGATATGACCCCTTTGGAGGGAACTGGACAGTCGGGAACAAATCTGCGAGTAGCGACAGGAAAAGCGGAACATCCTGTGCGACCAACTTAGACAGGTTCATATCACGGAGCGTTTGGTACAGCAGCTTAGATTCCAAGTCATTCCGATTATCGCGCTTGATTTTACCAGCACTTCGTAGCACAGCAAGAATATTTCGCAGGCCCCAGTCATAATGTTTTTGTGCAGACAACTGCTCTTTACACGTGTTGTACAGAATAAAGAATTTCTTCGCGAGATCCTGATACTCTGAGTACCCCACAGAACAGAGCTTGACCTTCATAATAATCTCAAAGTCAGGCACCATCATAGCTACACCACGAAATAAGGCCTTCAAGTTTTCAGGTAACTCTTGACGGCCTGCATATCCTGGGTTCATTGTGATGAAGTATCCGCATACTGGAGTAAGCAGAATATTCTGCGGGTCTCCAGGGAATTGAAATATTTTGCTCCGGTCTTCTTTGCGTTTTGGATCGCTAGCACTTGCTGTGCTACCACGGAAAGCACAGGAAGTTGAATGCGGTTAAACTCATCGAAGCAGCCCCACAGACCACCTTGGCACAAACCCTTGAAGATCTTGGCGCAATCAGTATATTTCTGCTGGTCGGTACAGTTGGTCACCACGACGTAGATACCAAGCGTACGTCCGAGATCTTTCACCGTTTCAGTTTTTCCTGTTCCTGCAGGCCCAGCAGGTGCACCACCAAAGTACATACCCAGTGCCTGGGCTAATGTGATGTAACAGCGATCCGTAAGAGGTGTCACCACCAATCGCTCCTTAGAACCTAAATACTGAATTGATAGTTAAAGTCAACGTCGGTAATCGAGATAACACATGCTCCATCGGCGTTAAATTCGTCGCCGTTTCCGGGTCGCCAATAAAAGCGAGCCTGCTTGAGCCATTCGAAATCGTTAGGGTCTGATATTTTCTTCTGCTTATACAGCGTCGCCAAGTCCGTCATCACATCACGCTGGTGCACGTGAATTGTCACGAGAGTCTCAATTTTGATACGATTCTCTTTAGAGCCGAGATCACCAAGACACCAGTTTGAAAGCTCGGTAAGCACCATAGCCTGTTTGGTGCTGGTATCTTTCATGATGTTCTTCTTAGCGCGGCACTGCTCAAGCGCTGTCTGGATGTCAGTCGTCCACATCATTTGAATGCCGAGTAGCGCAAATTGCGCGACGTACCGGTCAACAAACTCACGCAGACGCTTCAAATCGTTGCCTACAACACCGATATCCATAGCACTCTGCCGGCAAATGTCCTTCATCGTGATCTGCATTCCTCGAAGCAATGTGGCTAGCCAGTCTTCGATATTACCTTGCGCTTTAACGATCTGTGAAAAGCGTACTTCCTCGACACCTGACACCATCGTGTGAATCAACGTCTTGTCCTTCTTGTCATGATACACCTTCTCAACCGAATCGAACACCTTTTCGTAGTGCTCATTCATGCTCAGCGGATCACTTCCTTGTGATAGGATCATCAAGAGGCCCGGATTAGACACAAAGTAAAATCGTGGGAACTTGTTACGCTTTTGCTCCAAATACCCTTCCAGACTTTTTGGCACTTCTCCAGCTCCGAGTACATTGTCGGCAAGCAAGACTTGAGAAGTTCGCTGGAGCAACAGGCCACAACATTCTTGATCTCCTCGGACTTTGTCATAATCTTAGCCCAGTCTTTATCAACCTTCTGGAACTTTTTAGCTTCCACGGGCATCTGCTTCGCAATATCACCACCCGTAAACACAGACTCAAGCGAGCACCACAGCATTTGCACCTTAATCCACCGCTCAAGGGTTTCTGAAGTGTCGGACAGCTGCTCCAATTTCGTCTGCGCCACATCCTTGAAGGGAATCACATGACGCATAGACAACATTGTCTGCAAATTCATCTGCGTCTCTTCCAGCTCTTCTACGACTGGTACGACGGCCTTCAAAATCGGCACATTGCGGCTCTTCCAGTCTTGGAACTGGAACTCCTCCGTCTCCCATCGAGCTGAAATTTCTGCAAGTTGAATCTCAATCTTCAGTTGCTTGTCAGCACCATCGGTGACCTCTTCGATTTCAGATTTAAACTCAACGATGTTGGCGTCCATAAGAGCCTGCAATTTGAAATCTGCCGCTGTAACGTCCAATTGTGTATTCGTAGTCGCCATAACCGCTTCCCAGTGCCGAGGCTTGATCGATTCCTTGCTCAGTTCTTGCAGTAATGGGAGGACATCCGTGAAGTCATCAATCATTTTCTTCAAATCTGTATATGCCTCCCATTCACGCAGCTTCCCGGGCATTTTCTTACAGCGTAGGGAGAATGCATCCACCTTTTCAGTCATGGACTGCACCCTCTCAGCGACGGAAAGCCACGGGATTTGCTTCCACTCTTCGATTGTACTCAAAACATCCGTATACAAGCCAAACAATTTATCCTGAAGTTGTAGTTCCTTCTTGGTCATCTCCAACTCCGGATACGTCGTTTTGGGCAGCGCAAATAGTTCTTCTCCCGACAAATACAATTCATGCTTACGCTCGCGAATCTTGTACTCCTCTTTGTACCGATTCAGTCTCTCCACAGCTTCTACCGGGGAATGCCGATAACCATGGGTCCGTTCGCAAGATAGTCTTCACGGAAATGCTTCACATCGACAATCAATTCCTTGATGTCGCGAAGCAGCCCCCGTTTGAAGCCTGCCTGGGTCTTGCTGAGCTCGTCTGTGCGAGTTTCAGCATGCTTAATAAGTTTGCGCCAGTTGCTGCGCAGAACCGACTTCTGGTCCATTTCCTCTTTCTCCATAAACCCGTCGGGAAGGTAGTATTCCAGCATTTCATACATGTCCAGCACTGGATTAATCTCCATGTTAATGCCGCTCTCACGCGCGCGAACCTCCTTCAATAAGTTCATAACGAAGCGAAGCGAATCAAATCGACAACTTTCCGATTCAACTTGCCCATCGTCGAACGGAAATATTCCGTCAATGACTCCATCTTTCGTCGCGCCTGATTGTGCAAGTTGTCGGAGAATTTCAACTTCCATTGCGAGTTTTCGTGCTTGAGCTGCAGTTTAATGTTCCGCGTATTTAGTGATAGTGCACCGATATTGTGGATGGGGGTCAGACCCGAAATCTCCTCGTCAATCTGGACGAACGACTTTAGCTTCTTCTCAAAGTCCTGTAGCTCCGGGGTTTTCTTCAGGAAATTGTCATATGATACGTCCTTCTGCTCCATCCACAACCACTCGTATTTCTTAAACGATCCAAGGTATTCAGTCACATTGTTGCGGAGTCCTTGAACGCTACCTGTCAGCAAAAGCACGACGCGCACAATTTCGATGTCCTTGGTTATTCGATCGAAAAACGTTACTTTACCTGCGTTGGGGTGCCATTAGCACCAACATGGCTGTTGCTGTCAGATCCAGCAGAATTGGGCACAGCCGAGGAAAGATCACTCTGGCCCCAATCTAGCAGTTCCTTTGAACAACTTAGGATTGTTTGCGCGGCTTTATTAATTGCCAGCTGAATTTCATCAAGCGACGGATGCAGTTGAACATTTGGAACACTGAGCTGCACATCAACCTCGAAGAAAGGGCGCTCTATCGTGAAAATGTTGGACGACACGCGAGAGGCCACACGCTTTTTGATAGTGTTCAGGAGTTCTTCGTGCAGTGCAACAGAGCTTGGTACATAAAGTGGTTGTAGTGCTTTTTAAGCTTCATCGCCTCGTCATTCGAAACGCCTTCGATGTGCGAGTCGAGCGGGTACTGCATGATGATTTTAAGCAAATCCTCCACTGCATTTTCTATCTCAACGTTCTTGCCTTGCAACAATGCTCCTGCCCGCTTAATGTTCGCGCCTTGCATGGTCACAAATTCGTCTAGAGAAAAAGACTGATCAACAGGAAGATCCACTAACATGGTTTTCGATACGATACGCATGTTTTTCTCGATTCGGTTCTCGATAATGTCGTTGATATTGGTAACCAACTCTTCCAAGTGTTGCAGACCCGAATGAATGTGATTGCGATACGCCTCGATATTCATGCTAGTCCACGTTAACGTTATCATGCCTGGACGCAACTTGAATTCCATGTCGTTAAAGTGCGGCCGCAGAAGCATGGCAGTCACGGGAATCACCTTCGTGACGATGCGGTCGTACTCGGCTAGTGCATATTGAAGCTCGTTGTAGTAATTCTTGAACTTATCCTCCTGGAGCAGCACAATCTTCGCAGCTTCGGGTATTTCAATACCCATGCGATCCAAGCATTTTGCCTCACGCAAAAGCTGCAGAATTTCAGGGTCAAAGTTAACGTAGAGTTTGTTGTCCTCTGGGTGGCGAATGATGAGCGTGGCTTGCAAGCCAGCTTTTGCGGTATCGATGTACTGAACCCACGCTTGGTACCAAATGTACTCGAATGCGACTAACGTTCGTGCCACTTTATTGTACATGCGGATGATACGTTTTGCATCTTTGCTTGCGAGAACATTCTGGTTGGACTCGAACTTTTTCATGGGCTCTTCGATCCGCTTCAGCAGGTGTCTGGACCATGTGATATTGCCCGCCACTGGAGGCAGGTTACGCGGATATGGCGGGTTTTGCTTGTACTTCTCGTATTGCTGCAGTACATGCTCAAGCTCCAGCCCGTAGTTCTGAAAAATGACGTTGAACTTGGAGTCCAGATCGGACTTGAGGTTCTCACGCTGCAATATCGTCTGAAATTTACGGAGGAGATTCAGTGAGTGCTCGATAGAAGTGATGTTTTCGAAGGAGTCGTTGATGAACTTTTGAAGCAGCCCCTCGAGATCTGAAATACGGACATTGAACTCGACGTAATCTCTATCGAAGCGGTTGTTCTTGTAGTCCAGCAGGTCGTGGTTGCGGTACTGGAATTCACGGATGATCGAGTTGAACTTAGCAATAAGGTCCTCCATCCCCTCAAGCCGGTGCTGCCCCAGCGATGAAAACTGGTGGATTGTCGTAAACATGTCAATCAGCTTCATGACACGACGACAGAAGAGATCGAATTTACCAAATATCTTCATTTCGTTGAACTCGAACTGTTTGCCTTTCGGTGTAGCAAAGAGCTTGTCTTTCGTCACACGATACTGCTGCTGGTAGGCCTCATTCAACTTGAGGCACGAATCGAGGTGACGCACAAGCTCCTCGGGGTCCTTGTCCCACATCACCTCGTAGGACTCACCGCCCGTTACACAATGCTTGCAGTTCGTGATCATTTGGTTCGTGATTTTCGTGAACAAGTTCGCCATCCGCTCGGTTGTGTTGTAGTATCTAGCGATGGAGTGAATCATCTTAATAGAGTTCATCAAGGCTGGCAAAGTGTCGATGATGGAGCTAGGCGTGCCATTGTAGAGCGGAACGATGAACTTTTCCAGCGTGAACAGGTACTTCACGTTGTCCTTTGCCTCGTTAGCTGCCTCTGTGATGCCAATATCGATCTGTTTCCACCGCCGCAGCAGCGTTTGAATGCGCTGCTTCGTGTCATCACTGACACTCTTTGTAGTTCGGCTGAGTACAGCAAAAACATCCTTGTACTCGTTCATCTTCAGCTGCTCCGTGATACTGGTCAGTCGCTGCATTCGCCGGCGCCAGTACTCCAGCTCGCCCATCGGCCCATCGTCATCAATCGTTTGGTCATTATTCTTGCCATCGTTCGTCGTGTTGGTCTCCAGGTACGTCGATATCACGTCACACCACTCCTTCAGCACCTCTTCGTAGTGAGCAATGAGCTTCGGCGAGTCCGACACCTGCAACGCTCGAGCTCCATTGGCGCCATGTCCTGTATTGTTCACCGTCTCTGCCAGGATCGTGCGATCCGGTCGTCTGAGCTCCAGTCCACTGTCCATGCTGTTCAACGCCTCCTGCAGGTCGGTGGCAAACTTCTCCGACTCGGTCATAAACTCATTCTTCAGGTCCGAGTCGGCTTTCCCCACTCCTCCTTGGCCTTGAGCAAGGGCGAGAACAAGCTGCTGATCGTCGTCTCTAGGTCTCTCAAGATGTTGGGCGCCAGCTCTCCGAAGCAAATGGAGTTGTCGCTGCCCTTCTGAACATCTACCGGCTTCCCGTCCGCCGTCGTCCTCAGAAAGAAGCAGCATTTCTCCCTGATTGGAATGGACGTCCCGAGGGACACACACAGTTTACTAGAGTTATTGCCGAGGTCGCCAGTGCTCTGGCCGTTCGTGGCGCCGTTCTCGGCCGCAGCCCCGCTCTGGAAGTGCACAAACACTCTGCAGGCATCTTTGCCGCTCAGCAGCTCGTCGAAGAGCTGGCGTGTGGTGGGCGCCGCCAGGAACTCGTTGGCCTCGGCTGCTGTCACCTGTGGCTCGAACGTCTCCACGAGGCGCTGGCTGATCCACTGGAAGCGCGCGTTCGACATCGCAGCCTCGTCTCTCTCTGTGGTCCTGCTGCTTTAACGACCTGCTTTCCCCTGTCCCGTCCCTTCAGCCGTCGATTCCTGACTGCGAGGGGCCTGCCAGCGTCTCTTTAGAAGATCGAGCTGTAACGCCATTTTGCCCTTCGATTACAAAGTCGATAGAAAAGTGAGGAACATTGGCGTGTTAACTCTGGGGACAGTGGGACCTCTGTATACGGCACAAACCACAGATTGAGAGTCTCTTGAATGGGGGAACAATATGTTCAGGCTGTCCACGAGTTGGGCTTGTGGTCGACAGTTGACGAGCTTTAGCCGAAAGTTTAGGAGCGTTTGCAGCGGTCAGATGGACCCGACGCGGCTCGTGCGAGAATCCACTGCGCGAGTGGTCGAGCAGGCCACGCACGTGCAGATCGACGAAGATGCGGTGGACCACCTCGCTGAAAAGTTGGTAGGTAGATAAACACCCCCAAAAAGTATGTAGTGCACATACTTATTTTACGGACTGCTCTGTTGTCATATTTTTCTGTGGTGCATTGTAGGGTGAGAAGTTGAGTCGAGAGGAGCAAGGCATCGTGACGTGGGACAGTGGCGACTTCCACTACTTCGCCGACGTGGAGAAGGACGGCCCACTGACGTGTCAATACGTGTTTGTGCTGGACGCGCTCAACTTTTGTTTCTGGCCCACTAAAGAGTACGACTAATACCAGTCTACCAAAAGAACAAGACTTAGCTGACACTATTGTTCAATTGGTGTTTGGCAGCATGGAGTATGAGCACTTGGCACGGGGGCTGAAGACGGCGCTGCTGCGTGATCCGCACGCTCTGGACGCTAAAAACTTGGCTGCGGTGACCAACGAGACTGTCGCGTCCTGGTTCCACCCGTTCACGCCGCCGCAGTTAGATGAGCGACGACGCAAGGTCCGAGAGGTTGGGGAAGTGCTGCAGTACTCACTGACGGTTTGGCGCTGAACCTCATCAAGCAGGCGGAGTTCTCGGCAGTGGAGGCTATTCGCCTTGTTCTTGCGCATTTCCCTGGTAAGAAGTGAAGCTCCAGCTTCTCAGACTTAATTGTAGCTGAGCTTTACTAACTCGTTGATTTTTCTAGGTTTCGAGACCATGCCGTCTACAAAGGTGAACAAGTGCACTTCTACAAGCGCGCAGATCTTGGTCGGGGATGTGTGGGCTGCTTACGGGCGCCGTACGTCGGGTCTCGCCTCGTTTCATGATATCGGCAAACTGACAATGTTTGGTGAGGAAATTGCGTCGTTAGATACTGATTGTTTTTCCAGGCTAAGTGCTAATGGTCGCTTGTTCCTGATGCGCTGCAGCTGATTACCGCGTGCCACAAGTGCTTCGCCCCGAAGGTGTGATGGTTTATTCTACGGAGCTTGCTGAAATTGTTGACAACGGAAAGGAAATCCCAGCTGGAAGCAAGGTAGCCCACCTTGTCTCCACTACCCACTGCGTAGTGCTTGTTCTAACCCACCACCGCCTACATCGTTATATTAATTGCTGTAGATGGAGCTGGAGATCCGCGCGGCAACAATTCAGGCGGTCGAGATGCTGCACAAGAAAATGACCAGTCAGGGACATCATCTGCAGGTGATCGAACTCGACTGGCTTCTTTGGCAAATTGGTGAGGACAGTAAGAATAACCTGCAACCGCACCATCGCACGTGGAGCATATACTACTGAAGTATTCAATGCCCAGTGCAGAGGCAGATACAAACGGAGCATGTTACCAAAGTCTACGCCCGAGATGAAACCGGACCAAATCAGGTAACGAGTACGTTTTCCAGCATAGTTATTATACGTGGACTGGGCAGTAACAACTCGATACAGAAGTAAAGTGAACACGCAGGTGTGCTGAAAACTCTATTACCATGTCGCGGCGCCATCTATTTCACTTCTCCTGGCGATGCCACAGTATCACTCAATGCTCTCACGAATCCCGCCACTTCCACCACCCCTCTCCGATAGTCGGTAAAACTTTTGATAACTTCTGTAGCTTCACGGCGTCTTGGATCTTGATATCGATACCAGCAGTAGGCCCCAGTATCTCCCTGATCACCGCGAAAGCCTCCCTAATGGTCGCTTTTGTGGATGCGGGCAATATTGTTTTCCTTCTTGTCGACCCAGCAGAAATGTCAATCACCGTTGAAGTCAGTAAGCAGTGCCACCACTGGATCTTCGGTGAGCAGACCTAGAGCAATCAGCTCTGACAACGCCTGAAAGACGGATTGTCTTTTCGAACTTTTCTTCACTTAACTTCAGGCAAGTCCAGCACATAGTCTGAGTTCTCCTTGACGATATCACTGAGTATGAGAAGATTGGTACGACCACTGAGCTCAATGTCGGGGGCGCCCTTGACAACAACTCAGAGAATATCTTTTGTTGTTTCCACATCAAAACACGCAAAGCTTCTGATCCTTGCTTGAGAAACTCGCCAATGTTGCTCTTGACATACTCGCGATATTCGACTTTAGCCCACTTTTCAGCATTTGTACGCACAGGTTTCACCGTTATGTTAAAAGCGTGCAAGAGCTGCCGACCCGGTTGAGCCCACGTCCGAGTGGAAATATTTCTTGCGCTTAGTCAGCACAGTCCTCTCGTATATCTCTTTGATCATCTAATTCGTCGCGGTCACTAAACCACCAGCACCTTCTCCATCACTCACGTCGCCCAGTTAACCACTAGCCAGCCCAACGACTCGCAGCTTCGCGCCCGGGATCGGTAGCTCTTTATAGGCACTCGTGTCACTTACACATCTCAGTCACTTCTCATTGTCTTCACTCTTCTCCTCGTCTGCTCCTCCTTCGTTGGTTTCCTCGCCAGAAAGTAGCTTCCCCGCAGGACTGTTGATATTTAGTTACGTCGCCATTCAAATCCTTGATCGCCGTCTTCAAGTTTATTCACCGACTGACCCACATCATTATCCACAGGGAATTCAGCCACACCAACAATCGCACAGACAGCTTAACAATCTTTCCTCGAAGCACAGCAATTCTGTGCTAAATTCTCAGTAGTAGGTTTCAATCGAAAGCGGAGAGTCAACGGTGTGTGAATAAATGGTTAATTAGCATCTTAATATTTGCCGCCGCTTCGCCAGCTACTGCGGAAGCAAAATGCTAACGTGTCATTCGCGAGAAACATCAAAACCTGCAAAGATACTACTACTAGTAGGATTGCTATCTAGCAACCGAGGTGCCCTTCCCTCGATATACCCCCTTAATACGAGTATCCCGCAGACATTATACCAGACGCACTAAGATGCTCCGGTGCCAGTTCAGAGTCGAGCATTCATGCACACGACCGACTCCGACGTTGACGACGACGTCGACTCTGAACCTGACTCCGAATCCGAGTTATTGGGGATGCACTTGGTCTTGGCCAGCTGACTGAACCACTTGGCCGCCGGACGCGCGGTACGGTTCAGGACCGATGCCTCCGGCGTGACGTAGTCCGGGGAACCAATATTCGACGGGAAGTCGACGTAGTACAGACCGAAGCGCGGCTCGAACGAGCCCCACTCGTAGTTGTCCAGGTACGACCAAGCCGTGTAGCCGATGACGTTGATGTTCTCCTCCGTCACAGCCTTGTAGACCTGCTCCATGTAGTTCTTGTAGTACCACATCTGGTCCTCGTTCTCGATCTCTTCGTTGCCGCACCACCCGTTCTCGGTCAGCAAGAGATCAGCCGACGGGTCGTGGGCACTCACCCACTTCATGAGAGCGAGGTATCCCGGCGGATAAGCCGTGAACCAGGCGCAGTTGAGCTCACCGGCACTGTTGCGGCTGGAATTGCGGTAGCCCTCGGGTGCACGACTGTCGTCCACGCCACGGTCCTTCGAATAACCGAGTGCGAGGCTGTCGCAGCTCGTCTGGGAGGTTTCCGAGTCGCAGTCCGTGACGGACTTGGACGCGTAGTGGTTCATCATGAACAGGTCGTACGAACCCTTGACCAGTGCGGACTCCTCGGCCGTAAAGTTCGGTAGACGGTCACCCACCACCTCGCGCATGATTGCCGGGTAGTCACCAGAAATCATGGGCTCGAGGTACCAACCGAAGTCGAATTCCAGAGCACGTTCAGCAGCCGCGACGTCCTTGGGGTTGGTCTCATCCAGCGGATACGGATAGTGCGCCACAAGCACGATGGCGATGCGCGCTAAGGAACGGACGACACCCGAGTCACGGAACTCGCGGAACTTCTGCACGGCCTTCGCATGAGAGCGCATGACGTTGTGGGTCACGATGTATGTGTTGACCTCCGAGTCCTTAAAGCCCGGCGCGTGTGCACCCGAACCGTAGCCGGCTGTGATGAACGAGGATGGTTCGTTGAACGTGGTCCAGTAGTCAAGCTTCTGGCCAAACTCCTGGAAAATGAGCGTCGCGTAGTCGACAAAGTGGTCGATGATCTCCTCGTTGAGCCAGCCCTTGGGGGTTAACTCGTCTTGCAGTGCCGACGGCAGGTCCCAATGGTAGAGAGTGAGAATGGGCTTGATGTTGTTACTCGTCATCTCGTCGATGAGAGCGTGATAGAAGGCGATACCCTCCGGGTTAGCCTCCATGCGGCGCGTGGCGTTATTCCACGTCATGGCACGCGACCAGGAGATGGAGAAACGGAAGGACTCGAGACCATCAATAGCCATGAGCTGGATGTCGCTGGTGTAGCGGTGGTAGAAGTCGTCGGCCACGTTGGCGCACGACAAGTTGGTTTCGCGGCAGAAGTCGTCCCAGATACTGCTGGTGCGACCGCCCTCCTCGTACGCACCTTCCACTTGGTACGCGGCCGTAGCGGAGCCAAACATGAAATCGTCGGTGAAACAGCGCTCTTCGGCAGCAACGGGGCTAGCCGAGACCAGCAGTGCGACGACAGCTGCGGCCGCACAAGGCAGCATTCGATGCAGGAGGTTCATAAGGAACGAAGTAGGTCGGACACGGAGATCTGCGTAGGAGAAGCGAAGTTGACGACTGAGTCTTTGAATGACACGAGACGAGTGCTGGTGACAGCGCTCGCCGTGGGCGTATGCATGGCGCCGACGAGGGCGTTAAAACTTGCGTGGACTGCGGAGGGAAGCCTTTATGGGGGTTTCTTGCAGCGGCGGTAGACTCGAGTATGAAGCGGAGCACGTTTCAAGTAGCCTGCAACTTGCAGGCACTTGTAGTACAAGCGGACGATGCACGTGGTCCGAACTAACGCACTGATCAGAAAAAACTTTGCCTACGACTGCATTCTGCCGGGGCTTTATTGCATTTCCACGGCTACTTTCCATTTAGTACAAGAGCATCTCGACTTGTACCCACCTGCACTGGGTTCGAAATGGGCTCTATTGAAACGCTGAATAATAACCGATTGATCTTAGAATATACTAATCATGCGGAATATATTATTTCAGCCATGCCCGCGCCGGAAATATGTTTTAGCGTAGTAATATAATATTTTATTTCATATCCCCACCGGTCTATGCCAAACGCAAAAGAGTAATCTGTGTGAGTAAGGAACGCCTGATCAAAATAAGTGTATAAGATGATGACGCATTGCTCCTTTCCATCTCGTCCTGTCGTCTTCACAAAACTATGATATATGCAAGGCTATTATTTGTAGCCCCGTTCCTTATTCACGCATATTTCTGTATATAAATCTTTACCCGGCAAAAATTCACTTACCCGGTATCCAAACTCTCGATAGCGTACGTCCGCCATTTGTAGCGCCCCTTCATTTCCAGAAGATCGCGCGCTCGCAACGAACGAGATGAAAGAGAAGGGCAAGAACTTCAGCGTCGAGGAGGCTATGCAGCTCTGTCGCTCCTACTTGACTATCAGCAATGATACTATCAAGGGCACAAACCAGAAGCTTACCACGTTCTATGAGCGAATTGCTGAGTACTTCAACCACAGAGGTCCCCCAATTCCGCGGCGTGCAGGATTCGTTCTCTCGAGACGAAATGGCTGGCTGCAGCAAGTTTTCTGATGCATACGCAACTGTGAAAACCTGAAGAGATCCGGCGCCTGTGCTGACGATCTAGTTCGAGACGCAATGCAGACTTTCGAGGCGATGAACAAGAAGCCGTTCAAATTTCTTCATTGCTGGCAAATTTTAAAAGACGACCCAAAGTGGAAAGAGTTGCGAGCCAACAGCAGTGATGTGCGAGGGAGTGCCAGGGTAGCCGAGAACGAACGATCGGAGAAGCCAGTGGGGGTGAACACTGCCAAAGCCGCGAAGAAGTCTGAAGCAGAGGAGGTGACAACACTGGAAACTCTTGCAGCAGCTTCGTCAAAGTTGTTTTTCTCCGCCATGAAGTGATCCCGTGCCCTCGAATATGCCAACAACCTTGCTCTTTTCTCGACGTCTCTTGATACCCTCGATCCTGACGCTCGAGAGTTCTTTCTGATGCGCCGCAACTCTGTATTGGAGTCACTGCGTGCGTCGCAAAGCCAACGCAGCACAGACACAACCGAGAGCACATAACGTGTTGGCGATACCAGTTTGGCCTTAACTACCGAGCAAGAAAACGAGCGGCAACAACAATTGATGGTCAACAACATGAGCGACACAACAGGGAGGTGCATATTGACGAATACTAGGATTAGTTTCTCGAAATTCATAGTCGTACCAACTATATCTAGTCTTCGTCTTCAGTATCGGATATGTATAGCTGTCTACGACGAGCTTTGTCTTTCACAGATGCTCAATTAAATCGTGCTGAATAGCACTATGCGCCCCTGGTTCACAAAGGCGCGCTATTTGCTACAAGTACCGATCAATCTTTGAGAGTTACTGGCAGTCGACAAAACCTCAGCCGATTCAAAGGTGGAATTTCAAGAAATGCATCGTAATCGTTGCGTTCATCGTCAATTATCATGTTGTGCATTATCACAGCCGCTTTCCAAATCCTCCGAAGTTTAGGGTCTTTCTAGTCTCGAGCAGGTCGCGATAAAATAGCAAAGCGACCCTTTAATACTCTAAATCATCGCTCGACGTCCTTGCGGGCTGTTTCTAGTCGCTTTACTAAAAAAAAAAATTCGGTTTGAGGATTAGTGAGTCTTTACAAACACCGACCACTCGGGGTAGATGTCATCACAAAGCAAGTTTCATGATATGTACGCAGAGTCGTTAATCACATACTCGAAGATAGGTGCACTTCCATTGACCCAGTCAACAATAAGTGGGGAGCGTCTTAACATGTTTAAGTCGTTATTAGAGCTAGGGAGGCCGATGAAAGCATGCCAAATCCACAGATTATGCGTAGCAACAGCCTCCATTACCATTGAGCATCTACCATCAAGGTCTTGATACTGACCCTTCCAGCTGTATGTGCAATTTTCCATTCCCAGTGGGTGCAATCGAGCGAGCCGAACATGCCCGGAAACCCCGCGCTTTATTAAGGATAGCACGGTGATCGGTATCTGCTGCTGTAGGATCTCGAAGAAACTCACCACTAAAATGTCGATTACCGCGTCGGAGAAAACTTCAAACAATCGTTGATGACTGTCTCGCTGATGCGAAGATGCTTCCTCTTCGAGCGGCAACGACGACGGATGAGGAGCTGTGATGTCGCAACCAATAAGAGAGCTTCAGCATCGTCTTCCTCTTCTTGCCCTGCGTCACGAGCACGTGCGCCACCAACGCGCTCTTCTATCTACTCAGCTCTTATCCTGGATTTGTGCGGCGACGATTCAAATATAGCGTTGCGAGTGACGGTCTGCCGGTGGGATTCAAATATTTAGCGGACGCTAAAACGCAACTCGAGTATCTTTCACGATATTCGACCATTTAGCGTCTGCATTTTGTGTAGACTGGTGGAGATGCTCGAAGGTAAATAATCAATATAAGTCCGCTAACAGACGGTCCAACTTTAGAACCTTGTTGATAGTCTCACGCATCGAGTTTGCGAGTTCTGGTTGAATGGCCGAAATTAGCATTAGTCCATATATTGTTCAGTTTTGTTTCCGGCGCCAAACGCCCGAATTGAGCGCGTGCCAATCGAACGAGAGCTTAGCTCGATTCTGGCCCACTATCATTTTAAGTCCGCGATTGCACTTGTCTTCACTATGTTTTGTAGCCGGATCAAAATTACTGCTGAATTTCGTTTAAGTCTGATAATTGTCTGTAGAACTATATAACGCAAAATTGCATGAAATCAAAGCGTATGGTAAATGGTGCAGCGTCGAACTTAAAAAGTTGCCACGTACAGAATAGAGCTCGGCTAGGTTGCTGTGCTAGTTCAGCTTGTTTCTGCTGTGACTTCTTCGTCTAGGCGATGTTCTTCGCCTTCTTCAACTACTTTTGCGGCTACGCCGACGTCGTCGGCTCTGGCTATTCCAGCATTTCTCGTGTAAGAACATTTCCTGCTCCCACGTTAGTTTTTCCTTCTTAGCTTTACCACCTTGACGAGCTGAGAGAAGAAGGATCTCACGCTGCACAGGCTCTTCGTATCTTAGTCATGATGCATTTCTTTGCTCAAATAGGGGTTCCATTGCACTGGAAGTTATGCAGCTTTTCTCCCATTTTGACCATATTCAGCAGGAAAGTGCCAGGGCTCTAAACCCAAACGATATTTTTTATTGTTACAATCAGCTCGTCCAGGCTAGTGTTGCATCTGTAGAGCTTTGGTCTTACTTGTAGAGCCCCCATGACCACGGATCACCGCATCCATACCCCGAGATATCGGACCCTCGGACCTAGCGGACCTGTACCAAAACATGGGTACCGGAGGGGTGTCACGTCCCATTCGCTAGGCATTCGTTGGGGTAGACGCGGGCACTCGCTGCGCTCGCGCAAAAATAAAAATGTAAGGCCTTGTGCTTTGCCCTCACGCTTTCGGCTCCAGCGGGGGACCCTCTGCCCCTGCCTTCGCCGTGACGCTGCGGGAACGCGCACGGTGTTCATGTTACTCCCTGGGCAAAAGCCTAGAGGGTCCATGACATCCGTCCTCACATTCACTCGCCATTGACCAATCAGGGCGCTCGGATATCCCAAACTACTTGAAGGTTGTATGCTAGATATGCGGTCCGATGATTTGCACCGATTTACCTACTTTTTGTAATAGCCTGCCTTAAGTACGGTCCGATAAGTGATAATATTCATCCATAAGACCTGGGGCGTATTCTTAAATGATGAGAAGACAGCCACGTCTACAGGCTGCATCAGATGAATGCCATTGACTGAAAGGCATACCAATCGTGCTTCTCGACGCTGCGCAGTGTCACAAGTATGTGTGGATATGTGAGAAGAGCAGCCATCCATGAGTAAGAGTAGCGGTCTCTGTACAGCTGCAGGAACTGCATAAAAAGCACGCAAGCCTATTTGGCAAAGAGCATTGTGGTCATGAACGCTTTATCAGTTGTAGTCACAACAGCACCTTGTATACTGTACTGCCTCCTTCAAATACCACATTTTCCACCGTTCACCAGGCAAAATGGCGGAACGATAAAGTCACTTGCACTGCCACAGACGACGATTGGGAGGTGGAAGCTCGTGGTGGCATCCGTGTGCCACACAATCTTCGACCCTTTAAGCACAGAACTCGAGTCGTTTTTCGAGAGTTCTCAAGAGCGGTTTCATTAATGTTAAATATGCGTCTCCCATCTATCTTGTCCTCTATAACAACCTTAGACAGTGACCAGAACAGGATAGCTACCTCCCAATCGGTTATCATGTTGTGGACTCTTGAGATAGATTGAGACACGCTAGAACTCAAACCGGGATCACCAGGCGCAAACATTCTGACGACTGATCTGGACGAGTTCGGCCAGATCAAGGCAATCATCTCGATACATTGATCTGACAAACCGGGAGGCGCGACATAAATCTGCGATAAGATCCATCTCCAATAGCTGCATTACACAGCAGCTTAAAGATTTTTCGAGCTTTACGAATGGTGTCTTGCCTACCGACGTACGAGCTAACAAACTGCTGACCCACGACTCAATCGTGTATACTTTTTCAGCTTCAGGAGGCAGGATGAGATCGGGTCCACGCCGCTTTTCAAACGGATATGACTCACTGTTGCCAGCTTTCGTCCAGACCTTGTCCTCTGCGACCCATCGACGCAGATTTCGTTCTGGTACATCTTTGTACATATGAGACTGCGGCTGACAAAACGATGCTAGTTAACATTTTTGCGTTTTCGAGATAAACGACTCCGAAGTTGGACCACCCATTTTTGTACTTAAGTGAAAGTCGCCAGGAGGGAGAGTTTTCAGTTTGTCTAACTTTGATCGAGGTGTATCAGCAGGAAATCGTGTGCGGCGATGGAAGAGCTGGCGGCTTTCTCGGCAGCAGGCGAAGGAGGACGGACTCGTGAACGGAGAGGCGACTGCAGCAGTGATGGCAGCGCCGACAGTGAGTGGGTACCAGCGTCTGGGAGCGAATCGTGTGAAGACGAAGAAGTGTAGATGGTGAACAGCAGTGACGACTCAAGTGAATGCGGGGCTGAGGAGGATGCAAGCATCACTTTGATTGACGAAGATCTTTGGGCGAAGGTCACTCGATTAATTCAGGGGGATCCTTGCGAACGGAAGGGTAAGACGCTGAGTTGGAGAACTTCCTGTGCTCTCTGTCGCAGATATCCGGTGGAGAGCGAAAGCAAAGCATCATAACTACGTTGGCCGTGTTGAACGAGTCGGACACATTGCTTCAACGTTGAGGCTCTATTTTGCGCGAGCAGTTCAACTACTGCCTACCTTTGGATGACCACGCCTGTCGTGGTGCTTGGTGTGCGTGTTACGGGGTGTCGACACCAACAGTCACTCGCTACCGGAGACGTATAAATCTCAGTGAAGGCCCATGGCAACCAGATGAAACTCTACGCCCCTACTATTGAACCAGTAAACCAAAATGATGCTTGTATCCAGAATCTCTACAACAAAAAATATACATCAAAAATTTGAAAGCAGATGTGGATACCGTCAATTTTGAAAGGCAAGGACTGCGAATCAGCGACTCGGAATAGTTGCAATCGATTCGCAGCGAAAAGTTACGTTAAGCTGGCCAATAAAAAAATTGCGTTTGGCTCCGCGAATCGGAGGCAGATTTTTTACGAGAGCTTTCTTCGAGAACGGCTAAATGAAATTTTGTGTTTAGTGGCTCAATCGAAAGCTAAGATGCTTCTCTTTTCAACGGTGTGCGCCATTCCCGTTTGAATTAATGGTTAACTAGCATTTGTATGTCTGCCGCAGTCTCATATGCCCTCAATAGTAGTACCATCACGCAAAGCCTTGACGAAATCGGTATTTTCTTTGTTCGTGTAGGTCCCCCTCGTCGCACTCTTCTTCTTGGCGGCCTTGACAATTGCAGTAAGTTCGTTAATGGCATCGAAACGCGCAGGTCCAGCAGGAACCATATGACTCTCTACTATATAGCCAACCAATTGCAATTATTTTTTTGGTTGTTCCTACTGGGTCATAAGGCCGTGGTCTTGCTCTGGTGAGATTGACTTATATTTGCCGTTTACCTTACCCATTGTCTTTTTACCTGCCCTGACAGGAAAATTCTCTTACGACACTCGCTGTTCATCATAAGAATATCAGCATTTTAATTTTAGCAAATGTTTTACATCCCACCTTTTAAGTCGTGAATACACACAAACCGCTTCACCACCAGACACAGTGAGCCTACATCATAGACACACACCTGCATAGCACACGAGGTAACTCACTGACACACAACAAACGCACAGCCGCCTCCCAAATCACCACACAAGCATCCCCAGCTATTCAATGAGAAGCCACACTTGACAAACCGCGACTAAACCTCACTTTGGGAAACTCAATCAACACCCGCGTCACCCGGGCACATCTCTAAGTCTTGCCTGCCCCGCTCGATTGGACTAAGTGTCGCCCCCGTTGACTAAAGACGATGGCAGGACGCTCCTCAACACCTTCAAATGTTTCAAAATCAAGAACAGCCAAGTTGCGGTTTGTAATATTTGCAGCGCCGCTGTTCCCCATAAAACGCGCAACCGCTACTTGAAATGCTTCTCGACGGTGTGCTCTGATGCCTCTTCATATGCCCGTGTCGATGACGTGAGAAAAACTAAAACGAGTGAGCTGCTCGACGTTGTCAGCTTTTCTGAGCTCGTCAGTCATGTGGCTGTCAACCGCTCAGCGAAGAAAGCGCGGCCCACCGTGCAGATGAAGACTTTCGCGCGTGACTTAAGAATAGAAAGCTTAAAGCCTTCCAGGATTCGCTTTGCTATGCGTCGTCAGTTTGATTTCGATGAAGCAATGCTATTTAAGCTTTCTTGTGCAGCGATTCGTACACCATTTCACCAGAAACCAAATAGGTTACAATGCTTTTGTTAATGAAATCCAAGAAAGAGTTTCGGCGTCGACGCTTACAGACTATAAAGAGGAAGACGCGGCTTTTGCTTTTGGTGACCCGTTGAATGAAAAGGGCGAATCCGTAGCGGGTGTTGGCTCTGATGATGATCCGTTTCTCTTTGGTATTAGCTTGAATAAGCTGCTACATCGAATGGACCGGGATCATTCCTCCTTCATGTTACACATCGAGGATACCTACAAGCTCAACCAAGTTTCATATCCGGTTTTCGTCGTTGGCATCTGGTATTGCATGCGTTCTTTCCACCCAGTAGCGCCT
This sequence comes from Phytophthora constricta, assembly GCA_011947335.1. Lineage (NCBI taxonomy): Eukaryota > Oomycota > Peronosporomycetes > Peronosporales > Peronosporaceae > Phytophthora > Phytophthora constricta. Next base: position 87,614 of record JAAVTI010000592.1, on the reverse strand, counting down.
TTGTGAGCTCAAGACAGCAAAAGCCGCATTACGTGGTAGCGTTGTTTTCGCTTTGTCGATACTATACGAGAGTGATGAACAAACAGCTTGATGTGCGATGGGCGATGCCGATACAGTGCAGTATAACACTTTGTAGAGCATCTTCAGGGTGGGTTTATGTTTTGCAAAACTCATGTGTTTCTGCCACGTTCGGAAAAAGTGACAGAAAAATTGGATCTGTGTCAGGCAACATCAGAGCAATAGTAATTCGCGACATCCACGACTTGCGCTACGCTGCCAGTGGAAGTTGATACTGTATCTAGATGTTAACCCCTTACTCCCCATATGTTAAACGGTTCATCATAAGAGGTGTATTTATTTTTTTCAGCAACTATGTTCATTTTTCTTATGATGAACGGTTCATCATAAGCTTTTTTACTTGGCATTTGTATGGGTGTCGTGGCCGAGTTGAAGCAATACTGAATTCAAGATGTGTGTTTGGGTAGATCAGGGCCAAATGCACTTGCTTAGGGTCTCGTTTCCGAGCCACAGTACATAAATAATGTGTCGTGTCGCGCTTGCGAAATGTGCTTGCTGGTTGTTTGGTAAATGAAAAAGTAAGATTCAGATTAGCCCGCACACGTTCTTTCACTACGCTACGAGCTACACCCTTGCTGCTGCGCACCCTTACTGCTGTGGTTGCAGTTGCAACTGCAACTACAACGGACTCTACAAAAGATGCCCATTGGACTGCATCTTGAGCTCTGCGTGCCGACGCACTGCAACCACGAACTCTTGAGTGAACTCTTGAGTGGCAAAGCTGCTGCAACCACGCCAACACGGATGCGCAAGCTGCGCCCATGCGGCGAAGTCCTTACAAATCCACACAATAAACAAGCTAAAGAGACAGGCACCTCCCACCCAGCAAATCAATCAGTGGCCTACAGCTCTCGATCAGCGCCATTCCAGAAAACGCGCCGTCGAGCAGAGATGGTTACGAGCTCCGGTAAGAACCCTCGCTACTATATGACTGCCGCCGAGTGGCAACTTCAAGCTGAAGTCTTGCAAAGAGCGCGACGAGGCGAGGGCCCCAACGGCGTGAGCGCCATTTACGGCGACAAAGACAAGCAGAACCAAAAGGAGTGCGGAGGCTGCGACACCCTCATAAGTAAAGGAGACGCTGACTGAGCCCGCGCCCACGCCTTCCCGAGACCTCATGGCGTCATCGAGTAAGAGGCCGGCCAACCAGACGGCCCCGAGCGAGAAGAAGGCCGCCGCCAAGGCTTCGCGCAAGCCTATAGCGCAAACCCCGACTGGAGATTCGGATGTGGCCGACCAAGATGAAGTTTCGTGTGCTGTCGAGCACATGGTGTCTACAGTGGCAGCTACGGATGAGGTGACTACGCCTGTTCGTGTACAGACGACTCCTGTTACTAGCACGCGACCACCACCACAAAGCAGCAGCAAGAACTGCAATGCGCAAGTGGCGTCCATCGTAATCGTCGGCGCGGCGTCCTTAAGGACGATGACGACGGAGACGATCGTGACGGTGGTGGAGATGGCGCAAGTGGAGACAGCATCCCGAGACAAACGACGCGGCGCCAACGTCTCCCCAACCTCCGCTTGTGTTGTCGAAGGCGACCCTAATTTGATGAGCTGGGGCGCGGGGATTGCGCGGGTTTGAATTCTGACGAAGATCCTGATGAAGGTGATGATGATGGGGGCGAACGTAAAGCAGACTAGGAGATCGGAGACTTGTTGAGTGAGGAAGAAGATGCAGTAGATGTGGACCTTCCGGACTCGCTGTGCTTATCCATAGCCAACATCAAAACGAGGGTGAGCGAAATGAAGACATCTGGATGGGAGTATGGTAAGTAATGTTGGATGATCCAACATAGTATTTTTCATGCATGACGGTTTTCCAACATAACGCTAACATATGGTTGGCTTTGTAGATTCTGCCAGGTTTGGTCCGAATCCCCACAACGATAACCTGTATGATGGACCAAACGGACCTTCACCTAGTGTGATGGCTGTTGCAGAGGACCCGCTAGCTCTGTTTTTCTATTTCTTGCCCCCAAGCTGTGGGCCCAAATTGCGGTGAGAGCAACACGTACCATACGCAGTCAATCCCCGGTCGCGCTCGAGCTCTTCGGGCCCAGCAGCGGCGAAAGAATCCCGATTTCGTGGAGTCTGGCCGACATTCGGCGCTGGCCTGACGATGTGCGAGACATCGTGCCGAAGGAGATGCTTCGAGTTGTGGCGTTGCTGATCGCTCGGATGCTGGCACCGATGCGGAAGGGCATTGCTGCCCATTGGGCGGTGACGCAGGTTGGCGCCCTATCGGCTAGTCGATTTGGCAAGTTCATGTCGAGAAACCGATTCTACCGCATCATGGGATATCTACACTTTCGTACAACGAGTCAGCACAAGCTGATTTGGACAGAGCGTGAAAAATACGACCAGTGGTTGACGCGCTGCGCGCGTTTGCGCGGGGCTATAATGTTCCTCCCATCATTAGCTTTGATGAAGCCACCCTGCCCTCGAGATCGCGATACAACCCGACCAGGCAGTTCAACCAGGACAATCCCCACCAGTGGGGGACGAAGGACTTCGTCGCTGCGTGTGCTGATACCGCCAATTGCATGAGGTGAGTCAAAGTTGGCGGCGAGCTTCGGCTTGCCGCTGTTTTTTGTGTGTTAATTTTAATAACTGGTGATAATTTTATTCAAATGGTGTACAAAGGTAAGTTCAAATTGGATTATAGTATCAATTATGGGACTTGAACCCATAATATTTACTTGGAAGATACTAATTTTTTTATTACATTATATCTACCTAAACCGGTTCCATGATAGAAAAATAAATTTTAATCGTTCTAAAAAATTAGAAGGTTACGTAATAAAAATTTTAGTCAATTATTTTTAAAAAACAAAACATCAGGTGCAACGATTACTTGGGCACACCATTCTATTGAATAAACCTCTAAAAATATGAACATAAACAACAAACGTCGTTTTTTTTTAATCGACAACCATTTTCTTTTCAAATAATAATATACAACAATATAATATTAATGAATTATACCACTATTATCATTTACTTTTAATTTTGTTTATTTTTTTCAGTTTATTATCTATTACAGGCCAAAATAATAAGAATATAATTTAAGAATTTTTTTTTAGTTTACATTTTACATTCCCTTTTTATTTACGAAAATCATTTATTTCACTAACTATTAAAAATTCTCAAGCTTTAGATTTTTAGCTAAAAATCGGGGAGGGGTTAAAGTCCTTATGTTGTACGTACCAACATAACACTAACTTACACGTTCAAATATCCAACATAAATTGAAGTGTATTGCGGAGCGAAGGATCACCTGCGGAGTCCAGTACCCGCTGATAACAATTGCGGGTAAGTTGTAGTATTGAAGAACTTGAGAGCATTGTGTCCCCCTCTCCGCCGTCGCCATGCAGACTGGTGATGACTGATCGTTACTATACCTCTGTGAAGCTGGACTCTGGAACTACTCTACACATCACTGGCACTATCCAGACGAGCAAAGTTGGGTTCGTAGTGGACCTTATAACGCAGAAATGTGAGCGGACGGTCAATGGCAGAAAGGAGATACTGCCACTGCAAGGCACTACAAAAATCGCGGAGAACTAGCTGTTCCCACATATTTTATCGGTGATGTGGATGGACCGGAAAACCGTGTACCTGCTTAGTAGTTGAGGCACTAGAACCCCGGTTACCGTCAGTGAGTATTGGTTTTGCTGGTTTATGTGGTCTAAGTTATTGACGATTTGATTGTTGTAGTGCGACGCGTGAAGGGTGAAACGACAGCTCTGTAAGCGCCGGAGCTGATCCGTGACTACCGTCGATGCATAGGCGGTGTCGACGTAAACGACCAGCTCGGCATGCAGCGCTACAGCGTGCGGCTGGTTTACAAGACGCGCAAGTACTACAAGACGTTGTTTATGGCATGGCACTGGTAAACGCGTTCATTCTTTACCGCTACCACAAGTGGGTAAACAAAGAGCAGCCTCCGAAGCACTACACGTTTTTTTAAACGCTGATGGAGTAGTTGTTAGCTGTGGATGCCAAAGCTTTTAAAAACATTGAGGTGAGTCCTATGTTGAATGTGCAAACATAATTAAAATAACTTGCCACTAACCTCCAACTTTTTGATTCGTATGCTGACTGCATAGGCTGCAACTCGCGCAGAGGAACGTACCGCCGCTTCGCCATTACAAACATATCCTCCAGCTCAACAGGATCTGGCAGCAATTGCCGAGGGGCACGAGCTAGCAGAGAGCCCCGACTCTGCTGACACGACTCAAGGTGACAAAAAGCACCACAGGAGCTGCAAAGTCTGCGCGTTATACAAGACGAAGCCACGTAAGCTGAGGACCCCCTAGCTCAGTTGCCGGATTGCTGTGCGAATGAAAGCAGGAGCTCGAAAGCTTTTCTTGAAGTCTTCTCGCCAACAGAGACATGTTAAGCAAATTCAACGCATGTTCTGCATCAACGAATACTGTCCATACCTCGGCAGTATTACGTTTCTGCACAGACAGCTCAATTTGAGCACCGCTACCCAATCGCCTTGTGCGTGTTGTATCGCAGCTTTGCCACGACTACTCCAAACACACCGTAGAAGACATCCAAGTGTCTTCACGAATGGGCGTGGACGCAGCACGTAAGGAGCTCCAGGATTTGCCCCGGTCTGGCTGGATCGCTAACATTGCCACTTGCTTTTGTCTATGTTAGTCTATCATGAAGTTTGCATACTGTATACAAGTCGAGTGGCATTGCCAATCTGTGGAGAGATAAACCTAAACGTACGCCGGACACTGGTCTATCGAAGCCTTCACAATAGAAAATAAATCAGGGCGTTGTTACGGTCCACAAATTAACGTTATGCGCTGCAGCACGAATCGTCACCATGTAGCGTTAGTGAAGAATATAGGCAACAAATTTCCGAATAGTACCTGCTAGTACCTGAAACTACATCTGGGTGGCGACTTCGTGTGGTCTGCGTTATGCTCGCGGTCGGCCTGCTGCTGATACTGTTGGGTTGGCCTGTATTGTGTGGGCTGCGCGTTGCCCCTGCTGCTTTCGCTGGTGCTGGTGTATTGGTGATGCTGCATCTGCTGGAGCTGCTAGAGCTGCTGATGTATAGTGCTGCGTGGACTACTTGCTCCTGGTGCGACCTGTGTGCTTGGGGGGCTGCGCTATATGAGCCGTATATGAATGGCCACCAGATCGTTAAGGAAAGAGGCAAAGGTTCAGGGAAATGACTCGTTTAAATATTGAGCCCTATGCTGTGTGTGCTGATGAAGCATCCTGTTTGATCAGTGCGAAATCAAGGTGTGCTTTTGCTATTTTTCTGCATGCTGTGTCTGTGACCACGAGTGACTTGGCTGCAAACGCCAGATGTCTTATTTAATTGAGGAAAATGCACTCCTAGACACCAATGCGGACATCACTAGATACGACCTTTGGCCTTCGTTAGACACACACATCTCTGCATAGACAAAAATGACACGCACAACATAGATTAATCTCGCTTATGAAGCTGCACACCATCATGACAAAGCGCTCATGGTCACCAAGAAGGTGCTCCCTGTTATTCAATAGTAGAACTGAAGGAGCCTGCCGATGGGTAAGCACAAGCAGCTTGATACAAAACGGCACATTATAGCAGTGTAGATTACAGCAACAGACTTCAGCTGATGTATCTCCAGCGATCTATGTGTTCTGAACAAGGAGCGAAAAAGTGGTTCTCTTTCAGCCAGCTTCTGTAATTTATTACCGACTTCATTACCTGCAACTGCTAGTACAGTACCAAATGTACCTGTCCTTATAAGGTAATGGTGTACTACCGTACTTTGCATCGGTACGGTGAAGCATTCTGCTTCAACTTAATTTGGAACGGCGGCACCTTTATACGCGGATCGTCGCCCAACTCAAGTCACCATCCGCTGTACTTTCGAATTACCTCGTACAGCCGCGTCGTGATGTAGTCATCAACTACACCACGGTTCATGGCGTCGCGTACGAGAGCATCGATCACGCTTTGCACAACCTCGATTTCATTCCGTTTGCGTGGAGGAATATCAGTCGGATCATCGAAAGAGTCATCATCGTCCGTTCCACGAGACGCAAAATAATCTATTTGCTGATCAATGTCAATCCCCTGTTCTGTGAGCAAAACATTGCCTACCAGCAATTCGACTTTCTCAGACTCTATGATCAGACATCGTTTGTGGTCTTGGCATCTCAGTGGACCCGCAGCGTTGTTGATCGTTAACCTCATGTCGATTGCATGTGTTGAGGTCAAAGTTGCACCTCAAACTGCCTGCGATGGCACGGGCTCATCCAGTTCGACTAGCGGGACTGTCGAATCTTGAGCTCGCAGCAGTTTAACGTGTTACCGAGAGATACTACAAGCGTGCCGTTCAGTAAAACTGTTGCGCGATCATCATTGACTGGGTAGTGGCTTGTTCTAGTTGCTTGGCTCGTTATAGCTTCGATAGATTTCCAGGTGGCTCTTTCTTGCTCTTCCTCTCAACCAGCAGCGTTTCCGTGGATGCCTCATCAAAGCCAGGACACTGGCTTATACAGTGATCTTCACCACAGTGAAAACAACCAGTTCTCGATTTGCTTTCAGCTGATGGCTGCGTTCTTTTCGCTTGTTGCGCTGGTGCACGCAAGTGGGTCTTGCCAGCTGATCTTGCGTGCTTTCTTGTCCGACGGATGTCGGTCTGTGATTTTTGATGAACCGCGCTCGCGCCAACAATATCAACTACAGGATTGGTGAGCTGCTCGCAGATACTTCCTGCCGCAAAGCCATTGCCACACATAGCTGCAGACTTAAAACTGAGTTTGGCAACTCAACGTCTATGGATATCTGACGCCAGCGCGACGAGCTTATTCAAAACTGGCAGCAAGATAGCGCATTTCGCAGATGCGTAGACGGTGTGTCGAGGCTGTCTGTCACATGTGCTACGTATGCGGTGGATGCGGAGGACAAGTTCAAAGTTCTAGCATCGTTTGTTGTACGCTTGGCATCGATATCACCAGGCCCACCCACGGTTGAGGGGATTTCAGCTGTCTCAAAGGTGTGAAGAACACTCTTCGGAGCTCGCTGAAGAATTAAATCCTGGAAGACCAACTCCAGGCGAAGCCGTACTTCGCTGTTACCGCTTTGGCAAACCAAATGTACGCAGCGAGATGCACCCATATTAAAACGCAGCATAAATGTGATGCCTGATTAAAGATCTGGACTTGACCCCATACTTTTCTATCGCCAAAGTCTAATTTGGCGACCCAAAGGAACCTAATTAAAATCAATTAGGCTCTTAAGCACTAATACCTAATCTGCAGAGGCCTGAATGTTTGGCTCGGTTGATTGACGGGTCGATTGGATTCAAACGGCCCCGTCGGAAATCTGGACTAGAACTCATAAATATCCTTTAGGAAGAGAGTCTGAGGGAGATATAATGTCCCTATCCACTCCTTACCTACTTGTAATACTCCTTTATTTGTATGACACCCCACTTCCTCATTGTGTCTCGTTTCATTAGGGAGCACAAGCCATATATTTGCTACCTTAGCATCTCAATCATATTGAATGTAGTCGAAGTTCTTAGACTGGACTTTCACGCTCGCGTTGGGAGATTGAGGAATCTTCCATGTTACGTGTAAAATTCTCCAGAATTGTTAGGACATTGTACCCCTCTAGTCAACCTAGTGCAGAACACGATGTCCACTATATTTCAAACGCAAAGAGAAAGAACGAACACATAGACAGGAACTCACTACTACATCCGCGTGGAAATTAATGAGCATTCACTACTACATCCGCGTGGAAATTAATGAGCATTTAAACAAAATTTGCGCTGCGCTCCGACTCATTTATGATGCGTGTATTACTCTTTAAAGGTTTTTGCTGGTGATCTAGAACGTAGTATGCGAAAGTGTGCAATGAAGCGTGATTAACCCTTCTAGCCCGCCCCTTATGCTGTATAATACAGCATAAGGAAATAAACTCAATTTCAGTATACTTACCTCTCCTGGCAGAATTAATCTGTTGTAGCCCACTTCCAGCAGACTCCCCGTGACGCAGGCCATCCTAACGCTTTGATTGGCTAATGGTCTGTGCAAGGCCGTGCGAAGTACATCTCAATATAGGTACCCTTGCTAAAGTGATTTGAAGAGTGATGGTTAGAGTGTTGATCCTGGGTTGGTATCGCGCCAGAACGAATGGCGGGGAGGCGTGCAGTCCGCGCGCGAGTTTTGCGCGGAGAAAACTTTTGTCCATTTTTAATACAAGTATGTGCACAACAACAAATAGACAAAGTTTTCTCCGCAAGAAGTGTATTCAAGCAAGGGGTATGTATTCTGTCACTCTGTCTCTATCTGCGTGCACATTTATAGACGTCCCCTCTTACGTCTCATGTATGTGTTGTTCCATGCGTCATGCTAGATTTAGGAGCACTGAGCGCGTAACCGTGAGCGGAGCGCCTCACTGTCGCACAGCTGCGTGTTACCGTCACATACAATCAAGCATCACTCGCGAAATTCTAACCTGCGGTGAGGGATTCATTTGCTGTCACCTGGTAGGTGCGATATGAGAAGCTTACCACAAAGTCGTCGGAGCCGTACGTGTCGCTCTCAGCATGAATGTCGTGTTTGGAATCCTCCTCCTCATCTAACGCTGTATCTACTGCTCTATTAGGTCGCTATAAGCCATCTTCTGCTGTATTCGCCAGCATACCATATTCACGTTCAGCTGTACGGAAAGAGTACTCGTGGCAGCTCCGCAGACGTCGACACAGATGCCGACTTCTCCTCAGCATACATCGCCGAAGAACGCGTCGGCTTGTGTGCTGGCAAATTTACCTACCCCGCTGCATCTATTGACGAGTGCAAGAAACGCGAGCTCGAAGCTCGCTCAATGGTCAGTGGGTTAGCACGTCATGGATGCGAAGATGAAGCTCGCTGTGGGCTTCGAGCTCGTGCATGTGGCGCTGGGTCCACGAAGGAACACTTGAAGTGACAGCTACAGCAACGCGCAGCAGCCTTCGCTCCTCATGTAGTTTATCTATTTAATATCACTTACACGCCATCATTCATTAGTGCATTCATATCTCCATCAAGCTAAACACACGCCAGCTTACCGATGAAAACGTCAACACACTCATTTTCTTGCGCAATAGATCCTGGACACTTGTAGGGAATGCTGCCACCAGGGCGGTCAGCTGCCTGCCCTTCCAGCCAATATACATTAGCTGAGCTCGTCTCATAGAGCCTCAAATGACTTGCTCACAGTACAGGAGCTAGAGAGGGGGGTATTTGCGCTGTAGGCGGCGGGATAATACGAACGCTAGGAACCTCTATCCCGTTATTTCGTGTGTAGATGATGCGACCCGAACCCGAACGTGTGACACCACCCATCATCCTATTCCAAATGTAGCCTCATACAAAAGCGTATATGCGAGGAAAGTTGTTATTACGAAGTTGCCGGCCTATTAAAACCTCCACAAACCCTTATGCTGTATAATACAGCATACGGGGTTAAAGGGTTAAGAAGCTGATGTGCTTGTTCCACTAGCTTAATAAAGAACATCAAACTCGGAGCGAATCTCGTCTGCTGAAATAGCACTTGCGCGAGCGTCATAATAGACGTGAGTATCACATTGTAGTGTGGTCGACAGGGAACCATCTCGTATTAGCGTGTCCTTGTGCATGTGACTCAGTCGAAAGTTGTTATTACCTTCGCATTTCAAAATGGCTTGCATCACGAGCTGTAGCGCCAAATCGTCTTGTTTAGTGTAGTTGCTGTCGTTTGTGGATGTAACGGGGCGTTCCCCGTTACAAAATAGGTACACGCCACAGTCCGTTTGGCTGTGACATGGCGCTATGTCATTGCACAAAAGTCGCCCATTTAGGTACATACTGGCCAATTAGCGTGCAGCACCCCAGCTGATGGCTGGCAGGTAACCTAGGCTTAAGTTCGGTTTTGCGACCGAACTTAAATATCACTCAGAGTTAATTTTGCTTCTAAACCCAACGAGTCTTGGTCTCAAGCCCAATACTGTCACCCAGCGAAAGCTTCCGTAACGCCACGCTTTGGCCCCGTTACATATGTGCAAACGCTGATTCCACCTCACGGATACGATATTCGACAGATTTTGGGCGCGTCTGGGATTGAAGTGTCTGGATGCTATTGAAGAAGCTGATGTCCAGCACCTTCAAATCGGGGCTTTGAGCACGCTGGCATGTTAAATAGATAGACCGCCCGTCAGAGTATCCAGCTTCGTGCACTTCAGGGTGGCTGGGAAAACAAGCGCCGCAGCGTTTTCTTGCTGGATTCTTATTAGGAGATGTTTTTGGTCGCTCGGCCACGTTGACTTTATTAGCGGTATCACTTTGTTTGACGAGCATCTATCGGGAGACTGCGCGTGTGATTGAGATTGGCCGCATCTCAACGACAATAGCAGGACGATTGATACTGTCGCGCTTAGTCTCGTACTCCTCCACCACTGGCCATCTTCCCGTCCCAACCACCTCATGGCCGTGCCACAGCACACAAGAACATGACCTTCTTAAAATGTCGCTTGCTTTGAACAGACTGCACAGGCGGCTCTTCGCACGGGAAACCATCTTGTTCCGTAAGTTTGTAGACGTTTTGCCCGATCTTTTGACATAGACCACTTTTCGTCAATATGGACGGTATCATACATAGGGTAACACAAGTAGATTCCGTCCACTTGCAGCCGTACAGACTCCGTGCAGAACCTCATCCGATCATGCTGGTGCGTGTCCGTGAGAAGGGAACGTGTTTGCTTTATAGCTCGCAGCAAAAAACATCCTTTATCAGCTGCTGAACCAGACAGCTGCTGGCGCCAGCGGCTTGCTCGACCGTGCGCTGACAGAGATCCGTGTGATCGACTTTCTTACGTCCTCGTGCGCTCGCTCGTAATTTCACCAAAGCAACGGCCCGGTCTCCGAATGCACTGAGCCCATTCTTCCTGATGCGCGACACGGCCTCGCGATGCACAAAAACTTAGCGTCGACTTGGGTAATATCGCCGTACTGGAGTCTGCCGTTGGCGCTGTGGAAGATAAGAAGATCCCAGATCGCGTGGCGGTCTGCGTCACTAACCTGCATCTTGGCTGAGAACTTGAGGCGGTGTCCGGGCTGGTTTGAATGTTCAAATGAGCGGGTGGGAGCAGGGGCGGGAACAAGCGATCATTATTGAGAGGGATCGTTTTTGAGGGGGTATACATGTTGTTCAGAATGTAACAAAATCGGGAATGCTCATTAATTTCCGCACGGAGGTAGTAGATAGTCAGTATAACGGCCGTTTCCACCTGCTTCGTAGGACAATCTTCCTGTCGCTCTTCTATACAAAACTCCATACATTATCAGCTCACAATCAAAATCATGGAGAGCCTCACCTGTGACGAGCCGGCAAGAGAAGTAAGCAAAACCAAGAGCACCACAGTGAGCGCGCGTAGGCTGGCAGTCTATGGTAACTTCTACGGTCGTTTTATTGCGTAGACCATCCTCAACAAGGTGACCACTCCTGAGAAAATTAATGATACTTGAGCAGCAGCTCTTAATGACAGCATGTGTGAGCTGGTAAGACGTGCCTTGGGGCTGGTACAATGACGCGATGTGACTCACAAACGCTCCCTCGATTCCGCTGGTGTCACGGAACTCGTGAACAAGCTGAAAGAAGCCCACAGGAAGTGGCTGATTGTCTAGATGAGAGCAGCCCACCTCCTATTTCTTACTTTTTGGGGAGGCCGTTTTTTATCGTTGGGTTTCTTCTGATGTCAAGCTTCCAGATTGCTCCGTGACGCTGATATCGGTGTTGTAACAGTGCGGGAGCGCTAACAAGAAAATTCAACCACTGCGACTGCTTTATGGTCGACATACAACTAGCCAAATCTACTAAAACGAATTAGTGATGTCCGCTACTTAATACGTGGAGGTTGATACAAAACATACTGGGCAGTGGCGCGCTCACCAGATCATCGAAAGTGAAAACTTTTGCTGCGTGTGGGAACAGCGTTGCGGTCGCTCATCTCACCGCAAAGTATCGAAAGTGGCATCGTTCGCAGCTTAGCTGGACTATAGTGATGATTTACGCCACAAGGCACACATGCCGTAAGATCAGCAACTGATTGGCTCATTATCTGGGAACTACGCGCGCGGGTGTTTTACGACCGCCTGGGGAGCTACTTCGGCAGCGGCCTGATGCTGGAGCACATGCTGCCACAGCTGGCCAGACTCATCCCGGACGACAAGAAGCGCAGGAAGCTGGTGAAGGTCCATGTGAAGCACAAGGGAAGTTCTGGCTCTGGGAGTGGTCATGTACACACTCGCCCAGTGTCGACGCCAGGGTTGCTAAGTGTGGACCCACCCATGATCCCCACGAGGGTCAGGACGTCAGGGGACAGGAGACCGTACTCGGCGTCGGAGCTCATCAGAAGGGACAGTATCGACAGCGATACGTCGAGTAGTACCAGTGGGGAGATTGTGCCCGCGAGCTCGGCTGGGCCCAGGTTGACCATGGGTCCGTACTCTGACCACCCCAAGTGCGCCATTTGCAGCGAGGTGTTTGAGATCAAGAGACGGCGACATAGGTGCAGGAAGTGCGGAGCGAGTGTGTGTCATTCATGCAGCCCCGCGCGGATGCTGATCTCGCCTGATCAAGTGGCGACTGAGAGCATGAAGAAGAAGTATGACCCCGCACACCCGCAACGCGTTTGCACGATCTGCGCGCCGATTTTGCAGTGCTTCCAGGACGGACTCAACACAAAGTACGCGAACTGCCACAAGGAGAACCCGCACGAAGCCAAGACACGACTACATCTGCCGTACAGCCGCTCGCTCGAGTGTGCGTGCCGGTCGGCTGCGGACATTTTAGGGAACTTCTTCCGGCCAGACTTCGGTGCCGACAGCGACCGCTACATCCCGGTCAGTTTTCTGAAGCGGGCCCACGGCATTGCCTTTCTCACGGTCATCAAGGCAGGATTGCTGATTTCAGCCAAGATGGGGACGGGTATTGTGATTGCCAAGTTGGACGACGGGACATGGTCAGCGCCCTCTGCGATTGGTACGGCGGGTATTGGTGGGGGTCTTGAAGGTGGCGGCGAGCTCATCGAATTCATGATTATCATGGGCTCCAAAAATGCCGTTAAGGTCTTCCACCGCACTCAGGTAAATGTGGGCGGGGGCTGAGCATAGCGGTTGGACCGTATGGGCGCGATGCGCTTGCCCAGGCTGCTGCCAGCCGAGGCGGCTTCAATGCGAATTACAGCTATTCCCACAGCCGCGGTCTTTTCGCTGGTATTTCACTGCACGGTGCCGTGATCACAGCGCGGACAGAGATGAACAGTAACTTTTACGGCCAGAAACTCACTCCGGAAGAAATTTTGGGTGGAACTGTTCCTCAGCCTCGTGCAGCAAAGTGCTTGTATGACGCCATCAATGAGGCCATGGATGAAGTTGCCCAATTTGATGCCGCTGGTGGGTCTCAATGATGCTCTTCCGCGGCTGCAGCTCAAGGACCCTGCAACTCTTGCCGTTGTGAAGAATGTATTCCAAAGGCTTTTTCCAAGAAGTGCAAGACCTGTGCACACGTGCATACCTCGTATAACCATCCAAGCGGGCGCACATTGTACGCTGGTTAGGCCAACAATGTTTTGATAAGTAAATAGTCAATATTATTCAGTAGACTTTTCGTGCACCACAGGCAGTGTTTGATAGTAACCTGATTTCGCGGTACAGAATTGGCAAAAGGAGAAAGGTGGGACCAATAAGGACTGAGAGGTTACAAACTACATGTGTTCGTTCAGAGTCGCAATTATAGCAAAACGGCTGCAGCTCTGTGCGAGGTAAATCAGGGATTGCAATTCTCCCTTTGCCTGTAGTAAAATAATAATACTACCGACGGAGACGTCGGAACGTGTATATACTCCCACTCTTTTCAGTGCAGTGCGTCACCCAGTAGTAGTATTAATATTGGTATGATATTAAAAATAGTAAATATTGATATCGCGTACTTAAAACAAGGAGTCATTGGTACGTCACAACTGGCGCGACCTATTAATACTACATAGAGACAAGAGGTTGATGATCGCACACCGTTTCTCGCAGGTGGGGCAGCCTACGGATCTGAGCTTCTTACGCACTGAGCTTCATGGGCATTGTAGCTTGCGCTACATGAATTCGAGGGGACGGCTTCTCATTTTGGTAAGCGACAAAAGTCAATCACAATCCTTTCAAAAGCGCGATATCCTCGCGATTAATCTGCTTGAGCAGTTGCTGCGAAGGCATCGTCCGTGTGAGTTCTGTGGTACGATGCCTCCAATGGAGATGACTTGCTCCTGAAATGCCGTGGATGACACCTTGCCTAGCAATCGAGCCAGCACGCCAACCACCATTTTGCTCCTCCACAAGTACACAGTACGTGAGTTTATTGATTTTGCTTCTCCACAAGTACATAAAAACTCACGAATGCACAAATTTCAAGGTACCAACAAGGTCAAATTGTTGCGCTTTTTCGCCGTTTAATTCACAGTCTTAAATATGCAATAGTAGTAGCTACTAGGGATAAAACTACTATTACTACTATTCATCCTAGTATCGTAAATTTACGGATATTCGATTACCAGTATTAGGTAACAATGGTAGTGGTAGTATAATAGTATAAAATTGGCATTACTCCCGAACTCTGCCCACAGGCTGTGGTATTTGACTATCGATTACTGTATGTATTAATACATTAATGAATATCTAAGATGGGGTACTATACAGCCAGGGTTGGCAGTACTGGCACTTCTTCTTAACTACTGCCAGTAGTTTGCCAGTGCCATCTTTCTTTCTACTATAGTAATCAGTAGCTTGATTTCGTTCTTCTGGACTACTACAGTAGAAGTACTGTAGTACTGCCGAACTACTATCGAATAATCGCACTTAATAACAGGAATTGTTCACATTGTGTGGTGCATGTGCACACCATCTGTAGGTTTACTAAAGTTCATATTATCGAGTCTGCATGCTTTCCTATTGGTAAAAATCTCCTGGATCTCGGCAGTACAAAACAGTACTATCGGACCAGTGAAGCTAACTACTGGTTACTATAGTAGCAGTAGCTCATAAATTCTGCAAACTACTGGCTACTACAGTAATAGTACTGCTACTACAGTACTGTTAGTACTGCCAGACAAGTTACTGCTAACCCCTGTATATAGCACATCACACCTCCCTACATTCGTTCTTAGAGGTCTAGAGTGTTTGTAGGAGCCCTAACGTGCGCAGGTGGAGCGAGGAATTTCCATAAATCATCCTCATTCACTGAGATTTGTTTTTAGATAGTGATAATTGCATCTTTACCGGTCAAATCAGTTGATGAGTACTAATATTACTTTTTGAAAGAATAGTAGTAAGATTAGTATTAGACTATCTTGCTACTCATACATTCGTTGACCTTGTCGACCAGCTTGCTGGATTGCACCTTCAGTCGGCTGGTCTCCTTCTTCCATGCGACCTGTGCGGCGACAGCCTAGGGCCGCACCCTCTTTGTGCTGGAGGTGGGCCTTCAGCTTGGTGGAAGTGCTGTAGGTCAAATGGCACCTCCAGCAGGTCTTGGGTTGGGGCGCCCCGGTGTGCGCTTGGAGATGCGACGCTGCCATTGCGTACATGTAGATAGAAGAGAAAATTAAGTCCTAGCAGTTGGTATATTGTTCTTGACGCGTTTGCTTAAGCCGCACCACTAACTCTGCAATGCTTGTTGCTCCTAGAAAATCTGCGTAGTAATGATACGTTACAATCACTGATCTCAGTGATTGTAGCGGTGCTTACTATTTTCTCAAATCTCAGTGAATGAGGATGACTTGTGGAAATTCCTCCAGGTGGAGCGGACGATGCGACAAAGACGACGCATCTCATCCGCTGACTATTCAACCTCAGTTGAGGTTATTTCGTAAGAGAACGTCGGAGGTCATTCTCGAATTCGCTGAAGTGATGGCGCGGAAATGGTTCCAACTCGTGGGCGAGGACGGCAAGGCACTGACGTCGGTTGCTGTAGCAACCATGGATATTGAAGATGTTGCTGGGCTCCGAGATGCGGTGAAGGAGAAGTTCAAAGACAGTCACCTTGCTGGGATTGCTGCGGCCGACCTCACCGTCTTTGCGAACCGGGCGACGTACGACGCGAAGCAGGCGTTGGATCCGCGGACGACGTTGGCCGATATTGATGAGAAAGAGACGCTTATTGTGGTTGTTCCTGATGCCGACGATGGGGATGAAGGTATGTTATCGTGTCTTTTTGCGCACGTGCCATTGCTTATCGAAAACTTTTGGTGAAGGCAGTCTCTTCGTCAGACATCAAGTCATTTTATCATTCATTGCTTCAGTACTTTCGGCCATCATCCAGATCTTTGGAGAAGACCCAGGAGACGAAAAAGGATGTCTAAAGACGGCTGCTCACGTGTGGGTATGCTACGTGATTGTTATTTATATAGCTCTTACAGCGGTGAATGCATCTCTGGACGTGTGGAGAACAAGCTGTCGAAAACGATCAAAGGGACGTACGCCACTTCTCCCTCTATCAAAGTACCAGAAGAAGCGGGTGAAGAAGAAGAGCAAGCGCAATAAATGGTGGCCATTTTCGTGGTAGTCACACAATTCATTTCTCAATTCCTAAATTCAATTGGGATGCCACCAGACATCACAGTACCGGACCTTCATTTAGTGCCCATATTTAATAAGAACATCCTTTCAATAAGAACCCCATGTTAGATAGACCAGACCAGTTTATACCGGTATGAGACCGATATGAAAATCAAATGCGAGGAACCAAATGTTAGGAAATCGCAAAGGTGGTCAGCTCTATTCACATTATCTGAAGCGACGATATCAGTTATGGGGACACTTGCGTGTTACGAATTCAAATAAAATGGGCGCCCAGCTTAGTAAAAATTCCATTATAGGTTTTATCACTTTTTTATATTGCCCCCTATCCCCTTACTTTATTAGTATTCTCTATAGAATATTGAAAAAGGTGGGTAGGTAGGTACAGAGAATATAAATTGATCTAAAAGTGACATCGTTGCTTGTAATTAAAAGAAAGCTGGGCACCAAAGCTGACCACACCTGGGTAGCACCACGCGATTGTTGCTATTTCTACCATGCAAACCTTTGCCGGAGAAGTATTTTTGGTGATGCGATAAAAGTCTTCCAGGGTAATCTCGACTCAACTGTGACTTTTGGTTTTAGAGCTGGTAATGAGTAGTAATTCTCGTGAATTTGAATTGGCTGTGGCTCTTGCGCGTCAATATATTCGACATCCATTGTGTGACTCTTTGTATTTTACAACGAGAAATAGTTGGATTATAACTCAACCTCGCAACAGCCGACATCTACCATGATGAGTTGCCCATATATGAATGGACGCTCCCGGCAGGACAAACGCATGTTGGTGTGGGTCATACAATATAAAACGGCACCAGAAGGTTTCTCCCTGACCAGATACTTTTACAAAGAACCCGTCATTAGTGTCATTTTCGTCGATTATTCTACAATTTAAGTTTGTAAGATCCATGTATAGATGAATCTATCATAATTTTATTGAACTGATCTTTGAAGAGTTTAAAGAAGTCATCCACTTTCCCAAGTTGCACGTAGTAGAGCCACAAGACGCTATACTGCCCGCAATGTCCAAAACGAGGGTTCTGAACTGTTCCATTATATGCTTTGTGATTAGATGGAATCACACGCGGCCTTGGAAGATTTAATGGATCGAAGTAAGCCTTATCTATGTTTGAGACTGCTAACCAATGCGTCCCACCGATCATCGGATTGCCCATGTTTAAAATACAGTAGTCTCTGCTTACATCTAGATTCTGCTTGAAATCAATTTGATCTACTTTGACTTGGCGAGTTTCATGCGTTGGTAGTCCGTTGTTCTTGACAATTTAATAAAAAAATTTCACTCATGGCGCTTTATTGTTACGGCTAATATAATATAATCATCATCAATATAACTGCATAAGCTACATGTATGTCTTCCGCTTCTGATATTTCCGCTTTCGAACATTCCGTTGAACCAGCTCCAGCTGAGACGCTTTTCAAAGATTACAAATGGACATACATTCAGGATATCACCTCTAACACCGGTCAGTATGCCGGACAAATCCAATTTAATCTCTCAACGATCTCTTCGCAAGCCCCATTTGTAAATTGGGAAGAAGCCGTTATCGAGTTGCCTGTCAAGCTTCAAATTCTTAATGATGGTGCCGGTTCAGTCACTTTGACTGTTCCCTGTACTATTGATCAATTGGTACCTAAGGCCGGAGCAGACAGTGTTCAGGTTGTTATTGACGGAACCACTGTGCAAACGAATCAAGTTCATGATAATGTGAATACAACTTTCAAGGCTCTGGCTGGAACGGATTATAATTCGTATGTCAAATGGCCCAACCAGCAACTTTGTATTGGATGAATATGCCACTCCAACGATCCAAGGCTCTAACGGAGCGGCACAAGCGCACGATAACTTGGCTACTTCGTCGTTTATGACAGCACAAATAGCGTTGGTGAGTTTGGATTGGCTAGCACCTTCTCAAACAGGGGGGCGCGGAGCGATCGCTCTTTACCGCTCTTGATCAACAAAGCTCGAAACTTGCATTCGATGTAATGGGCGGTAGTGCAAATATTCAATCAGTATCGAAACCTAAAGTCTATGTAGCTTCTACTGGCGCCGTTGCTGCTGGTTCGCCATTTTACGTCGCGCATTATCTGGCTTGCACCAAATTGCGGGATATCTGTGACTATTTCAAGAAATGCCCAATGCAGAAGAATACTCGCGGTTTCATTTACCTCAATTACAACAGCTCATCCACTACTTTGGTTACCATTGGTACTGCTGGCGTTGTCGCGCCTGCTACTATTGCGAGTTTGAACAATAATATGAATTTCGGAAACACGTGCCCAGTACTTTGGAACTTGAACAGTGGTGCAACGACAACTACCTTGGCGGGCGGCCTTGCTCTACCAGCATCTGCGGTCACGCTTACGATTACGGCCGATATCAATGGTACAGTACTCCAACAGCTGGAAACGGCATCACTCCATCGCAATCGTTTTCGCGTCTTCTGGTTCCAACATATTCGCCTTAGCCAAGCGCTGATCATGCTTGGACTCAGAAGAAAACATTCCGCCGAGCGAATTACGAATAAATCCACAGTTGCTCCAGGTACTTCTTTCACATGGACGGTCAGCAATGGTATTGCTAACCCAAAGCGTTTGGTCATGAAACCTGGTATTACCAATCCAACGGCAGGTGCTACTGTATCAGATACGATCAATCCATTCCGTAGCCAATTCTCGACGGTACCTGCAACGACGAGTCCATTTGTTGCATTGAAAAATCTGCAGATTGTCCCGGATCGGGATCCTCAGTGAATACGGGAATGGGTATAGGCGTGCCTGGTACAGTGGGTACAGCGCGCCCATTGGGCAACAGGGCGAGCCAATCAGCTGTGGCCCCTGTTTCGGGCCAGTGAAAGGCCTGAGTGCCGATCTTGCGTCATCTTGCGGACCAAGGCGGGAGCTGATGACTGATGTGAGGAGCTGCGCGGCCGGATGACGGTGGGGACGGGAGGCATGTTGGCCTGGAGCTGTGCGTGGCTCGGCTGGGGACGGGGTGTACATGTGCAAGGACGGATGGCGTGTCAAGGAGTGTGCTTCGGAGAAGAAGAAGGGGTGTCGTGCCCACAGGTAGGTTGGTCGAGGGCCGCCCGCCGCCACTTGCTCGAGGGATCACTTTCACTTTGCTTTGAGCTTGACTTGCCTTTGTCATAGGCTCGAGACGGAAACAGGAACAGGAACAGGAACAGGAACAGCTAACCGACTTAAATCGACGTATATTTTACATCTAACTGTGCGAAGGACTTCTACTGGTGGCTAGCGAAGACTTGGCGTACCTGGAGGTGTACCACACGACCTACCAAGGGGGCGTTCCCAGTGCGGAGCTCGAGGGTTTACTTAGTTCCGCGGGCTGCTTTAAACCCAAGCGTTCTAGCATCCCCGCCCCGGGACAAGTTGGTGGAGAAGCAGGGTAGCTTCATCGCTGGAAGAACGAACCAAGTGATCGTGTGGTTCGGTTGCAAGTTAACGAGTTGGAATCTCGTGTGGCGCTGTTAGCGTCTTAGTGTGCGTCTACGTCGTCGAGTGACTGTCGTGAACGCGTTCCGCCTTTGTTTTGGTCGTACTTTGCGTTCGGAGAACGAGTACGAGTATTCGCAGCGTGGATTAGCTGCCGGAGGTGTATTTTTTTGCGGAACGTGGGGTCACGTCAGCTCTGGAATCTTAGAGCGGTCTGGGATATTGCGGTGCTGTTTCGGGAACGGCTTAATTAACTGGGAATTGGATTACGTGGTCGGTTTGGTACGCTCGGAGAGCGTGGAAAGCAATGTTTGGCTTTCCGTCGGGGATGGAACCACAAGAGGAAGGAGGCGCGGGCGCGCCAGATAGCGGAGATTCGGAAGTATCGGTGACGGAAGGGTTTTTCCCGTCAAGTGCAGAAAGTGAACAAGGAGATCAGCACCCGGAGGGTGCTGATGTTGAAGAACAACGTGTGCAGAGGAACTGTTGAAGACAGAATGGTTGGGTTTCACACTTTACTCCTTTTATTCTCTTAATGCCCTCTAATAGACTGGTGTGCTCAGTCATTGGCAAAACGAGAAGTGAGCTCATCCGTTTTGCAGCAAAGGCCATCATTGCACGAGCGGATGCTGTCAGCACAGGAATCCCCTGTGCCGGCAGCGTTCTTATAGATGATTGGCTGGTTCTTAAAACCATGTGATTGGCTCTTCCCATCTTGGGAAGACGGCCCATCTAACAGCCGCACACTTCATTTCTGTATAGGAACAGTGGCCTAGGCGTGGGCCATTGTGTATCCAACACTCCCCTTTCTGTATAGGAACAGTGGCCTACACGTGGGTCATTGTGTATCCAACACTCTCACTAAGAGTCCACCGCTGTTAGCAAGTTTTTCACACCAATTTTATCTCTCAAAATTGTAAACTGTTTTGTATGAAGAGCCTTTGTCAATATGTATGCAGTCATGCTTGCTGTAGGACAGTATTCTATGAATAGGCGACCTTCTTCCACCAAATCTCGAGTAAACAAAAACTTCATCTGAATGTGCTTGCTAGCTTTATGGTTCCCTGGGTTCTTATTTATACTGATAGCTGACCTGCTATCACACCATACTTGCACTGGGTTTGTTTGTTTGAAACCCATTTCCGATAGCAAGTGCCACAACCATTAGCTCTCTTTTGCACCTTCGCTCAGTGCGATTAGTTCCGTTTCTGCAGTGGAAAGGGATACGCATCCTTGTTTGCTACTGCACCATGATATGCTACAGCCTGCCATCTTGACGGCCGTAAAGTCACCATATCTCTCTCAAAGAATGGCACGGTGGCTGTCATTCTTCGCTGAATACAACTTCCAGGTTGAGTACAAACCTGGAAGGTTGAATGTGGTAGCCGACGCACTGTCGCGTCGGCCGGATTACAACTACAAGGTAGTTGACGCATCCCTGCTGCGCTCGACGCTGGGTACCCTGTGCGCTTGGTTCTAGCCCTGCTGCTCTTGGTGTTGGCCGGACATCTGCGCTTGTTGGCACTCCTGAGTCGTGGCGGGACGCTGCCTGCACCGTCAATGCCATTGGCATTGAACGCAGCAGTGTGTCCACATCGTCGCTGCTCGACGATGTGCGCAAGGCGTACTCGCTTGACGCGGACGCCAAGCGATTGCTGACCTATGTGGAGGCACCTTCCGACAGCGCGCATCGCGCGCTGCCTCCACATCTGAGATCCCGTGTGCACAGGTATAGTGCACACGACGGCTTTCTGCTATACAGTGCAGCTGACGACGATGTCGCTCGCATCGTCGTCCCTGATGATTATGATCTGCGCCTGCGGGTCATATTCGAGTATCACGATGCCCCATCGGCTGGGCATCGGGTCGAGAGAAGACGTACCTTCTTCTCTCGCGTGACTTCTACTGGCTTCGCCAGTACAAGTGGATCCGCAAGTTCTTCCGTGCTTGCGAGGCTTGCCAACGTGTGAAGCCGACGCCGGCTTCAACAATCACCGCTACAGTCTCTGTCGATACCAGCAGAGTGTTGGGAGTCCCAGTATGGACTTCATATTCGTTACCGCCCGACGCCAAGCGTCGGACTGGAGTGGTCGTCTTTGTCGACCGCTTCAGCAACATGGTTCATCTTGCTGCGGTGCCTGCCCAAGTCACGTCCAAACAGACGGCACGTCTTTTGTGGAGCTCATCTTCCGCTCTCACGGTATGCCCCGTGAGATAGTGTCCGACCGTGATCCAAGGTTCACGGCCGCGTTCTGGAAGGAGGTTTTCGGCCTCCTTGGTACTCGGCTGTCGATGTCGACAGCCGACCACCCGCAGACGGATGGTCAGACCGAGCGCGTGAATCGCGTGCTCGGTGACATCCTCAAGAGCTACGCCCACTCGTTCACCGAGTGGAGCGACTTTTGCCGATGGCAGAGTTTGCCATCAACAACTCGGTGCATGCCTCTACGGGGCATACACCGTTCTACGTGAATGCCATGCGGCATCCACGCGTGCCTGCCATGCTTGGCGGGGTGACAGCTCCCTTGAGTGGGGGATGATCTGTGAGCGAGCCACGCCCACAGGAAAATTTGAACGCCGTGACACGTAGTGCCACGCGCCAGAAGAGGGTCCGCTTTGCGTCTGCACCGGGTGCAGGCTCTTTCGAGAACACTTCCGTGCCGGGCACGGTAGTTACAAGCAACGACGAAGTACCTTTCGCTCTGGGAGCGAAAGAAGACGACCAAGTACCCTTCGCTCTGGGAGCGAAGGAAGACGACCAAGTACCCTTCGCTCTGGGAGCGAAAGGACAAGCGACGACCCGTCCCACGCCTGCTTCGGGAGCAGACGTGACGCAAGATGACGTGTTCGACTCGGAGTCGAACACCGGAAACCAAAATGATACATTGACGATGCAGGGCGACGTCACTGCTGCGGCGAAGTACGTGTCCACACCCCATGTGGACACTCAAGATGACGAGCGCATCGTGCAGGGCACGATAGCGGACAAGGACACATTGGTCGACACGACCAATGTCGGTGCGAAAGACTTCGTGCAGAATCGACAAGCCGTGAATTTTGTCGGCGTTCATCTTCTGTCGACCGACAGAAGATGAACGCCGACAAGAATTCACGCAACAACATTAGTGAGTTCAAAACGAATTCATTAGTTTTACTGTCTGCGCAAAACTTGGCTAGACATGCAGTCTCGGACTTTGGAGCAAGCAAGCTTGCTCCACGCTTCATCGGCCCCTTTCGTGTCTTGCATCGCCAAGGCACAGCCTACACGCTGGACATACCAACTAGCATGAGACTACACCCGCGCGCTCATCCAACATGGGCACGCAGAGGCGTGATGGTCGAGCTACGACTCGTCATCTTCGTCGCACTCGCGCGCAGAGCGCGAGCTTCGCAAACGTCCTCTCGACGTCCTCGACTCGAGACAGCGCGTCACCCGCTGTCTCGCGAGAAGCGGACACTCGCGACGAGAGGTTCGAGATCAGCTGACTTTGCTCAGCGATCGTCTTCCAAGCCTCATGGCGGAAGGCTGCATAGTCAGCCGCCAGCTGCTGGAAGGTATGATCAGCCTCAAGCGGCTGATCGAAGCGACGAGGTCTTCCCCCTCCGCCGGCACCTTTGCGGGCTGCCGACGGCTCAATTCGCGGGATTGTCGAGCGAATTGTAGCTCACCAGGAGCCACGCACTGACCAAGGTCAGCGTCGTTTTCGATGTTGTTGGAGAGGATACCCTCCCCAACACGACTCGGAACCCCGGAATATCCTCGTGAGGGATATTCCGGAAATAGTGATGGCGTACGAAGACCGCCACCACCTCCGCCCAAGCCGGGACTAGGTCTCCGCTCGACAGTGTACCATCCCACGCCCCGGGAACGGGTAGGCGCGTAACGGGATCAGGCGGGGTGCTCTCTTCCCGGCATCCGGGAAGACAGTAAAACGCCAATCTCGGACTTCACTGGGTACTCGTATCGTCGAGTACCTATCGACTTCGTTCTCACGCAGTCTGTCCGCGTTGGGTGAACTGGTTCCAGCCCTGAGTCAGTGCGACTGTCTCAGAGATCTTGCTCTTAGCGCTATGGCGCACGCCCCTGTAGTGGCGAAGATCAAGGTACAGCGACGCATAGTAGTGGCGTCGCTCATCGGAGCCGGCCGCGAGGCCGAGAGCCTTCACGACATCATCATCCTTGATGGTGTCGACTTGGAAGAGAGCACAAGGCGTGCCCTGGCCGCCTTCGTCGGACCATCGGAGGCGATGAATGCGCTCCGATGAAAGCTTCCACGGCTCAGCTCCCTGAGATTGAGCCGCGCTGCGCCCAGCAGGCAAGGATGTCTGGGCGGAAGAAGAAACACCCGCGGATGGAGGTTCCGCGGGTCCACTGCTCTCAGACCGTGCACGCTTAGCGTGCACGACCTCGCCATCTTCTGGCGAGTCCTCACGTTAACGACGAGAGCCCGGCGACGGAGTCTCGCGAAGAGGCTTGCTCACAGCAGGCTTGTCCTTCACGGGCGAAGAGTGTTCCTCTTCGTCCGCCAAAGAATCACTGCCGTAATCGACAATGAGATCAGGGTCTTCCTCATCATCATCACGTCCAGGGGACGTGGTGCGCGCAGCCTTCGCAGGCTGAGCGACAGTCGATTCACCCGCCCCGAAGGGACGGGTTGCCATGGCGACGATGGCGTCGACTTGCTTA
The DNA here is from genome assembly GCA_011947335.1 of Phytophthora constricta. Taxonomy (NCBI): domain Eukaryota; phylum Oomycota; class Peronosporomycetes; order Peronosporales; family Peronosporaceae; genus Phytophthora; species Phytophthora constricta. Next base: position 62,758 of record JAAVTI010000592.1, on the reverse strand, counting down.
GCGCTCTCGCGCTTACGAGAGCGCTCACTCTCCAATTGTAGTGCGTTATATTCACGCACTGACAGTGTCTTGCCACCTGATGGGGAATCCCCACCGGGTGCGGAGATCTTGGGACTTTCGGGAGCCTTGGGGCTCCCGGGAGACTCGGAACGTGACGCGCTCATTGCGAGATGAGTGTGAGTGTCTTCTCCGTTAAACGAAGAAGACGGAAAGTGACCACAGAAGAGATCGTGGTCACCGTTACCTCCCGAATGCGATACTCGAACTTTGAGAGGGGGTGGTGTAGCGGGACTACACAGGATAGTGTACCCGGGGTACACTAATACACGCAAACCCACTAGTGTGTGTGGGACACACACACTAGCGACCAACATTATGAGCCGTCAATGCAACTATGATTGACGGGCGCTCAGGCGCACAGCTATTGGTTGAAAGGGCCACATTTCAACCAATCATGTGCATGCATTTCATGCAAATGCGTGAGAGCCAACCATGCTCTCACCTTTGCAATTAGATATCATCTTAGGAGGGTTTAGCTTTTTTGTTTTGTTTTGCGTAAAGATAAGCCCGCCACGCGGCGGGCTGCCATTCAATTCAGTTTTCTATATTGATCTAAAGTCTTAAGTGTTGTTTTAGAAATACGCAAGCCCGCGTATTTCTATCCTACATACAAACTTTAAGTCTACGCTTCCTCAGTACGCGCATACTGTGTATGCTAAGAAACAGGGCGTAGCTGTCGCCCTGTTTCACCTTGCCGTGCTTGGAGACGCCCAGCGGCTCGCCGTTGGGCTGCACACACTCATCGGTGTACTCCTCCGCGACCACGAGGTACGCCTCGTCGTTCACCAAATGGCGGTTGGATCCACTGTCCAGGATCCGGAGCCCGTCGACGTCTTCAGTCCTCTCGCCGACGGCGGGCGTGAGGTGCCCACGCTGCTTACGCTCGGGGCATGCTGCGCGCAGATGGCCGACGCGGCCACACTAATGGTAGCTGCGCGTCTCCTGGCGCTGGTTGTCGCGCTCTCGCACGGAGTTCACAGTTTCGGGTCCAAGCGATTTCTTGTGTGCCGTCTCAGCCTCCCACGACTGTGCGAAATGCGCGAGCTCCTCGGCGTGCGCCAGGAAGTCGGTGCGCGACTGGTCCACCTTGGCCATTAGGACTGTGCGAAGGTCCGCCGAAGCGTACTGCACGATGTTTGTAAGGACCATGTAGTCGCTGTTCCCTGTGGCCTCGGAGATGGCCACGAGGTACATATAGTGCTCGGGCCACGAACGTTTCGGATCCTTGGGCGCCGTGAAGAGTTTCATCGCTTGTGCCGGCGTAATGTTGGTCTTGAAGGTGTCCAACATCTTCTCCATGACGAAGTGAAACGAGGGACACTGGTCCCACCAGGAGTCCACTTGCTTGTTGTAGTACTCTCCGAGAGGTAGTGGCCGAGGAGGTCTACCTTCACGTCCTCGCTCCAGGTAAAGCCGCACGAAGACTGGCCGATCTGGATCTAGCGGTCGAAACGCCGGCCCCATTCCAGATAACCGGATCCCAGGCCAACGTACAGCTCCTTGTCGTCGAACGAGCGGATGGAGAGTTTCTTCTGGCGGGCGTCCGGGTACTTGAACGCCCCGCCGTGTTGCTGCTGAACGGCGCCGCTGGCTGCTGCGGGTCTTGTGCAGGTGCCGCAGCCGACTCCGCTAGGAAGAGCCGCTGCAGCTCCGACATGCCAGGCTCGTGGGCTCCCACCTCCGCGTGGCGAAGCCCGAAGTACTGCGGTGCTGCAGCCGGTCTGCGTGGTGCCTGGGGGGCACCGGCACCCAGTGCGTCAATGTGCATCCTGGAGCCCCGCCACAGAGCCGACTGTAACAAACTCGAGTCCGAAATTGGTTTGGGAGCCTTCGGGGTTCCATGTGCTTGGCGAGCTGGGTCTGCGACTCCTCCAACTTGGCCAGGCGATCAGTGAAGCCACGAAGCAGCTGTAGCATCTCGGTCGCTTGATCAGCGTCCGCAGGTGCCGCGGCAGCGTCGCTCGGGGTGCCGTCGCCCCTTGCGCGGGCGGTGGCCTTGCTCTTGACTTCTTCGTCGGTCGAGCCGATCCTTGCGCGATCGGGTTCGACAGGCATTGGGCTCACAACCTGTTAGAAGTGTGTAATTCGCAGTAGAAACGAGAGTGAGATTAAATGCATCGAAGCCTTTATCCTACCCTAACCTTACCTTTCGTCATCGTGGCCGCTAGCTGGTCGGCTCTCCCGGTGTATCCTGACGGCAGAGACACCATCTTCAACAGAGACCACACGCCCCTAGGCAGATTCTGCGTGCTGCGAACCATTTCGAGGAACAGAAGTCCTTGCAAAATCAAAATAAAGTGATCATGCAGAAATAGTCTAGCAACTAGCAAGGATAAACGGCCAGATCGACAAAAGCGAGACAGGCGAGGGCAGTCGCCCGACTGGCCCGTGTACTTGATCGTGCCCAACTCGCCGTCGATATGAAACCGTCGATAGAGTCCGAATCCTGGTTGGCGACCAAAAGGAAGTCCTTGTAAACGAGGAAGTCACGCGGCGTGCGAGCTCGGGTGGGTACGATCTCGATGAGCTCAAGACGGTCGTCGTCCAGGATCTTGTAGCACACAATGCTATCGTGAAAACGGACGGACGCGAGAGGAGCTTGCCACAAGAGGAAATGTGCAGATCTCCAGGCAATACAGCAGGATCATCGTAGCCCTCGCGGAGAGTCGAGATGCTCTGCAGCATTTTGCCAGTGAGCTGACCAGTGACGGGGTCAAGGGCGTGCACACCGACCTTGTTGCTGAGCTCGTCGAGCACGTAGCCCACGCCACGACTCGGTACCAGCTCAACCACACGTGGGCCAGCACCAGGCGGACGAGCTACGTACGAGGTAGCCATCAGTTTCTTGCTCGCTTTGGCCAAAGTGAACTGGTTCAAACCGTCATTGCCCAGGTCAGGGACTACCCGACCTGTAGCAGTCCAAGTCGTGCTGTTGACGTGTGTAGCCAGCCTCCTGACGGTCCAGAACAACTTTGCTAGCTCCAGAGAATCGATGATGATCCCATGTTGCTTCAAGTGATCCATCGACGTTGATAGGGTAGAGTGAAATGCTGCCCCCGCCGTAGTTCGACACGGAGATAAAGGCTTCGTCGGGACTCAAGGCCACACGACACGGGAAGGTTCCACCGGTTGCTTGGCGAGGAATTTCCATAATACAGTTCATATGTACTGGTTTGTCCCAGGTTGGAGGAGGAGCGGGACATCAACTGACTGCGAGCAGTACATTGTTGTTAAGTGCGCTACCCGGGAGATTGCGCACCAGACGTCGTACTTAGTATCAACCAAAATAATGTTGTTGAAACCGCAAAAACATAGATAGAATATACAAATATAGAAATTTCAGCATAAGAAGGAAGAAAGTAACTATTGGTGCACCATCCCATAGGTGTCAAACACTCTATTTGCAAAGCACTTTCTAAATGATCTTAATTTGAAACTATGACATACTCCCTTTGCCTTTACGTACAGGATAAGTATATATAGGACAGACCGCCATCGCTGAACGTTTGATCCACAATCTCAGAGCTGTCAAGCACTTTTTTGCGTATCGATTTCTAAATCATGCTACATGTATATAATTTTCAATATAAACTCTAATTACGATACAATTGTTACATTCCGATGTGCCTGAAGGGGCATAACAGGTTATGGTTGAATAAAAATCCAATCCGATAGAAGTGATTGGTGGTATGTGATACGTTTTGTCTCCCAATACTGCTAGTTTACCCGTGCAACAGGAGAAGGAGACAGCTCCTCTCGCAAAAGTCTAAAATCATTTAAGGTAGAAATTAATAATATCCTTGATTTTTTAATTGTGCGACAAAGTACGTATAGCGAACTTATTAGATACTGACTCAGTACATACACCTTTTACATTACCCTTCCACCTTCCTGGGACAAACCAGTACATATGAACTGTATTATGGAAATTCCTCTTGCTTGGCTGTTGATCACCCCTGTGCAGTGGCGCCTGTGATCAATAGATTGTGCTGCTTTCCCCATCCACGATTGCAGTGTCATGCTCTAACTTCAGCCTTGAGTAATTTTTCTAAACACCGTGGATTGCCCTTGACGAAACGAGTCAACGACGACACCTTTGAGCAGGCTTTAAATCTAAACGGGAGATGATATTAATACTCGCACTACCCAAAACTCCAGCGGCACTACCCCGTGCCATGTTTTCGGTACGAGAAGCGGTATACTGCAACTCTGGAGCACGTTTTGGCAGTAGTGGTGGTTTTGAGCAGCCTGAAATCAGAATATTCAGAATATTCAGTACATTCTAAATGTTTTGAGTCTATTTTAATTGATCAAAATGAATCAAAACTCCTCAGGAATCAGATCCCGACTAATCAGAATCAGCCAGAATCAGTCAGACGACCGCCTGGGGTCCTCTGCATGCCCAAGTTGTGGAAAACGCGATGCATCGGATGAGAAGTCGTCCGCCGCTGTATCCACCAGAGCGCATACCCTGCGTGCTGCAACGCCTGCATTTCGTGGAGAAAACTCGCGCGAGATGACAGGTGCTTCTGAGGACTATAACACGTCGAACGAGTCCCCAGGAGGCCGACCGACGCCTGCGCTTCCTGTGCGTCGATCTCCTCGAGCTCGAACTCTACAAAAAGTTCACTGTAGAATCTTTATTTTTAATAAAAAATGAAGTCTGGTCGCCCAACGCACATGACCTGGAGCTACTTTCAAAGATTTGCGGACGAAGCGTCAAAGCCCCACGCCGATTGCAACTACTTCTCCGGTCCGAAAAAGAATTAACAGTTGGGGTTATAAGATAAAACCTCAAAAAGACATTTTCATTGGACAATTTTTTGTGATGTCGTGCTGAGTTCGTTACCAATCATGCATCCCACGCAGCTTAATTCCATCCCCGGGCAGAGCCAGGCACTACCGTTACAACGCCGCAGTCACGGCGAGCCATTGCGCTCCTTCTCGCAGAACGGTCTTGCAACGGGCGCATGAAGCGTGGGGCAGCGACGGCTGCGTGATTGTTTTTGTGTGATGTCTCCAAACGGCCACCGAGGTCCGGAGAGAGCAAGAGGCGCGCAAGATCTACGCTCTTGCACATGTTAGGCGTCTTATCGGTATTGTAGCTGCAATCATCTTAATATATTATTTAAAACTCATATTGATGCTACAGGAAGTGGTGCGGGTTGCTTTCAAATTCTTCACCGAAGTCACCACCACAGCAATGCTGTCAGCACGCCGTTCGACATCTTTCAGGATGCGCTCGTGCTATGTAACCTAATAACTTGTAGCTTCACTTGATAAAGTTTAGGTATAACATCATGCTACCATCTGATTGGCAAAATATTGACCTGCTCGATAGGCGACTCGCCCATTTCAATTTAACCTGTAAAAACCTCAATTTTAAAGCCGTCAATACGCCGACTGCTAGCAACTAATTCGCGCAGCCGTTGCGTCTAAAAGAACCACTGTAGATCGCCATTTATCGGCATATTTGAATGGTCACCTACTAATTTGAACTGACCGAGCTGCGAAAAACCTCGTGGCCCTCAAAAATGTCTGCAAGCATGTCGTGTTATTTTGCGAAGATGCACCGTTATTTGTTTGATTGAAGGCTCTAGAAGAAGACTTAGCTAACAGCTTTCTAAAGAGACACTCCGCGTGTCTTTCTGGTACTTCAAACCGGAGATATTAAGCTCTTCGAGAAGTGTTAATTCTTTTCCGGACCGGAGAAGTACATGACATTATTCGCAGCGCTCAGCCTGGGAAAACATGCTGCGCCATCTGAAAACTGTCCAGCTGCTGCTAACGTTGTGAAGCAGCACGTATGCGACTTGTTCCCGAGCTCCAGCGTCCCGTGGAGCCATCCAATATTCAAGAATCTCACGGAGGTGCTGGTGGTGGCAATACCTTGTCTTCAACTGCTGACGATACAGCCCATTTTGTGTCGACACCAACGCCCACTCAGCAGCAACAGTTCGAGATAGTTTGATCGCCTAAAGCAGATAGGCGATTAAACTCCGTTTTAGGAGTGACGTTTAATGCGGCTTTTAATGCGCGGGTTAGGGTACTAAATCTGTTTTAGGGGTTGTGGAAGGCGCCCAGTAGGGACAAACTATGGAGCTCGAAGAGCTCGAGGTAACATAAAATGGGCTTTCGACACTTGTTCATACTTCGAAGTACTGCATAGTGATATGTAGTTGCCAAGCAGCTCGGCTTTTGATCGAGCGCAGCGAGATGCCCCCTTTAGGAGGGGCAGGGGGTCCTAGGGTTCATACTCGGCGAGCACAGCGAGCATGTAAGGTGGTTTATGGCTAGGTGATAGTTTTCATGCATTTACTGCAGTTCATGTTTTGTAACTTTTTGTCAAAATGCCTGGTTTATGCCACCTCGAGCTCCGAAGCTCGAGCTTCCATACCCTGACGGCTCCGACCCTCCGACTTCCTCCGACCTGCACATAAAAACGACAATTGACGGGGTGTCACGCGATCCTATCACCGCTACGCGAAGAACCCTGAACGAGGAGGCTCGCTTCGCTCACCCTTGGCACGACCCTAAGTCCGCTACGGCTCGCAAGCATCGCCTCCGCTTCCGTGCTCGCTTCGCTCGCTCTGAAACAAACCCTAAGCCCGCTGCGGCTCGCAAGCTTCGCCTCCGCTTGCTGGAGCGTCCATGACATCCGTCCCCAAGGCTCCGACCAATCGGGATCATCCCATGCCTTTTGACTTGGCTACAGTATGAATATCGAAATGATAGCGAGTCGAGATTTGACGATATGCTCCGACCGCGTCTCACTAGAAGGTTGTATTGGGACTACGACACGACGGTCGGAGGATTGATCATATTCATCCATAGCTTCTCCCCGCCCAGTAGTGGTAGTAAATCAAATCGCAGACTATTAATAGATTAGTGAATGCATCACACTCATTGGGTAAAAACCTGGACTTCCACAAAAGAGGTTAACGTGTTCTTAGTGGCTAAAATCTTTTTGCTGACCATCATTCTCGATTCCGCAATCTCGCGTCGATGGTGGAGCACGGCAGGAAGCGGCGGCGCTCTCGCTCCCGCTCTCGGTCGACCAGCAAGCGCGCAGCGACAGAGCTGGACGAGCAGCAGCGCCAGGAGGCAGCGCGGGTCGCGGAGGTCGCGCGACAGGCCGAGGAGCGCGCGGCCAAGCGGGCGGCGGAGCAGAAAGAGAAAAGACGAAGCCGAAGGGTGAGGGGACTCCGAATGGGGCGAAGAAGGCACCGATGAAGCTGGTAGAGGCCCCGAAGAGCGCGGAGACGAAGGCGGTAAAGCCCACGTTCCGGTCTAAGGCTCAGCGACAGAAGGACGCGCTGGAGAGACTGGAGAAGAAGCGCGAGGAGGTGGGAAGAAGGGTTTTGGGGTTGACTGCTGGGTTTTTCATGGGTTTTCACTGGGTTTCTGGGTTGTATTAGACGGAGAAGCAGCGCAAGGAGGCGGATGAGGCGAGGAGGCAGTTCCTGCAGCGTCAGCGACTGGAGAGGGAGAAGGAGAGAGAGCGAGCGAGAGGAGCCAGGTCCAGTGGGAGGGACAGACGAGAAGCAGCTTCTGCTGCTTCTAGAGACAGGAGTGAGCCGAGAAGGGGAGCGGCGAAGGATGGGAAGGCGGACGGGAAGCCGCCGCTGCTGGAGGCCAGTGAGGCCAAGGCGCTGCAGGCGCTGAAGGACCAGTATCTGGGCAAGAAGGTGAAGAAGAAAAAAGTGGTCAAGGCCAGCGAGAAGTTCTCCAAGATCTTCCAGTTCGACTGGGAGGCTAGCGAAGATACGAGCGCAGATTTGAACCCCTTGTACGCCAAGAAGATGGACGTGAATCTGCTCTTTGGACGAGGATACCGCGCTGGTGTGGATATGAGGGAGCAGCGCAAGAAGAACTCGTTCCTGGACGAGCTGAGCCAGAAAAGACAGAAGGAGCAGCAGCTCGCGGATCAGACGGACGGCAGTTTGACGAGCGAGCAGATCGCGGCCAGGCAGCAGGAGCGTGAGCGTGCGATCCGCAACATGCAGGCTCGCGAACGCGACCGTATGAAGGAGATGGCCTCGCGCGAGGCGAAGACCATGGGCACCCACTGGTCGGAGAAATCGCTGGATGAGATGAAGGAGCGCGACTGGCGTATCTTTCGCGAAGACTTTGACATCACTCTTAAGGGTGGACGTGCTCCCAACCCGCTACGTAAATGGGACGAAGCTGGCAAGATGCTGCCCGATGCTGTGTTCGAGGCCATTAAGGAAATGGGCTTCGAGAGACCGTCACCTATTCAGATGCAGGCGATTCCTATCGGATTACAGAAGCGTGATATCATCGGTATCGCCGAGACAGGTTCAGGTAAGACTGCGGCCTTCGTGATCCCTATTATTGCGTACATCTACTCGCTGCCACCGACGATGGTCGCACGGACTGGCGAGCAAGGTCCACTGGCACTTATTATGGCTCCCACGCGCGAGCTGGCATTACAGATTGAGCAGGAAGCCATCAAGCTGTGCAAACACACAAGCGTGGGCCTGCCTGAGAAACTTGGAGCCGTTAAAACGCTGTCAGTTGTCGGCGGCCAGAGCATCGAGGACCAGGGTTTCCGTCTTCGTGAGGGTGTTGAAATCATCATTGGTACCCCAGGACGTCTGATGGACTGTTTGGAGAATCACTATCTGGTGTTGAACCAGTGCAATTATGTGGTGCTGGATGAAGCCGATCGCATGATTGATATGGGTTTCGAGCCACAGGTCGTGGCCGTGCTGGAAAACATGGGCTCACTGCTTAAGTCAGAGAACGAAGAGGAAATGGAGCAGCAGCTTACGCTGGCGAACAGTGGCGGACAAAATCAGCCAACGGAACTGCAGCACCGTCTTCGTGTCACAACGATGTTTAGTGCTACAATGCCTGTGGAGGTGGAGAGGCTTGCAAAAACTTTCTTGCGTCATCCGTCTATCGTCAAGATTGGTGATGAGGATTCGGGCAAGAACAAGCGTATCGACCAGCGTGTGGTGTTCATGAACCCGGGCAAGAAGCGTTCGAAGCTGGTGGAGGTGCTACGTGACATCTTGAGCTCGCAGTCGGTGCCAATCCCGCGGTCGCGCAAGGAGAAGGTCGTGGACGGAGCCAAGATTATCGTGTTCGTCAATATTAAGAAGGAATGTGACTCGGTGACCAAGTTCGTTTCCAACGAAGGCTTCCGCTGCACGATCCTGCACGGTGGCAAGACCCAAGATCAGCGTGAGGAGAGTCTGAAGAGCTTCCGCGAAGGCTACTGCGATATCTTGGTTGCCACGGATGTTGCTGGCCGTGGTCTGGATATCCCCGATGTTACGCACGTTGTCAACTTCGACTTGCCATTAAAGATCCAGAACTACTCGCACCGTATCGGTCGTACCGGTCGTGCCGGCAAGGACGGCGTGGCTATCTCGTTCCTCACGGACGACGATGAAGAGATCATGTACGACCTCAAGCAGTACCTTGTGTCTACAGACATGCCCGTACCGCATGAGCTTGCCAACCACCCGTCTGCGAAGGCAGCCCCGGGTGCTCGTGACGAGAAGGGTAACGTTATCGCCCGCTCAAGCGCGACACTGTCATTTACGCCAAGTAAGGGAAGAAGAGCAGTAAGCGGCGAACTTGTCTGAATATCACGCGCTCGAGATTGACCAAGTCCCCTTGTAGGTTTGACTCTTCGCTTTGATTGTTTTTGTCGTTAGCCTCTCCCAGCGTGGACGCCCTGGCAGCCTCGTGTCGAGCACCTGTTTATATATACTAGTCGGAGAGGTGGTGGCCGAACTGACATGGCACAGCATGGACATGACATGGCAAGGTGGTTGGTGGCACGCCTAGCTGATCTCTATGGAGACGCCGAGATGGTGTGAGTCGCTGTCGTAGTGCCGCACGTCCATCTGCGCCGACACGCGTGTCTTCAAGTGAGAGGACGTGCGCCATTCGAAGGCGCCGATGAAGATGCCGTCGGACCCGAGCGAGCTCGTGACCGTCTCCGTCTCGCTGAGCGCGTACTTGCCCAAAATCCGGAGCGAGCGCTTGTCTTTCCTCCTGTCGAACACGAAGGTCGAGCCCACCAGCAGCTCTGGCAGCACCGACTGCGTCAAGTCGAGCCTCACCACTCGTCCGCCGTCCTTCCTGCAAAAAGATCAACAGCCAAGTCCGTCCATCAGCTCCCAATCTCATCTCATCCACCTCTACATCCACCTACACTTGCAGCAGCGCCATCAGGTCTTCATGGCAATAGCTCGTGGCCATATTGAGCGTCGTGAACCTGCCGAGTCTGTCGCTATGGTCCAGTCCGACGTCATAGGCGCCGATGACGCCAACCCCGAGGTCCCCCACCTTCCCCCCACCGTCGCCTGCAGCGTGGGGCCGTTCACGGCATCAATTTTGCCTCCTAAAAGAAGTTCCGAGTCTTGTAGTCGGCGCCGATCCGCGCGAAGCTGCTCGGGGACTTGTCGGTCGCCGACTCCTGCGCCTCCAGCGTGAACCGCAGCGTCTCGCTGGCCTGTAGATGCGCCTGCAGCGCAAACGGCGCGCCGAGCTCACCCTCAAACTGGACGTGAGCACGGACGTGAGTTGGCTCGCACACGAGCGCCGACTCGACGCTGCGCTTGACTGCGGCCTTGAAAAACGGCGACACGACGCAGGTCTGCAGTCCCAGGGCGGCCCCGCTGGGCGTGAGCGTGTTGATCTCCAGCGCATGGCGCGAGTGTGTGCTGGGCTCGAGGGACTCGGAGAAGCGCGCGTGCTCGGCCAAGAAGTCGTCGTACAGGCTGCTGCGGAGCCCCGCGGTGGCGTGAGCGCGAGCGGCCATGAGAGGTCGAAAATGGGCTTGGGCTGGAGGGAGTGTGCGGACTGCTGCCACCGGATTGGAGGACTGAGGGATGGGACGCACAAGAGGTACAGAGAGGGGTACAGAGTGGACAAGTGACTTGTGGACGTTTTCTGGCAATATATGACGATAATGTCCTCTTACGTTTTTCGTTCTCATCTCAGACTTGCCTGTCGAGATGGTGCAGTAAATCCGAGTCTTCGTCGCTTTGCTCGGCAACTTGCTCCGGGGTGAATTCGTTCTCGTCTTGTGAAGTATCCTCGGATTTACTCATGCTGAGAGGAAGCTGCGCAGTGTCGCTCTCCTTTTCGGAGTTAGGTTCCGCTTCGACTTCTTCCGACCCGTTCTCCTGTTCCTCGTCGCCGTCGTCGTATTCGGAATGAGGACTATTATCTCCACCTTCGAGTTCACCGCTCGCCCCCGTGTCGTCTTCTGCCGAGCCAACTTCCTCCTTAACAGGTCCCGTCACTTTGTCAACAGATACGGGTTCTCCATCTTGTTCGGTATCCTCCTCTTTGTCCTCTTTATCCTCTTCCGATTCGTCGTCGTCGGCTAAATCAATCACTTCTTGCGCGCTTGACACGGAAGGAGGCACGAGCGCTGGTTCAGTAATCGATTGAGTTAGCCGCATGTTCATCGCCCTCACCGCGGCGAGATTATCTTTCGTTGAACCATATACCGTTCCTGCTGCAGCAGTTTGCGGCGCTTGGGCGGTCGTAGAGATTGTTCCTGCTGAATTGGGCTGGAAGACTACTCTAGCTGCAGTCTCCTGACGTCACTGTTGATTCGGGCGGCGACAACACTAGAGTTCACGTTAAATGGGCGGGTATTCATCGTCGTCTCCACGAGTTTGTAAAGCGCAATGCATGGTCGAACTCGCTTGGGCCCATTTCCATCATTCGTTGACCGATTCGTTTTCCGATTTCCACTGCCGTCACAAACTTTTGCCACGCTCCTGGCTGGGCTATCACGTTGCAGCGTTCGTGGTCCTCCAATTCTGACTCCTTCCAGGCCTCGTGAAGGATACCTCGCGCTTGACCACCAACTTGCGGGGCATCGAAGAAGCGCAGTGCCTCGTTCAGTATCCAACGCGGCTCAATGGACTCCATCGGGATCACGCAGCTACAACGCACGATGCGGCGAATGTAAAAGATGTGTCGGCACGGAAGGTGGTGATTTAACATAAATGCGCACGAGCACTGCCATCCCCGTTCGGCTTCAACGCAGAATTCTTTCGCGGTCTCATCGCTGAATGCTTCGTTGGGGGCCACAGCGGAGATGAAGAACGATCCACGCGTGGGCTCACAGAACTGGTATCGAGCTCGTGACGCAGCGTGACGGTACTGTGGGAATATTAAGCTGCTGGCAGCTGGGCTCACTGTAGCAGCCAGCATACGCATTTCGGCGTCATACTCATCCGTGTTGTTGGCGCCGCGCCAAGTAGTTGTACTGTCAGCTTCGGTCACTGCTCGGTGAAGTTCGCGCATGAAAGCCCGTTCCACAATAGCTTGATAGTAGCGGATGGCAGCGACTGTCTCGTCCAGCGCGAACTCGTCGTTAGCAGCATTAAAAACCTCCTGCCACGTAGAAGCAAATTGGTCACCACCTTCTGCAATGCTGAAGGTAGTCACTCCTTCACGGGCAAAGGTAGTCCAGCGATCGCGACAGGAATCCCAAGTCTTTAAGAAATAGGCCAAAAGCGGGTGCTCTTTGTCCCTAGTATGTCTTGCATCATCGAGATGTTATTGGAATACTCCAACAAAGTGGGAGCATACACCAGCGTCTGTGCGATGCCTGTGAGTCGATCTTTGTGCCACGAGGTCAGATCTATCCCATAAATGGCGTCGTGAAGCGAGCGCAACACGTGAAACTGAGAGTACAGTACGCGGGCTGACGGAAAAGTGCCACGCAGCTCCGCAAGAACAGGTGAATCTCCATCACGCACAATCAGCGCGCGAATGCGCTTGTGTTGCTCGTTATGTGTCTTGAATTGATTGAGTGCAGCGCGAAGCGTCTCGGAATGGCCATTCTCCACGATGGCGTGCTGCACGTACTGCCAATTGCCAAACGTGTCGTGTGCCATTAGCGAAAACACCCGGTAGCTAGAACCTGAGGAGCCCTTCTCCGTGGAAGACGTGTCATCAACACGCAGCACTTCAGGGAAAGCTTCGAAGACCTTGCGCATATGCTTAGTCTGCAGCGTAATGCTCGACAATACCTTCTACACTTTCAGAATATTCAAACAGAAACAAATTCATCAGCAATTGCAGTTCATAGCAATATGATCAAGAATGACAATACAAATTAGACCTGGTCATCGACGAAGATCTTGGATACATTGCCATCCTGTGCTGCAAATTCGTTCACGTACGACGCAAGACGTTCCTCCACGGACTGCACAAGTCCAGGTTGCTGCTCTCGAACTCGGGCCACACGCAGAAGAAACTGACGGACATCTGCCATCGAAGGTGCTGACGCAGCAGACGGTTCAGAAGGTAGGGGTACTTCGTACGCTCCACACGCCTTCGTTTTGCGATCCCCTGCGTTTCAACACTTGAAGATGCAGCATGAGACGAAGCAACCGGTGTATACGTCCGATTGGGGGTGGGGCCGAAGGAGCAGTATTCACAGCAGGCAGTGGATGGTTGTGCACCAAATTCAGGTTCGTCACACAGATCCGATACCGACCGTCTGCACACCGCTGCAGGGTAGCTGTCACCTACAAAAACAAGAAAACACACACAAGGTCACAACTATCAGTCTACCCTTCTACTACAACTTTTAAGGTTATTACAGCGTACTCTGGCCTGACACTCAGAGGGTTGGACTCCGTCCCAACGGACATGAGTCGGAGCGGCTCGGTCACTGGATTTATGGGCGCATTGCAGCGTCCTGGTGTAGTCCAGAAAACTCTCCGGCAGCAACGGGCTTGGCAGTGGTTTTCCCGACACGGCAATGGCCGTCAGCACGTGGTTCCGCGTCTTGACGGACGTCGCGGTCCGTCTGCTAAAGACCTGGTCGCAGCAATAATGGCAATAATATTGTTATTGTTAGTGTGGGATTTCTGTTTTGCTCGTAATAGCGGTCTTTACTTGGTTCGTGCGCTGCTGGTAGGTGTCCATGTAGGAGAAGAAGGCCTCCCACGAGGCGAACTGGCGCTTGTCCATGGCTGCCGCCTTCCAGCGCCCGCCCCCGAGCGCACTCATTGACACGCCGAGTTCACAGAGCTCTTCGTGGTCGTCCGTTTGCGTAGTTTAAGCAAGTCAAAACTCATGACTACTTTTAAGTAAAATCCACTTAAGTAGTCCCCCTCGAACAAAATGCTACCTATATAGCTTTTTGATATTTTGAGAAGCACCATCTCTAAATTCAAATGGATGGACTCCTACTTTAACGAAATATGAGAATTGTGTTTCCTTTAGCAAAAACCTACAGATAGTGAGTACGAGTCGTGCTCACTATCTGTAGATTTATAAGAAATTGCGCAGGCCAAGATGAAAAGGACTGCATCGAGTGGGCATAATACATTATAGGATTAATAGTTTTTCAGACGCCACTAGCGCAAAATGTTATTAGACAACACGGGGTGAATACTGTTGCTTAAAACAAGCGCAGTCTTCGTTCCCCAAGTACTAGAATTATCGTAAGTAGCTTTTAGTGCATCAAACTGGAGTCATGATTTTTTGAGCATCCGACAGTTGAAACTAAAAGGATCTTGCTTTTCCAACAAAAATATATTTCTACAGAACATGCGAAACTATACTATTCCTTAGGAAAAATGTTTGCGTCAGAAGTTTTGGGCGAGCAAACTCCAGGAACTGAACGATGTACTCAATTGAGTCCCGAAATGCTGGACATGCAACTTGTTCTTGCAATTGTCCCAGTGGTTGTAAATCACGACGATAGTTGACTATGTGGCCTTCAAGCAGATGCAGCTGCACCCACCAGCCAGACTCGTTTCAATCTTGACGCAACATCCACATGCGGCTTTCGACTACGCATTGCGAGCTTGGAGATGACAATTTTGTTTATCGATGTCACTTAACAAAGAATGGAATCGCTTGTGATTCTGTGATGAAGCTTGAAGTTCCCCACTCGAGTGCGGGTATGGAATCCGTTCTACTTGTGCCTTGTCACTTGTTTTCCTTAAGCGCGAAGGTGCCGTTTAACTTCGAACCGGTCGTGTTTAATTATGCATGGCCGTCAACTCGTGCATTTGGAGACAGGCATAAATTTCACGCTGTGAGTCACAGCACCTTGGACTCGGACTCTGCCCACGCTTCTGTTGTCGAGACGTCCAGTCACAGAACACAGCGTAGAGCGTGAAGCTTGTTCGCATTTGCTCTACCTCCATGCAATGGCATCCATAACGCATCTGACGTAGTTGGTATTGTGAATTGATCACTGCCCACTGGTAAGGACCTCCATCTTAGCATCAGTGTCCTCCAACTTGGGTATATTCTGGTCCGTCATTTGGGGTTCAATCCGCACTAATTTCTTCTTGGAAACGGGATAATCTACGCTTCAAAAATGACTTGCTGTGCACTCAAACCACTTAACAGGCTTTTGCGAATCCTTGAAAAGCCCGTCTCCAGCTAGAAAAGCTGTGTCGGCGTGATTCAACTCCGGCATGTAAAACCGATCCTTGTAGCTGTTGCCGAACTTGCCTGAATCGAGTCTTTTGGCACAACTCTGGAATTCGACCAGGCCGTCATTTTCATGAGACTTGTGCGGGATTTCAGTCCCCGCAAGAATGCTTGGCGCTTGATACACTGAGAAGATCCGACGTAGAAGTTGCTGCAGATGGCTGCATTCACATTCCCTCGATAGGCCTCCTGAGCGGCAGCATACGCCGCGTTCAGACTGGCAAAGGAAAAATTCTCCTTCTCATACACCGTCGACTTGCGGGAGACGGAAACAGGGCACTGCCCGATCAGCTGAAGCATGTCAGTTGCGAAACCATTGACGTCCCCGTTGCAGAATTTCTGAAGATAGTCAACGGCCATGCTGCCCGTCATCGGCGGACTCATGCTAACCCACGATGTGTTCGTACCAAAGCTACACTTGCCTGTTGCGAGCGCTCCAGCCATCACAAGTCCTCCCATCGAATGAGTCACGATTATGGTGTCTTCGATGGTATGAGACGTTGAATCACTCGTGTCGCTCACCGAGAGAGATCGATCACAGTACTTCTGCTGGAGCGCGCCGCTGGTCCAACCATAGTCGACGGTGTTTAAGACTGCGTATTTGACTGTCGACAACAAGGTGTGTGGCCGCTAATATCACCAACTTGGTGGGGATTTTTGTCGGAGAATCCTGCAGCTCGTCCAGCTTGTCTTGACTCCCTAAACCATGAAAAAGATGCACGGCCGAGGTGTTGATTTGCATTCGCAGGTTGCAGCTTCCATTGTCATGTGAGATTCTGCTTTTAGGTTCCTCGAGGAGGTGGGTAGAACCTCGTTATCAGTGAGCAGCTCTGATGTCGTCGGACTCACACAAGATGGTTTCGCTAGTACGAAATAGGAAGTAGAGTCGTCACTAAATTGTGGCGCCGAAATGTTGAGAGGACTGTCCAAATACTTAACCACCACGGTCATGTCACTACCGAAAGCTGTGAAGCCAGAAGTGCCTGACGCACACACAGCGAAACTTGATCCACCGAACGTCATCTTAAACAGCTTCCCGTTGGGGCACTTGACATTTCCATCACCTGCAGACGCACTTGGAATGGAGGTGATGCTGTTGAACGCTGGCAGAATGGAGTCGAATGGCAATACCGCTGGAAGGCACTGGACTGTCGGTTTGGCTCCCACCAAGCTGTTGTTGACAGATTTTTCGACCAAGTACCCGGCACCGTTCACGAGCATGTACTTAAATTGAACATCATCTTCGACGAAGGTTGCAACCCCGTCGTAGAGAACGATGATCCTTTCGGATGATACTACTGGATTGGCGAATACGTCAAAACTCATGTGTCCATGGATCTTCATCGCCTTGCGCTTGAGGGTGACGTGAATTTTCAGCGATGGTGCATCAGCAAGAGATTTATGCAACGGATTTCGGGCTTCCTTCGCCCTCACCTCATTCCAGAGCTACGGCCCGAGTAAAACCCCACAGGAACACCACAACAGCAGCCAATTTCGCTGGTAATCCCATAGCGCTCAGAAATCACACGTGTCTCTCTCTTAAGTAGCCGTGAAAATCAATTGTGGCCGTACTCCCACAGGTGTCACGTGTTGTTTGGGCATCTGCTCACTGTACTTATTAAGTGGCGTTGATCATGTGCTTATCCCTCATGCTGCGATTTACCACTCAGTTTCAACTCGCTGTGGATAAACGACTGTCAGGTTGGAACATGTGGCCACAACGTTAGAGCTCATTAGCCGTGCCGGGTTGTTGTTATTATAGGCGGGATGCTTGAGGACTTGTGATTCAGCAGTTTGGGGCAGTACTTCTCCGATCGACCACTAAATTCCCTGAGCACTAATGCGCCTCCAAACGCTTTTCTGAGGCTGTAGACATTCAATACTCTCCGTGACTTGTTTTTAGGCAAGCTGGATTGAGACAACGAGATAGCCAGTGTTCACCAGTGTCTTAGCTGGTCAAAAGCTTCGTCTGGCAGGCTGCCTGCAGTCGTCGAACAATTATTCAGTCCGCCCAATTTGGAAATGCAGTCCGTGCAACTCGTTCACACAACTGGCCCACTGGTCATAACTTACGTCAACCGTTGTCTCGTCCACATCGGTGAACTACTGAACGTCAAATAGTTGCCGCCGACAGTGACCAACGTCCAGCTAATCCAACGATTCACCCGAATTCGAGAAAATGGCAAATGGGAAGCTATATTTTTGATGGTATTGCTGACACGAGACTCAAGGCTCGAAGTATCTCTGCTGAGTCAGCCGAGGACGAAGCAAGTGGATCGCCGAGGCTGGCACCGTCTTGAAAGCCCAGAGGTGAACTACTTAACTGTCGACGTGACCGCTGGACATCTCAGGACTCGATGAACGCCGTACACCGCTCAGTTCCTGAAAATTGCTCGCCCAAAGTGTTCCTGACGAGCGACTAAGTTTGCCGACGAAAGTCAGGTATGTAAACCAGCAAAACGATTCATTTCGCTTTTCGCCTCCTCTCTTGGGGTCAGATATCCTCTAATTACTGTTTGCTAACGTAAAGAATCTTGAATCGCTGGAGGCTGTGCGTGATACTACTTGGTGCTATCGTTTCATCTGGTGGTCGCTGGCTGCGTTGAAGCAGCTTACGTTGGCGCTTGCTTAGACTGATAAACACTGGTCGCTTGAAAGTTGTAATTTTGCAGCTTGAGCTCTGGATTAGTGATGTGACTGCCGTGATAGTCTTCATGGGTCCTACAGTCCAGCGATCGACATTCAGGTCCAGCTCTACGGGGGCCATGGTAAGTAACCACTTCAAATACACCTTGTGATTGCTGGGGAGATAATATACTTGCTGAAAGTGGCTTTGCGGCGTCAAGCCGAAGCTGTGCACGATTCTCAGCATTGTACACGTTTAGGCCTGGGCACCACATTACACCAGGCTTCCAGCTCGGCTACATGAGAAACACCAGAATGCTCGCGATCAATATCGTTAGGACGTGTATTGAGCCACGCGACTTAGCATTGCAGAGCACAGCCTACTACCAGCTAGCAAAAAAAAAAGAAACCAAGAGGAACTACTGCGCGATGAACATGGATGACGGTGACGGGCACTCCACGGAGTTGCCTGTGTAGGTGAGCTGGCCAGTCGCTCCGTCCACGCGGAACACATCAATACTGTTAGTATCCTGGTTGAGCGCCAGCACGAAGTTCTGGTACACGAAGATGGTGCGGGGGTGTCTCCGCGCGTGGGGATGATCTCCACGAGCTCAAGACGCGTGTCAGGCAAGATCTTATAGCTCGCGATGCTGTGGTAGAAGCGCGTGGCCGCGAACACGAACTTGCCGCACGACGAAATGTGAATGTCCGACGCAAGAGCATCATGACCAGAGTAGTCCTTCGGCAGTGTCGAGATGTTCTGGATCGCCTCCGAGCCCAGCTTCCCGGTCTTGGGGTCCAGCGGATACACCCCAATGGTGTTATCCAGCTCGTTAACGACATAACCAACCTCACGCTCCGGATAGAGCGCAAAATGGCGAGGTCCCGAGCCAGGAGGACCCGCAATGAACTCCTCCTTCATCAGTTTCTTGGTAGCTGTGTTCAGCTTATACTGCACCAGTCTGTCGTTGCCTAAATCAGCAGCAACAAGTCCCGTGGGGGTCCAAGCCGTGCTGTGGATGTGCGACGCCTCCTGTCGGTCCGGGATCACCATACTAGCTCCATCGAAGCGGTGGTGGTCACAAGCAGCTTCAAGGAGCCGTCAACATTGACCGGATACAGCGACAGACTGCCGCCGCCGTAGTTGGCAACAGACACAAAATCTCCATTGGGACTGAGCGCCACGTGGCACGAGAAGGTGCCCTCGGTCTCGTGGCGACTGATCTGCGTCAACTGGCCGTCCTTCTCCATTTTGTAGGCGGACACAAAGCCCGTCTCCTCTCCAGGATGGAGCTTTGATGGCTCGTCGCACTCGTTTACGGCGTAGAGCGTGGAGCTGGAGCCGAAGACGAAGGAGGGATTGATGCCAGCTCCTTCGGTGATAGAAAGCAGCTTCAGAGCGCCCGTCAAGTCGTCGAACGCGTACGAGTGGATGCCCTTGGCGTGTCCGTCCACGTGGCCTTCCTTGCGCGTGTACGTTCCTACGTAGAGGGTCGGCATCTTGGACGCTTGGATTGGTTACTTAGCACTGTAGTTAACGGAGACTTGAGCTCTAGCTGGACGATCGACGAATGAGAGGACGATACTGAACTGAAGCGATGTGTCAATGCTGTCAACTTTGTTGACTGGATGCTGCTACGAAATGGCTACACTTGACTTGAGCTTTGTATGGATCACGAACCAAGCAAACCAGCTGGTCTGCTTGGTATCATGCCGACATGACGGACAAGAAAGCGAGTTCATCCGTTGAAAGATTGCTAGTCATTCGACTACAGGACAGCAGCGTGGCTGAATCATTCAAGCATGTTGGTTCATTAGATCAAAAACTACTTAAGTAAGTAGACACTACAGTAGCACGCACAAACAGTAAACATCGACATGACATCGAGGTGCTCAACGCTTATGACTCAGAGCCGAGCCAACCAGCGAACTTAGGCTCTGTAAGCATGAGTGATGCTGGCTCGGTCAGGAGCACTGCTGATGATGGCAGTCGGTCCGTTCTGCAGCACGGTCGCGGGCAACGGCCCAGCCCATGCCGCCGCCACGTTCTTCAAGGGTGACAGATTTTTCACCTGTTGCTGGGCACCCTTCGCCGGTGACGCATTCTTGGTTTGCGGAGCGCTCTTCACTGGAGCCGTCTGGTGTTGCACGTTCTTCGTCGGTGACTCCTTCTGCGACTGCGACTGTGACTGAGTCTTGGTCACGGTCTTCGAGGACTTCGCCGTCACTGGCGCGGGAGGCGGAGTCTGCACCTGGGCCTGCGTCATCTGGGCCTTTGAAGGCGCCTGGGGTACGGCTTTCTGCAGCTGAGCGCTATGCCCGGCCTTCTTGCCAGCCGGCTGCTGAGTGTTCTGCTGCTTGGTGTGCTGGGCATTCTGCTGCTTGATGCTCTGCGGCGCAGTCTTTGGTCCAAACAGGGCTGTCTTGCGTGTCTCTACCTGAAAATGCTTTTGCTGCTGCTTAGTTTGCTGCTGCAGTGATTTGTGCAGCACTCCAACCGAAGGCTTAAACTTCTGGACCAACTCGCGCTCGCCGTACTTGGTCAGCGCGGAAGACACGAGCAGCAAGGCGAAGAGCGCCGGCTGACTCTCCTTGCCCGCCGTGAGGCAGGCAATCGCTTTGGCACTCACTGCGCCGCGCACACAGCTGTCCACCTGCTCTCGCTTGGCGCTAGACTTGCTGGTGATCGCACGCGCGGCCTCCACGTCGTTCTTGACGAAGAAGTCCTGGACCTTCTTGTACAGCTCGGAGTCGTCCTTGCGGAGCTGCCGAGCGCGCTGCAAGCTCGACACCTTCACGCCACCCAGAGCATTCGTGTTCGTGTTCGTGTTCGCCTGGACTCCACTGCGACCGGCTGAGAAGATGTCGGTCTCGATCAAGAAGATGTCGCTGGAGATCGACTGGGGTGCGTTCGTCGTCTGCGTTTCTATCTTGGCGTTCGCGTTGGCTGATGCGCGCTGCTGCTTTGTTGCTGCCTTCGTCATGGTCGTAGTTGTTGGTTAGCTGGTAGATTGAGAAATGCCAGCACTGTGCGTCGTGCATCTCGGCAGCAACCAAGATCAACAAGGCCAAGAACCAAACAAGGTGCACCACGAGGCACGGGTCAGACACCGGAGCAATGAGTCATGTGGTGGGGCGCTTTCACTGGAGCTCTTTAGGAGCCGCAGTCATCTGTTGAAGACGGCGTGGCAGTCTGGCAAACATAACACGACTGCGGTATCAGAAACCGAAGTTGAAGTGGCGCACCAATCACGAGTGAGATGCTTGTCAAGCGAGAATGCTAGTCAAACAAGCTACGCTACGCTACACGCATGATTGCATGTGTAGTTACACCCTCAAGAAGGCTGCATATGCGACGCGAAGACACGAACCCGAGGTCGAGAGAACTACCTCTCACGAAATGTGGTGTTTGAGCACTGCACAGCGAGGAAGCGGTGGAGGTTGGTAGTAGCGCGGGAGACTTGGTAGTTGTAGAGTTGCTTGAAGTGTTGGTTGTTTGCGAGGCAAATTGGAAAGTGGCATTCAGGCTTTAGGCAAAGACTGCGATCACTGCTAGACTACGCGACAGTAGAGGAGCTCTACTGTCGAATCTCGGGCCCCATACGCGACTGGTAATACATCTAGAGCGCCTATTAAATACAGCGCTGCGCTGAATCCGGAGCTTTGGCGGTGGCGAAATCTCAGGCCAACTGCATCAGATTCGGTGCAATACCGACACGTCTAGCTTCTCCGTTCGGACGAAGGCATTTTGTTCAGACAGAAGGAAGTTCAAGTTGCGCGGCGCAATCCTTAAACGCAAAGCAGGGTGCTGTATTGGAGTAAACGTTTATCGTGGAATGAGCGCACTAGCGCGGATCGACGACACGGAATGAATAGACCACCATAAGCACATTGATTGAAAAATCCCTATACAGAAGATCACATGCGATTCATGGTGTCGGTTTATCTGTGCTAAAATCATCCTAAACGTCCTAAAATGTCCTAAAAGACAGCGTATTTTACCGGAATAGATTGCAATTTCTGTTCTAAAAATGTCCTAAAGGGTGTAATTTTTAAGTGTCCTAATATCGTTCTAATCTAAAAAACCGGTATTAAGACTCATTTTTAGGGCATGTCCTAAAACTGGTGCGGTACGAATCGAACTTAATCGAGAAGGAACTCTCCTCGTTTGCACCGCCAATTTCGCTTCGCTCATGGCGGGCAAGGCGTCGAAAGAAAGATATCAACTCCTTGTAGGGCCACCTACTCCGGCCCACGCGCCGACCATTGCAGACCTTCGCTTCGCTCCGGTTGCAAACGGTCTCTCTGAGGCCTCGATTTGCACGATATTCTATATGCCAGTTTCGAGTTTTCGCACCTTCCACACGGAGTCCTACTTCGTGCGCACGTGGATCAAGCGCTACGACATGTCGCTCTGGAACGTGAGCACGATGTTGAGGAACAACACGAGCTTAGTCAACCAGACTAACAACCCGCTAGAGAAGTACAACCATGACTTCGCTGCTCGTATTGGCGCGCCACGTCCTGGTCTGCTCAAGTTTGTTGAAGCGGCCAATGCTGAGGCCAACGCATATGTGAAGCTGCTGGACGACATCAAGCACGGGCGCCAGACTTCTCTTGTTCACGCTCGACAGGTAGAAGTTGAAGTTCCAGCCGAGTACACTGCTTTTGAGTAGGTAGCATTCCTTTTTAATCACCAGAATCAACACTCTTGATGACATGGGCATATAATAGTGTACACATTGTACTTGACCTACATGTCCTAAAGTGTCTGAAGTGTCCTAATTGTCCTAAGTGTCCTAACAGAGTGGCGCGAATATACCGACAGTACTGAAATTTTGGTCGGTACTTTTAGGACATTTTAGGACGTTTAGGATAATTTTAGCACAGAAAATCTTCTTCCGCGATTCATACCTTTACAATAGACAGACAGACAGAATACTGTACTACCTACCACCTGTACTACCTACCACTCATTCACAAACGCTAACAGCGAAACGAAATCGAGGTGCTCGCTTGGCACAGACGAAATCGTTTGTCAAGGAGACCAGATAATGCTCGCGACTTGCAGCTTAAGCCCTGTGGGCGCGAGTGACACTGGCTCGGCCAGGAGCGCTGCTCACGATGGCATCCGGTCCGCTCTGAAGGCCGGTGGCGCGCAGAGGCCCAGCCCACGCCGCCGACACGTTCTTCGCCGGTGTCGCATTTTTCTCAGTCTGCGGGCCGCTTTGTACTGGAGCCGTCTGCTGATTGACATTCTTCGTCGGCGACTTCTTCTGTGACTGTGTCTGGGCCTTGGTAATCTTCGAGGACTTCGCCGTCACTGGCGCCGGTGGCGGGGTCTGCATCTGAGCCCCTGACGTGTGTCTTTCAGTTGATCGGTACTGTTGACTTCGATTGGAGCCTTCTGCGTCTTGTGCTGGGCATTTGCTTTTGTCGACAGCGTCGTCTTGCGAATCACAGCACGTGTTTTCGACTGCTGCTTCAGCTGACTCGGTGCACCTCGAAAGCGCGGGCTGATGGGCACTTCCATTTCACCGCCCGAGTACTTCCGAATTAGCTCCCGTTCACCATACTGGGATAGCGCAGAAGCCACAACCAGCAGTGCGAGAAGCGACTGCTGGCTCTCCTTGCGCGACGTGATGCATGCGATGACTTTCGCACTCGCAGCACTGCGCACCCAACTGTCCACTTGCTCGCGTTTGGCACCGGACTTGCTATCGATCACACGAACGATCTCTGCACCCTTGTTCGTGAAGAACTCGTGGAACTTCTTGAACAGATCGAAGTCATCCTTGCGAAGCTGGCGGGCTCGCTGCACACTCGACACCTTAACAAGGTTCAGGGTGTTCAACTGAGGACTGTTTCTGTCTACGAAGATGTCGGTCGCGATCGAGTCGATTTCACTGGGCTCAAATTGAGAAGCATTCGGTGCTGATGTCGATGCCTTGGTGTAGGTCTTCGCCGGTGAGCGCTGCTGCTGCTTTGAGGCTGCGTTCGTCATGGTTGTTGGATAGCTTGAGGATTGAGAAATGAGGCTTTATAGTGTTGAGCTTGACAACACAACAACAATAGCCTATGGTCCTTGGAGGTGCAGTGCTCTCAGTGGGGGCTGATCCAGGATTCCTGTCCGCCAGGACGAATGACATCGAGCAACTCTGCTGGCCACCGCCGTGAATATTTGCGCCAACACCATCAGGTCGGTCAGACACCGGATAATACGGCCACAATATGAAGAACTAAGACGCTGAAGCACGAGGACGAAGCAGAAGTTGAAGTGGAGACCACGCGCCGAGGGATTTGTAAAGTTGTGCCGCAACTTAATCAGCATCCATCATGTCTGGCGTGGCGCTGGTGACGGGCGGCAGTCGCGGCATCGGTCTGGCCGTGGCGCAGCAGCTACATCTTCGTGGCTGGCAGGTGGCGCTCACGTCTCGAGACCTCGGACGGGCGCAGGAGGCTGCGCGATCAATCTCTCCGGCCGTGCTCCCGGTCGCTTACAGCTGCCCAACAGGTGGCTCGGACGGCTCCGCCGCTGCGACTGCAGTTGTGACACACGTGGCCGAGGAACTGGGGCCTGTGACGACGCTCGTGAACGCTGCGGGGTCTCCCGGGACAGCCTGCTGCTGAGGCTCCAGGATGCCGAGCTGGACGAGCTGCTGCTGACGAATCTGGTGGGGCCGTTGCACATGTGCAAGGCCGTGGCCAGGGGCATGATGCAGCGGCGTCGGGGCTGCATCATCAACATCGGCAGCGTCGTGGGGGCGGCAGGCAACATCGGGCAGGTCGCGTACAGCGCGTCCAAGTCGGGGCTGCTGGGGTGACCAAGTCGCTGGCCAAAGAGCTGGGAAGTCGCAACATCCGGGTGAATCTCGTGGAGCCTGGCTTCATTGAGACCGACATGACCGCGGCCATGACGGAGGCTGCACAGGAGCGAGTGCTGGGGAATGTCGTGCTGAAGAGACTTGGGAAGGCGGACGAGGTCGCGAAGCTGGTGGCGTTCTTGGCGAGCGACGAGGCGGCCTACATCACAGGACAGAGCATTCGGATTGATGGTGGACTCGTCATCTAGGGAGCAGATACCTTCCGACAAGAAGCTAACGAAGTCAAGGGAACCGTTGGGATCTGCGCGTCCGTAGCATTGCTGCTGGAATGTCCAGTGGCGGAGACTGGCAATAGAGTAAGGATACTGCGGTTAATTGCTAGCACTACGACTGGAGATTGGACGCGAAGTGCGTGGGTGGTCTGGATTCCGTTGTGGCATTCTGCTAGCAGATAGCACAGGCGTTAGTATTAGTTCATTCCTGTGGAGGCGCTTTGGGTGTTACGCACCTTGTCGGATGGGCAGAAGGCGAGTACAGACGGGTGAGCAGTCGATCTTCGCTGGTGACCAAGCTGGGCTTCGTTGATTTCCTTGTTCAGCCATGTGATGACTATATTCAAACATGCCCGCATTGTTAGAGCACTAGGCACTTGACTGCTCCAGCAGTAAGACAACCTCACCTTGCTGGTTGGATGCCAAAAGCTTGTTGCTGTCCTCCAGTTTCTGGCTAAGCTCTTTTATTGTGTCCTGTCGTAATGCGGAAAACGTGATGAGTATCATATCGCCGCTTTTGAGTCTCTTCCATCTCGTTTCAAGCGCCAAACCTACCTTTAGCGTGGCGACATGTTCGTCTCGCTTGCGAATATCTTGTTTGATCGATTTGAGCTCCAATAGCGCTTCCTCACGCTGTAATTGCTTTTCTTCGACGATCTGGTGTATTAAAGGCAACGTTGCAATCAGACACCACCTACAGCACGGCTGAATAAAGCAGAATGGCGCACCTGCTCTTGCTGCTTAATGATCTTGGCCTTCATCCGCATCTTGGACTTCAACGTACGGTTTTCGTTCTGAATACGCTCGATAATCTCGTTTCCCTGTGAGCAACCCAAACCGATTAGCAAGACCAGCCAAAATTCCCTCACCTCGCGCTGCTTACATCTGTTGCAATTACCTTGTTGATTTCAGAGATACTCAGCTCCAATTTCTGCTGTAGTCGCGCGTGGTTGTCTCGGTACATCTTCAGTGACTCGTCGACCTCCTCATTATGAAGCTTTGCGGATTGCAAAAGGTCCGTGGTCTTGTTGATCACTTCTTCCTTGTCCGCTAGTTGCTGCTGCAATGAATCCGCTCGCACTTGCAGAGCATTAATCTGCTTTTCTTGTTGGAATACCTTCTGATCCAATTCCTTGTTTTGTGCGCGCAACTCGTCCACTTCTACACTGAGTGTGCTTCTGCCCTGAGTCAGATCCTGCGACTGCACACGAAGGTGCTCGATCTGCATTTCATGTTGGTATTTCAGCTTGCTCAATGATTGAACCTGCGCTTCGCTCGCCTCTGCTGCTGATTTCAATCCTTGCAGCTGTTTGGACACAAGTCAAGAGTAAGCAATTAAGACGGCCTTGTTCCCGCACAACACGCATAACATACCTCTTTTTCGTATCTTTCTACCAAGGCATCGATCTTAGCGTTGAGCTCTTCCTCCCGCGCCTTCAACGTACTCGCTGCCTCCTTACGTTGTGCTTCCAGTTCGTCTGCAAATCTTATCTTCTCCTGTGAGAGCGTTGACTCCGCCTCATACCCCAGCGACTCCAGCTGGTTCTGTAACTTCGCTTCACTCCGCTGTGTACTCTGCAGATCCTCACTCGTCTGTTTCAGCGAAGACGACAGCGAACGTCTACTCGCCCCAACCTGCGCCAAGCGCGCAGCAAGGTACGCTTTAATCGCCGCATCGTCACCCGGGAAGAACCGCAACGATAGATGCGTCAGCTGCTTGAATGGATTCGTCTCCACAATGCTAAACACCGACTGGCCGTTGACATCGGACGTGTTCAACACCGCCAAATAGCTAAACACAACATCAAAACTCAATCAGCCACAAGAACCTAAAAGCCAGTATACCATCTTCGTAGTTGTGTACCTAAGTGGAGCTGGTCCAGCAGACCTTGTCTTCTGAGAATGCTGGTCTTCTGCAGAGCTCTTCTTGTCAGCAACATCTCCCTCCTCTTCTCTTCCCTCCTTCTCTTCTTCTGCAATTTTCTTGCTGTCCTTGAGACAGCACTGCAGCAGCTCGATGAGGTTGGCTGGGAACGTGGCAAAGTCCACCAGCAGTCTCTGCTGGGCCTTAAGCTCGTGGAATTCTTCCTCTGAGACGCTCCACAGGAACAAAAAGTATGGGTCCACACCGTCGTCGTCCGTGATCTCCACACGCACCACGCGCTCCTTCTGGTTCTTGGCATTATTTTGCTGCAAATAAATAAATATTTACATCAATAAAAAATAACAGTGAAAATAATATAGTACTCATTAGCAAACAAAACAATAAAGCTCGAGCTATTTGATGGTGTTTTTATTGTACGGAAACCGCTGGACGTACGCGCACGCCCGTGAGCAGGCGGATCGTGAGCGGTAGCAGCTTCTCGTCACGGTCGGGGTACTGCACCAGCACGTGGAAGCGCCGGTCGAACAGCGGCGCGTCGCGGTCGTACTCCTCCATAGTAATAATGCGGCGCTTGCTAATTGCGACCTTGGCGCCAAACTTAAACTGATGTTGGGACGACCTTCGCGCTACATAAATGTAGTAGCTTGAAGTTTGTAAGACACGATGATTTGATGAAAAGGTTTTGAAAAAAAAATTATTGACATGAAAAGTAAGAATGTATTGCAAGGTATGTATGTTTTTTGCTTGCTTACTGGTTGCCGCGTAGACGACGTGCGCTGTACTTGCCAGCATTAGTGTTCGTATTGTGCTGAGTATTGAAGGACTCATTTTCATCACCTGAGATGCTCGTAGTGCCAGCGTGAAAGTTTCCGACCGAGATGCCCGCACCGCCGTTGACATCCGCGTCCACGTCGAGACCGGCACCGCCGTTCACTCCAGCGTCCACGTCAACGTCCACGCCTAGACCGGCGCCGCCGTTCAAGCTGCCAGCGACCTCACCACCGACCGAGATGCCCGCACCGCCGTTGACATCCGCGTCCACGTCGAGACCGGCACCGCCGTTCACTCCAGCGTCCACGTCAACGTCCACACCTAGACCGGCGCCGCCGTTCAAGCTGCCAGCGACCTCACCACCGACCGAGATTCCCGCACCGCTGTTGACATCCGCGTCCACGTCGAGACCGGCACCGCCGTTCACTCCAGCGTCCACGTCAACGTCCACGCCTAGACCGGCGCCGCCGTTCAAGCTGCCAGCGACCTCACCGCCCACCGAGATGCCCGCACCGCCGTTGACATCCGCGTCCACGTCGAGACCGGCACCGCCGTTCACTCCAGCGTCCACGTCAACGTCCACGCCTAGACCGGCGCCGCCGTTCAAGCTGCCAGCGACCTCACCACCGACCGAGATTCCCGCACCGCCGTTGACATCCGCGTCCACGTCGAGACCGGCACCGCCGTTCACTCCAGCGTCCACGTCAACGTCCACGCCTAGACCGGCGCCGCCGTTCAAGCTGCCAGCGACCTCACCACCGACCGAGATTCCCGCACCGCTGTTGACATCCGCGTCCACGTCGAGACCGGCACCGCCGTTCACTCCAGCGGCCACGTCAACGTCCACGCCTAGACCGGCGCCGCCGTTCAAGCTGCCAGCGACCTCACCACCGACCGAGATGCCCGCACCGCCGTTGACATCCGCGTCCACGTCGAGACCGGCACCGCCGTTCACTCCAGCGTCCACGTCAACGTCCACACCTAGACCGGCGCCGCCGTTCAAGCTGCCAGCGACCTCACCACCGACCGAGATGCCCGCACCGCCGTTGACATCCGCGTCCACGTCAACGTCCACGCCTAGACCGGCGCCGCCGTTCAAGCTGCCAGCGACCTCACCACCGACCGAGATTCCCGCACCGCTGTTGACATCCGCGTCCACGTCGAGACCGGCACCGCCGTTCACTCCAGCGTCCACGTCAACGTCCACGCCTAGACCGGCGCCGCCGTTCAAGCTGCCAGCGACCTCACCGCCCACCGAGATGCCCGCACCGCCGTTGACATCCGCGTCCACGTCGAGACCGGCACCGCCGTTCACTCCAGCGTCCACGTCAACGTCCACGCCTAGACCGGCGCCGCCGTTCAAGCTGCCAGCGACCTCACCGCCCACCGAGATGCCCGCACCGCCGTTGACATCCGCGTCCACGTCGAGACCGGCACCGCCGTTCACTCCAGCGTCCACGTCAACGTCCACGCCTAGACCGGCGCCGCCGTTCAAGCTGCCAGCGACCTCACCGCCCACCGAGATTCCCGCACCGCCGTTGACATCCGCGTCCACGTCGAGACCGGCACCGCCGTTCACTCCAGCGTCCACGTCAACGTCCACGCCTAGACGGCGCCGCCGTTCAAGCTGCCAGCGACCTCACCACCGACCGAGATTCCCGCACCGCCGTTGACATCCGCGTCCACGTCAACGTCCACGCCTAGACCGGCGCCGCCGTTCAAGCTGCCAGCGACCTCACCACCGACCGAGATGCCCGCACCGCCGTTGACATCCGCGTCCACGTCGAGACCGGCACCGCCGTTCACTCCAGCGTCCACGTCAACGTCCACGCCTAGACCGGCGCCGCCGTTCAAGCTGCCAGCGACCTCACCGCCCACCGAGATGCCCGCACCGCCGTTGACATCCGCGTCCACGTCGAGACCGGCACCGCCGTTCACTCCAGCGTCCACGTCAACGTCCACGCCTAGACCGGCGCCACCGTTCAAGCTGCCAGCGACCTCACCACCGACCGAGATTCCCGCACCGCCGTTGACATCCGCGTCCACGTCGAGACCGGCACCGCCGTTCACTCCAGCGTCCACGTCAACGTCCACGCCTAGACCGGCGCCGCCGTTCAAGCTGCCAGCGACCTCACCGCCCACCGAGATGCCCGCACCGCCGTTGACATCCGCGTCCACGTCGAGACCGGCACCGCCGTTCACTCCAGCGTCCACGTCAACGTCCACGCCTAGACCGGCGCCGCCGTTCAAGCTGCCAGCGACCTCACCACCGACCGAGATTCCCGCACCGCCGTTGACATCCGCGTCCACGTCGAGACCGGCACCGCCGTTCACTCCAGCGTCCACGTCAACGTCCACGCCTAGACCGGCGCCGCCGTTCAAGCTGCCAGCGACCTCACCGCCCACCGAGATGCCCGCACCGCCGTTGACATCCGCGTCCACGTCGAGACCGGCACCGCCATTCACTCCAGCGTCCACGTCAACGTCCACGCCTAGACCGGCGCCGCCGTTCAAGCTGCCAGCGACCTCACCACCGACCGAGATGCCCGCACCGCCGTTGACATCCGCGTCCACGTCAACGTCCACGCCTAGACCGGCGCCGCCGTTCAAGCTGCCAGCGACCCCACCACCGACCGAGATTCCCGCACCGCCGTTGACATCCGCGTCCACGTCGAGACCGGCACCGCCGTTCACTCCAGTGTCCACGTCAACGTCCACGCCTAGACCGGCGCCGCCGTTCAAGCTGCCAGCGACCTCACCACCGACCGAGATGCCCGCACCGCCGTTGACATCCGCGTCCACGTCAACGTCCACGCCTAGACCGGCGCCGCCGTTCAAGCTGCCAGCGACCTCACCACCGACCGAGATTCCCGCACCGCCGTTGACATCCGCGTCCACGTCGAGACCGGCACCGCCGTTCACTCCAGCGTCCACGTCAGCGTCCACGCCTAGACCGGCGCCGCCGTTCAAGCTGCCAGCGACCTCACCGCCCACCGAGATGCCCGCACCGCCGTTGACATCCGCGTCCACGTCGAGACCGGCACCGCCGTTCACTCCAGCGTCCACGTCAGCGTCCACGCCTAGACCGGCGCCGCCGTTCAAGCTGCCAGCGACCTCACCGCCCACCGAGATGCCTGCACCGCCGTTGTCGCTGTTGTTGATGCCTGGAATTTTGTGGTAGGAGTGCTCGTTATACTACTGAAGCTGCTGGTACCATCTTGCTTCGTGTTGGATTCTCCGTCCACATCGGTCGTTTTGGCTTCTAGATTGTTGGTACTGGTGAGTTGGTCAATGTGTGAAGCCGGAGTGACGACGTCGTAAATCATCTCGCAATCAGTCGAGAGCGAGCGCGTGGCAGCGGCGAAGTCAGCCAAAGCGACGGCCACAGCAAACAGTCGAATGAAATTCTTGCATGACAGCATTGTTATTGAGAAGAGTATCCACCGATTAAAGTTGAGCTTCCGCGACGGGGAGCAGACGAACAGGGACTGACGGGAAACGATACGAAGTACTCGAGTGATCGAGTGTAAATCGGTGAATGAGTTCTTGCTTGGCCAAGCGATAGAAGACCCACCTCCTATTGCAGTGGATACTCAATCTACAGTTCTGGTCGGCATCATCTGCTCCTGTTGGTAGAGACACTGAAGAAGAGCTAGCATTCGTGTGGTTTGCTGAGATGTAGCATTGGCGATACAATGAATGCTCCCTATTTCAATTGTGAGTCTATCCCAGCGCATCTGGCGAAATCTCTGTTGCTCTGTCAGTTCAAAGTCACCACCGACAAGATGCAAAGGAACTCGATTTGATCTTATCCCGCCTGGTCAGAATGTGATTCTCAAGGAACAAGAATATAGAGAAGCTTGTTGAAGCACAAGAAACCTGTTTCAAAGCAGTGGTCTGGTCAACAACAGTGGGGATGCCCTTTGGTCGAATCTGGCATTGGGATTCAGCAAATATCTTCCTGAGCACTGGGCAGTATAGCAAACAGCAAACCACGATGAATTACATCAAAGCTTTGTATAGATTGATATGTACGTCAAAACACTAAAGGTGACCTGATCGCCGTCATCTTTACATGTTGCCACGCAAACGACGATCATTCTGCTTATCTCCATTTAATTCAGCAGCAGCACCAGAGATTTTGTCCAGAGCATCAAATCCGACGCCACCGTTAGCGCCACCATTAATCTGGGCGTTGGCGCCCCCATTCGCAGCTCGAATGCACCTCCGTCGGCACCGCCACTCACGCTGCCCGAGACATCACCACCCGCGCCTCCGTTAATGCCGCCACTGGCACCGCCGTGGGCACCGCCCTGGGCACCACCGTGAGCACCACCATTAGCACCGCCACTCACGCTGCCCGAGACATCACCACCCGCGCCTCCGTTAATGCCGCCACTGGCATCGCCGTGGGCACCGCCCTGGGCACCACCGTGAGCACCACCATTAGCACCGCCACTCACGCTGCCCGAGACATCACCACCCGCGCCTCCGTTAATGCCGCCACTGGCATCGCCGTGGGCACCGCCCTGGGCACCACCGTGAGCACCACCATTAGCACCGCCACTCACGCTGCCCGAGACATCACCACCCGCGCCTCCGTTAATGCCGCCACTGGCACCGCCGTGGGCACCGCCCTGGGCACCACCGTGAGCACCACCATTAGCACCGCCACTCACGCTGCCCGAGACATCACCACCCGTGCCTCCGTTAATGCCGCCACTGGCACCGCCGGGGCACCGCCCTGGCACCACCGTGAGCACCACCATTAGCACCGCCACTCACGCTGCCCGAGACATCACCACCCGCGCCTCCGTTAATGCCGCCACTGGCACCGCCGTGGGTACCGCCCTGGGCACCACCGTGAGCACCACCATTAGCACCGCCACTCACGCTGCCCGAGACATCACCACCCGCGCCTCCGTTAATGCCGCCACTGGCACCGCCGTGGGCACCGCCCTGGGCACCACCGTGAGCACCTCCGTTAGCACCACCACTCAGGCTGCCCGAGACATCACCGCCTGCCGAAATGCCTCCGCTGCCGTCAATCTGGCCGTTGGCACCGCCACTCACGCTACCAGAGACATCACTGCCCGCGCCACCGTGGATGCCGCCGCTGCCGCTATTTTGACCGATGGTATCTTCTCCTGTTGATCCGTCATCGACATTAGTATTGAGTTGTCGGTGGGGGAACTCGTAGCTGAGCTTCCGTCTACTTGAGTGCCTCTGCTTCCTGTAGTTTTGTCGCTTCCAGTTGTGTCGGCGCTGCTGCTTGGAACCGTCGGTGACGGCGTGACATTGTCACCTAACGCGGCACAGTCAGTCTTAGGCGCTGCCGCTGAGAAGTCGGCCAAAGCAAGAGCCACAACGAATAGCTTGAAAACGTCTTGGCAGACAACATTCTTGACGAAAGAAGACGAAAGACGGACACAGGAACAGCAAAAGCACTTGCGAAAGCGATGGCAAATTGCAGAATGAGGTTGTGTGGCAGGTCCTTTGAGCTTAGTCGTGCAAAGTGGCCCAAGTGCCCTTTAGATGTTCTTGAAGCTCTTTACCATGTTGCAGATAGACTATCCATCACTGGTGTTTTTTGCCATGCAGCGGTAGGCGTATGGGTAATTGTCAACGCACCAATTTGCTAGCGTCAGCAGCCTTTACTAGTGGATCGCTCTTGTCAACTTGAGAATAAGTCGAAGCAGACCACAAGCCTTCGTTGAACCTCTCCAAAGCGTCATGATCTTATCGCAGCTAATAAAATGCTTCGCTGTTCGAGCTTCATCTGTTTTTGCAATTGTTGGCATTGCGGTGCACTACCTGTAAGTGACAGTCTTGACACCCGGCGCAGCCACAAACTGTATATGACGACAGCGGCGTCGCACATGGCGCCTCACCAAAACCAAACACGACACATGACGTCTCACAAACCTCAGCCAAGGCAGGTGGCGTATTGATTTGAACCACGAACAGAGGCGTTGAGTACCAAACATCAGGCTGCAAGCGTTGTTTCATTTCAATTCGATAGGGGTGGCTCGAACACTGAACTAGTTACCACGGGCCAGTTGGCACTATGTCTGCAATGGCTGGATGTGCCTTGGCAGCAAGAACATGTTTGAGAACCGACGCATTTCGCACAGCCCGATCATCTACAACTTTGTGCGGACGCACAGTGACAGAAGAAGAAGTGGATGTAGTGTTGGGGATGTTGCTGTTTTCCACACAGATCTCCTTACTGTTTCCGTGTCCACGAGCAGCGAGAGACTGCTGGACCTCCAATTCATGGAGCCATGCCGCTGTTGAATTACCTGCAATCAATACGTGGCACTTCTCGTAGTTTTGTAAAATTTCCAGCAATTGCTTCGTAGCGACGGAGAACTCTTGAAACTCAACTGCACCGCATGCTCCATTTACAATCAGAACGCGCTTAAGTGTAGGGGCCCCGCATCCGGGGCTGGATCTTCCGGAGAATGATTATCTCGCCCCAGCAGACCGGCAAGTGTCTTCATTGCATGAGGCCCCACATCCAATGCGCGGAACGTCCACTCGTATTCAAACCTCGTCACTGGAGCCTTGTGCAGTATGCTGTTCTCACCAGAAACCCCTTCTTCATCTGCATCTTCAGCTTCTGAGTCGGCCAAGTCTGTCCACGTTGGCGTCAGCACACTTGCTTTTCCTTCAGTAA
This sequence comes from Phytophthora constricta, assembly GCA_011947335.1. Classification (NCBI taxonomy): domain Eukaryota; phylum Oomycota; class Peronosporomycetes; order Peronosporales; family Peronosporaceae; genus Phytophthora; species Phytophthora constricta. The sequence goes on along the minus strand of JAAVTI010000592.1, from coordinate 28,177 downwards.
CTCTTGCATTAGATAAACAATGCACTGTCACATCCTGAAATGTCCGCCAACCAACACCGTGTGGCAGCGTCCTTTTGAGGATACATGGTTGAGAATCACATGTGCTCGCTCGCCTTCGTACATGACCTGATTTTTGCGTTCCAAGACGTCAGGCTCATCGGGCTCCACAAGAGGCTTCTGTCTAGCGAGTTTAACCCCGGATAACTTTCGTTTTTGACGTTTCTTTCTTCTGTCTTCTCCCTCTTCCTCGGCTTCGCCTATATCCTCTTCTTCTTCCTCGTCGTCGTCCTCGTCCTCATCTTGTACGATCACAGCGCTAAGATCCTGGTCTTCCAGAGAGGTCTCGCCTACTATCCAGTCAATTGGGAGTAACAGCCGCACACATTTGCGATTAGCTTTTTGTTGAAGGTTCTCCACTGCCGGGATAAGAATGTTCCATGATCCCCTTGGTCGCATAATTTTCGCTGAATGAGGCAGCTCTTTGGTTTCCTTTTCGACTTCCTCCTCTTCTGGTATCCCATCGTTTAAGGTTTCACCTTCCATGCAACTTTCAACGTTGCTATCGTCATCTTCAGCCATTTCTGCATCATTATCCCATTTCTCTTCCTTATTGGTCTCTTCTCCAAGCTCGATGTCCCTGTTGCCGTTTGCGGTAAGTCGATGTTGCTGCTTCGTATGAAGAATCCTATACAGACTCATAGCGACCTCTCCAACGAAATAGATTTCTCGCACGAACTCCAGCAGACCGTCAATAAGTCGCAGCTTAGATTCGAGGCACTTGCCGCCAACAATTGCAGTGATCCGTCGCGGTCGATTTTCACAGGTATTTAGCGGTTGTAGTGTTTCAGCCCATGTTTCTAGCTCACGAGAAAGCGTCGGCCCAGCAAAAGTCGCAGGTGGTTTCCCATCGCCCGTAAGCTTGTCCCCGAGAGATGAAAACGCGAAGGCGTTTTCAAAATTTTGAGACGGTATACCGTCTAGCACACACGCACTAAACATTCGTGCAAACTGGTCGCGCAGTGCGATCATAACTTGACGGTCTACTTCTTCTGCAGGGGCGTTACTCTTATTTAGATCCCGCGTGGAGGAAGGGGGAGATTCTGCGGCGAGTGCCGGAGCGGCCGGCGTAGACGTCACAGGAGTCCCAGGCTTTCTGTTTGCAGGAATAGCAGCGGGAGATTTCTTCGCACCAGGCTTGTGTGATTCTGGTGGTATATTTGAAGCTGGGGTCGCCGGCTTGAAGACAACGCCTCGCGTTTGCGAGAGTTTTGTGTGACTAGCTCCCTTCCCGCGGTGTGTAAATGCTCGAGTAGCACTATTTGTGGGGCCGTGGCAATTCCTTGCTGGTCTAACAGTTCTGATTCAGTGTCTTCGCTTGGTGCTCCATTCCCACCGAGCGATACGGAGGAGTTCAGCAGGATTTCTTTCCGCCTGAAGTCTATCTGGCCTTGCAACTCTTCTAATGTCGAACAAAACACGATGTCCTTCTGTATGGCACGTTGTAAAACCTGAGCGATGCCTCTGAGTGAAAGTTGTGGGGTTAACCGCTGGAGTAAGCTCTTCATAGCTGTTATTTTGAACTCGTCGCGTTCATTATCTCCTTGGACCTTGTTCGGCTCTGTTTCGTCAACCTCATCCGCTGCATCCGGTGTATTTGATTTGATTTCAGCTTGAACCGCATTTCGAAGCAGTTTGTACATATACTTCGTCAAAGGTGGACGACTTAATTCGCTCACCAGCACGACTGTGTGAATATTTGGATTGATGCTCGATAGTGAATTCAGCACCTTACTCAGCGATTCCGCAACTATGGCGACTTTCGTAGGCACATGCGTGGCGTGTTGGACCAAATCTTGTGAGAGACGCCATGCTAATTCGCCTCTTGGGGGGCCCATTAATTGATGTGTCGGCAGCTCTTTCAGCTCTCACCAGTGAGAACCACGGCGCTAGGTCCAAATCTACTTGCATCATCAGTACACCGGAGTTATCTGGTGCGTCAGGCATGTCTGGTACTGCCAATGGCTCATCTGCAGCACCGGTACCAGCACGCGATAGCAAATCATTAGAAGCTGCTGTCTTCGTCATCCACTGCGCGAGAGACTCGTAAGATCGCTTGTCGTATAGCCACACGCCCTGGATACGTCGTCGTTCCTGCTCGAAGAGTGTCTGGTGATTCAGGTCGCTACCAACAGCTTCATCGATGGCGCGCGTGAGTAGGCTTCTCACACCTTCGAGCTTCGCTATTTGAGAAACCGATGTATTGTTGGCAGCACTTGTAGCCTTTACGATATCGCATACAACGGGTGTTTCGCTGCACAAGCTTCCGATCCGCTCTTGCAAGCGTTCCCGCAAGCGGTTGCTGCTATAAGGTGCCGTACAGGCCGCAAATCTCAGCATGTCAAATCTTTCCTGAAGGTCTGGCTGTAGTGAAGTTATCTCGTCCTGCAGTCCTTGGCATCGAACAAGTCGTTCATTTTCACGAATTTCGCGGCGAGTTAGACGTTGGCCCCTCTCAGCACTATCTTTCTCAATTTCATTGTTTTCTTCCATTTCTTCCTCCTCGTCATCGTCATCCGCGTCATCGGCGTCCTCATCCTCATCCTCACCATTATCGTCTTCATCCACTTCCTCGTTTTCCTTTTTTAACTGACCGGTCAGCTGTCGTATCCGTGTGTATTGAGCTGCGTCGGCGAACTCGCACAGTTTGCGCAGCGTCTCCAGACACCAATTCCACTCTTGATCGAGGCTTGACGTTGGTAATATGCCGTGAGTAGACATTTCTTCGATACCTGTTTCGCCATTAGGGTCCTCTGTGTTAATGATTTGTTCAGTCGGGGTCACCTTCTCACCGCCTTCGGTCTTGCCAGTTTCTATGCCATCTTCATTTGTAGTAATTTCTGCCTGGCTAGCTGGTGGCTCAATAGCTGGGAGCGTCTGGAGAATGTATTTCGCTTGATCATATAGTGCGTGACAGTCGCCGACCAGATCCGGGCTGAAATAAACATCACAAAATTCACCCAATCGATTACCATTCTGTTCGTAGAACTTGATAACGTCCGTTGTCGGGGTCAGTTCGGCAAATGATACAGCTTCCGGAGGTCTCACTCCATCCAGGATTTCATCGACAAGATGAGTCACAAAGAAATAGCTTTCTCGTTGCTCCACACGTTCGAGCTGTGATTGGCGACGCCCCCAAGAAGCGAAATTATCCTCAGCAACGCAACTCAAGCATACTTCTGTAGGCACCTCTGCTGACGAAATGTCGAAATTGGTATTGGCATGAGGTACTCCGTATCTGATCCGGGGGCGGGGCTCTGCATCCAGCAACCATTTCTCCAGGAAAGTGCCAGCCCGCGATGATTCAAAGGTAAACACGAACTGCTGGTTTTCTCCGGGTAGCAACGTTCCCCCAATACGAGATACAGAAGTAAACTTACTGCTTTCTAGCTCCTGCTCATCCTTGCGCGTACGACGTCCACGCAGATGGTCCGTCAGTTCCACGCTGTCGTCGTCAAAACGAGCGCGCCACCATCGGTAATGAACGATCGTGCTGCCATCGTTTGCTATCGAGAGAGACCGTTGCTGCTGCTCTCCGACTGGAGTGTAAAAACTCAATCGAATGGGAGGATTGCCCACAATGGAATTATTTTCACTCGAAATATCTTCAATCTCTTGGTTTGCAACGGGATCTTCGTCATCATCTGCGATGTGGGCAATCCGCAAGCTTGGGCCAACATATTGCTCATCCAGCCCTCCATTTTCCACTGACTTTAGAGAGTTTATGCTTGCATGCGAAAATAGTCTATGACGACTTGAGCTCCTATCATCCGAACTAGCGGAATACGTTCCAACGGAATCCCCATCGTCAATGTTACCACCATCCGCTCCAGTGTCACCACTTGCCCAAGCAAACAAGTCGCTTGTTCCAACAGCTAGGTGGCTGCTGGCACTACGCTCCACTTCATGCGGTTGCAGCGATTCTAGTTGTTTCCGGAGGCGCCACTTCTTGCGTGCTAATAATTGTAGAGACCTCTTCTCGAGCTTAGATATTGGTCTTGACGTCTCTTGCCCTCGCTCGCTTTGATTGTCCTGATAATCCAAAGGCCGACGAACCCGTGGTCCCAACCGCGTGCTCTCACGGATAGGACAAAAGAGTCCACTGAAGATATTTCCCACTGGAACAAAACGTGTCCCCTCATTGCGCAGACTCACAAGCCAGATATCTCCACCAACCTTGTCACTCAATGGTCGGGCTTTCTGTAGTGCGTCATACATCTCACGTTGCTCTCGGTAAGACGCGGCTCGGCTCATTACAAGTTCCTTCGGCTGTTTTCCTAGCCGTCTCGCAGCACGTGCCTTAAATGACTCCCAGTCATGGTTCATCTGCCGCCACTTGCGCAAAGCATTTTGCTGGCGCTGCTGCGCTACCCGCTCGTGGATAGGTAGTGAATTCAGCCATTTGCGATGTGCTACTGCCTCTTCACGGCGTTTACGCGCATCGTTTTCCAGCTCTTGCTGGACTTGCTTTCGTACAGCTGGATCTTCTCCGCCTGCTTCATCACTGGCTGTCTTTCCGTCATCCACCCCCAATTGGAGCCGACTCATCGTCTTGCGCTTCATCGACGCCAGCATGTGTTGCGGAGACGTTGTCGCTGCACGCAACTCCGACGCACTGGGCTGGCCGCGTTGCTCCGCTAAAAACTGATCAAAACGCTCCACGTCTTCGTCTCCTCCAAGCGCTGCGTACGGGGCCAGCTTTCCGGATCGTTCGTCTCGGGTGTGATGCTGATTTACTACGGCCGGCACTGTTAGTGCGGGGCCTCCACCTCGCACTGCTGCGAGATGGACCGCTGCTGGTTCATCACGGATACTTCTTGCCACGATGATCGTGCGGGTCTTGCGGCTATTCGGCGACCCAGCGCTGTTGGCTGTCGACGGTTTTCCCGACGACGAAGACGCCAGGCTCGACTTGGATGCAGACTCGTTCATCGCGCTGAGTCTGGAATCGCCTTCGCTCCGTGCTCTCCACCGCTCGAATAGTCTTGACTGCAAAGCGTCGCTTGACGGAAGATCCTTTTCAAGGGGTCACTTCGACTCCTGATGCCTGTGGGCTGGCCTGAAGGGGGAAGCACCTGCCGCTCTGGGAAGCCGTTTATACCGGAGATACAACAGCAGCCCAGAAGCTTCTCTTAACACCCGTCGGTGCAGCACAAGTCAATGTCCCGCATGGGGTACGCACAGCAGCATCTTGAGTCTGCTGCGATGAAAAGCTTGGTGCTTACCTGCTGGTTGTAGCTCTGGCGACAGACAAGCGTGCACGTCGCTGTGCTCCACGGCCATTCCAAGCTACTGAAACACTTGCTTTTCACGGGTGCCGATGTCAACGCTCGAACCGTGAGAGTCTGGACTGGAGATACGATACATCGCGGCACAACCACTAACAGGGCTTCCTACCTGCAGATCAACGGCACGACACCACTACATCTAGCTGTCGAGCTCAACCGCAGAGACATCGTACAGGACCTGTTGCTCGCGGGCGCTAACCCACTACTCTGCAACGTACAGTGTTCTTTCCCACTACTTGCCGTGCACTACTGCACCTCACGACTGCTCTTTTGCTCCAGTATACAAGCCACAGTCCGTTGCAACTGGCTGTGACGCATGGTCTCAAGTCGATTGCGATGCTTCTCCGCCAAGGTATCGACAGCCAACAAGCACTAACCAGCCTCGAAGCTGCCGCCCAGCAGACGTCGACGCGCCGCACGTCCATCTTTACAAAGGCCACTTCATAGCTCACCTCACACAGCACCACAAACACGAACTCAAGTCCAACACGTACCCAATGAATGGTGAAGGCTGTAGTGGGCCGTGCTGCTTGCACCTGTATTGTCTTCATAACCCCCGACTGTTCTCCTCACCTCCTGACTCAGAAGAGCGGGTCGTCCTTCATAGGCGCGCTGCCGCCCTTGAGCGACTCTGGCGCCGAGAACATGCGACTCACTTTCTTGTGGTCGAAGCTCTGCAGCTCCTCTCCGTCCGGGTCTACGGCCGGAAAGACCCCGTGGCCTCGTCGCGCTGCTCCACGTTAAAGAGCGGCGGGTTCATGACGCTGACCGCGTGGAGCTCGTCCGACTGCGCCTCCAGCTCCACCGCTTCCGCAGCGTTGAGAGCCACGAGAGAACCCTCCGCCACGTCCTGGTAGCCCCATTGGAGCTCGCCCACGTCCAGGAGCCGCACGCGGCCGTGGCCGCGCGTGATCAGCAGCGCGTACACGTGATTCTGGAACTCGAGCCGCACGGGCTGGCCCTTCTTCAGGACTTCCTGCTGCACGGAGAAGCCGCACTCGTCGTTGCGCACCAGGTAGCGGCTAGAATAGTAATTATTGATTGTTAAAGGTACAGTACTGGATTAGTAATAACCTTTAGTAGGAAGTTGAAGGACGTACCGCGTCTCGAGCGCCCCGCCGTGGCTGGAGAGCACGCGCTGCTGCTCGCGCACGTCGTCCAGGGAGCGCACCAGGTAGGAGGAGGCGCCCGTGGCGTGCAGCGAGCGAGAGAGGGCGCGCCGCGGCGGACGAGGCCAGCTTCGCCAGTGTGGAGAGCATCGCTGCGACTGTTGCTTGGTATTTTGGTAAATGCGCGAAGTATCTGGGGATTACGGCAGATCCCTATTTCTAACCTTGTCTTAAAAGAATGGGTAGAAACGCAGTATATACTAAAATAACCGAGTTTCTAAAAGTTTTGGACAGAAATTGATGATACCTAAAAAGGCTAGTAAGGTGTTTTGGTGGGCTCAATTTTGAGAACACCTGGAGCAGTGAAATCGAGTTTTTGGGCTATCTTTTGGGTCCTATTCCCAATTTTTGGGTCCCGTTTTCTTTTCGAAGCGTCAGTTTATCAGAATAGCGCGTCGTCCATAAACGCCGAGGAAGAGAAAATGGAGCGCGTCGGCTCAAGCGTCGTGGGCTCCAGCTCCGGCCCGGCGAGCTCCTCGCCCCGCGTGCACGGGCGCCACTTGTCCTGCTTCCGTCCCAAGCGCCGCTTCCGCCTCTCCGCCGCCTCCATCCCTCCACCGGACGCCAACGCCGACGCCATCAGCCCCAAGCGTCTGGAGCTCGCCTGTCACTGCGAGCGCCAAGTCCTGCAGTGCTTCGTGGGCCCCGCAGCCCTGAGCGAGGCGGAGCTGGAGACGGTCGAGAGTTTGTACCGCTACCGACTGCGCAAGTGGAGCGAGCGCTTCGCGGCGCGCGACTGGGCGCCGGAGCGCGTGTGTCAGAAGTGGAAGGAGAACCAGAAGCGCTTCCTGCTGCAGGACGAGACGGAGATGATGGACGCGAAATCGGCAGCCAAGAGCACGGGGAAGACGGTCAAAATGACCTTCTCCAGCTTCGCCACGGCGGCGGAGCTGATGCTGCACTCGCGGCAGTTCGACGCGCTGCTGAAGGCTGGCGTGCCGCCGCAGCTGCGTGGACAGGTGTGGTGGATGTGCAGCGGCGCAGCGGAGCTGAGACAGGAGGCTGGAGAGACCTACCCGGCCCTGGTGAGACGTCTGCACACGCTCAGCAAGTGTGCCGAGATGGACATTGAGAAGGACCTGCCAAGGACCTTCCCGCTTTCGCTTCGCAGCTCCTTGAGGCGATCGCAGGAGAGCCCACCAGGAAGTGACAACTTTGGGGAACTACGACGCGTGCTGCAGGCGTACTCGCTGCGCAACCCAGCGGTGGGGTACTGCCAGAGCATGAACTTTCTGGCGGCTGTGCTGCTGCAGCACATGGGCGAGGAAGAAGCCTTCTGGGTGCTGGCAGCTATCGTGGAAGAACTGACGCCTCAGTATCACACGCGCACCATGACTGGAAGCCGCGCTGATCAGCGGGTGTTCTCGGACCTGGTGACACAGAAGCTGCCGACGCTGGCGACCCACCTCCATGCTCTGGGCGTCGACTTTGAGCCGTTCACTCTCAAGTGGTTCCTGTGCCTTTTCCTGAACACACTGCCCTTTGAGCCAGTCATGCGCATCTGGGACGTGTTCTTTTGTGAAGGCAGCCATGTGCTTCTACGCGTGGGGCTTGTGCTACTCAAGCTGAATCAGCCTCGAATCATGGCGTGTGACGATGCACTGGATGTGTACGAGATGTTCAAGGTCTCTCATGACACGCTGCAGGAGCTCACAGCGCCGTATCGGACAGGTCTGCTCAACCGCGATGAGTGCGTGTGCGACACACTGATTCGGCTAGCAATGGACAAGTCTTTCTTGGGAACGATCCCTTTCGACTCATTGCACGAATTGCGTCAATATTATCATCACGAGATTGAAGATGAGCTTGAGGAAGTTGAGGCCCGTCGGCTGGAGCGCCAGCGTATCGCCAAGGAAAAGGCAGACGCGGAAGCTGTCAAAGCCAGCGCAAGGCTACAAGAGGGTGCTAAAAGCCTTACAACTGACCAGGAACAGGAAGATGCGGAAGTCTCGACAAGCTGCAGCTCTCGTGATGGCGGTGAGGATCACGATTTGCTGACGGAGTACGACTTTGTCGACGACTATTCCTCGTACTCTGGCTCGGAGGCGTCCCCAGCGCGACACATCCGGTTTCTGGACCTCTACGACAGTGACGACAGTTCCGCTGATTACTTTGTGGACGTCATGTATGACTCTTCCCTGCACCACCACTGCCGCTAGATCGACAGTGTGTCAAGGAGCGGAAGGAAATTGATATCGAGCGTATTCGTATTGGACGGCTGCTGAGCTCAAAGAAAAAAATATCTGGCCAACAAAAATAACAAGACACATTCAGCACCGAAATTACCCGCTTTCGCTTACATTCTACTGTAGCCTCTTCGCAAGTACGGTACTAACATGCGCTCTTGATGCCTTTCGTATAACCCTAGACTGCTAGGGTGCATCGCTGCGTACAAAAATTCGATGGCTTCGTCGTAGGTGGCGGGGTCGCGAGGGTCATAGTGGGCCCCTTGGACACGAACCACTTTGGAAGGGCCCGCGTACTTGCTGGCGAGCTCGTCGCTCTGCTCACAAGGCACGTATCGATCGTTATCCGCGGCCACAAAGAGTGCGGGGGCATAGCATAGCTCGACAAAATCCACCGGACGAAGAAGGTCAATGTCCACTTCGGTGCGCTTCTTAACACTTTTGTTGATAGTCGCCATCGCCAGCTTCATCATTGCCTTCGGTACGGGGAAGCCTTCGTCCTGCATCTGCCGCAGCAAGCCTTCATTCACGTGTGTCATGGAAGCATAGCCGCTATCCAGCACAATACCACGAATGGGCTTCACGAGCTTCGACGCTTGGCCAGTGCGCAGCGAGTGCGGCAGCGTCTCCAACTTGGCTCGCATCTTCTTGTCCGCAGCTCCTGCGCGCGCAGAGCCAGGTTCACAACAACGGGGAACGTCCCCATGCTGTGCGCATAGAGACAAATGTCCGACACGGAGGCGTCGCGCTCGAGTGTCTGCAGAATGGCAAACAAGTCGAGCGCCTCGTTCCAGCCCATGGTCACGTAGACGCCGTCCGACATGCCCGAGCCACAGCAGTCAAAGGCCAGCACGGAGAACCCTCGCTTCAGTGCTGCATCGCGCACTCGGAGTGCGTCCATCCTCGAGCCAATGTTGGAGTGCAGGTAGATGAGGCAGGGCGTGACGGCCGGCTTGTCCCCTGTCTCGCTGAAGAGCTGCCAGTGCGAGCAGCGCACCCTGAGTCCGCGGCCATTGAGCACGTCGAAGTCGCGGCGTCTCGCCTGCGTCACGTCGTCTGCCGTCGGGTCCACCGACAGCTCCGAGACGCGGAAGCGCGTGGGCCCCAGCTCCTCCACGTCGTAGAGCGCACGCTGCGGCCGGATCACCAGCTGCACCACGTCGCGATAGCCCTTGCCCAGTAACTGCTTGACGCTGGCGTCGCCCGTGCCGCCCAAGCGCTTGAGCTCGGCTTCCATCTCGCCGTCCGCGAAGATCTCCATCTCGCCCGAGACGCCGTTGCCCATGCTGCACTTGTCAGGAGGTGGCCACGTCAATTAGTTAATGTCGTGTCGGACGTGAAGATTATGCAGTGGAGACCGAATGCGATGGGCAGAGGTCTCGTCTTCGTCGACACACCAGAAACAGACGGCAAATAACGGGCGTGGACGACGGGCTCTCGGTAATCAAGTGCCCAGCGGTGATGTAATAATTGCTACGGATTGCTACGAGTGCTGTCGATGGCGGCGGGGTGGATGAGATAGTCTATCAGAGCAGCTCGATCAGTTGATATATGTGGGGATCGATCACGTCGTGACGGCGACTCCAGTGTCGGAGGCTCGATGGGGTCGGTGCCGGTTGGGGTGTGGCGCTCGCATCAGTGCTGCGAGCAACCTGAACATCGTGGACAACGGACAAGCAGAGTGAGCTGACTTGGCTTAATGGAAACAACTTGAAGTACTTGCTTACCCGCGAGTAGATGTACGCGTCAACGGGACGAACAACGAGGCCGATACAGATCACGATTACCAAGGTAGCGGCCTCTCCGAGCAGTGTGTTGACCCAAGCATACCGCCAGTAACCAGGAGGAGTCACCACCACGAGCTGAACAACATAGTGCACAGGATACAAGCGTCAGCGATATGTGAGGCGTTCTCCACGCGCAAAGCGGATCTTACATTCAGGATCAACAGGGAGGTTGGTAGCATCAGGTAGCCGAGGAAAACGAATCGGAAGCGCCTAACACGAATGCAGTCGCTCGTGTCAGCACAAAAGCACCAATATGCACAACCGCATACATCAGGCGTGCATACGTACTCATATTGGTCGAGCTTCATGTATGTAAGCGGAGTGATGAAGCTGTTCCACCGTTCGTAGTTGATCTCGAGCTTCAGCTGCGCGATGGTGAAGTTCAGTCCCACAATCACACCCAACATGAGCATGGATTGGAGCGCGTATTCGGAAAGCAGGTAGGCACGGCACTTCTGGGTATCGGTCGGGCGGCACAACGCCTTGTTGATAGTCACAACCAAGTACAATATCGCAACAAGTATCAGCGACCACCCCTCTCGGCGCGACAGAGAGGACCGGGTAATGGACCAGCCCAGCGAACCTAGTATCGACACGCCTAGCAGCATGGCACTTGTGGCGCTCTCGCCCATGTCTTGCGCAAAGTCAAGATACTCCGATACCTCACCGTGCATACTGCGCTCATGATAGTATCCAAGCTTGAGAGCAATCGAAAGAGCCTTCACTTGTATCGCGGCTTGAAAGGCGTAGCAAATTTTCTGCTCGAAACAGCGGATATTAGCAATCTGGATCCGCTTCAGCATCATCTCATTACTAAAGTAATGTCCTCACCGGGACATTGCGATGCCATACGTAGCACTCTAAAACCCACGACACCAGTCCAACGAGGTACGCAACGAGTAGAACTGCAGGAGATTCAAGACGTCAGCACTGCGGTCTACAATTCTTAATATCGTCTCCGTGCCTTACCTTTATACAGCGGTCGTAATCCCATTTCTTGCACTCCCAAATGCTCAGACAGCAACCCATCATAACCCACATTCACCATACTTACACGCCCCTATCCCATTCCCACGCAACATACAACACTTAGCTAACTGTTTTTCAACCTCCAACTGCCAACCACCATCCTCGTACCGATACGTTCACCGACGCGGCACCACAGACCTGTGCCTGCAACGTATACTGACTAGCTTTGGGCACATCAAAATACACCATCCACGGTAATGCATTGTCCGGACCGGGAGGCGGGATCGCGAAGCGCAGAGCGGCTGGGTAGTGGCACAACACGAAGTCGCTGCGAAGGTGCACCTCCCGCAGCTTCAACACCGAGTAGGCCCGCCACTGGTCGATATTGTACAGCGTGAAGACCACAGGAACTGCGGCTGGATTATGCGTTGCGTTGGCCATTGCAAGCTCGAAATTGGTCACTTGGAGATCCAAACGACCGCCTCGTTCCATGCCAAATCCCGAGACAATTGACTGCGTATTCCAACGGACACGAGGGCCGCTCACTGTCGCTTGATTATGTAGTTGGGGCGAAGAGGCCTTGTACTCGAACTGGTACTGAAATGGTGTTTCCGTTGCTGCCACGGAGCAGAAGAGCGAGGCCATCACAGCCACAGTGATGACTCTAATGTAGAGCGAACGCATCTTGATGTTGAAGTGAGCTTGAAAAGACGCCACTTTTCTGGTAAATCTAAAGTGCCTTTTCTATGTGCAATTTTATTTACACCATTATTTATAAAATATACAAAAGTGAAGTATATCTGGGGAGGGGGTATGCTGCCACCCCAGATAAATGTGTCCTAGGAAATAAGACCAAAAGCGAAATGACGCGGTGCACACAGCTTTTGTTGCCCTATCGTGAATCCCAGCCAAAATTGGAGATCCCGGGCGATCGGTCAAACCGTGTTGAGCTGGACTTGTGTTTTAAAGGCAAATGCCGAAGTGAGTGAGTGATTTATCAATATTCTGCTCCTTAGCAATTGTAGACCTGTGTCTCGTAGTGCTATTCATCTTTGGTTCACGCTTTAACTCCTTCTAGGTCAAACGCTATTAGCTTGCGAAATCAGCCACTTCGTGTTAGATCACACTCCCAATCACTGCGTGTGCTCGATGGACTTGGTTTTGCGAGACGAAGTACTTAAGGCACATGGTTCCCAGTGCCTTTGTCAGCATGTGTGCAAGCTAACACTCCCGCGGGACGTAGTCCACCACGATGATGTTCCGTGCATCATTCTCGCGAAAGAAGTGGTGACGAATGTCCACAAGCTTGGTTCTAGCGTTGTAACCATCATTAGTCGCCAACGCGATTGCGCCTTAGTTGTCCTCCCACACCTGCGTTGCTGTCACTTGTTCATGACCGAGGTCCTTGAGCATAGCGCGCACCCACAGCACCTCTTGGGTGCACAAGCTGAGAGTTATGTACTCCGCTTCCGCTAAACGTAGCGCCACCGTGCGCTGGTACTTGGACATGCGCAGTATTAAGGCGCCACCAATCATCACTACAATGCCTGACACAGAGCGGCGGTCGTCGATGTTGGTACCCAAGTCCGCGTCCGTATACGCCTCCACCTTCACCTTGCCCGAGTTGCCGTCGTAGAAGGTCCCATGCTCGCGTGTTGCTTTTAGGTAGCGCAGCACTCGAGTAGCAGCCTTCCAGAGCTGGTGTTCTGGAATATCAAGGAACCCAGACAACTGCGTCATTAAATACGCTATTTCTGGATCTGTACAGGTATTGATGTACAGCAAACACCCGATACGCGATCGGTATGGCTTGGGCTTCATCTCAGCCCGAGCGGCACATGTGGTAGGCCACTGCACCTTCTATTACTTCAATCCGGCCTTGCACGGGTTCACCACAACCTCGACATTCTCCTGGTTAAACCTGATACCCACGTCGTCAAAGTAGCCCGCTTTCGTGATCATTAGCGTTGCGGCCGCGCGGTTATGGTCGATGTCTTAGCCAAGAATGAATTTGGCATCGCCCAACTCTTCCATTTTGATCGAGTTCTTGAGCGCTATCTTAACCTCTTAAATCTCCGTCTAGGTCTTGACCGCGATAATCATATCGCCCACGTATAGATATGCGTACACGAAGTTGCCTGTCTTGGTCTTGACGTAGACGTACTAATCTGCACTGCAGCTCGAAAGCCAATTGGAAGGAAGATTTGCTGAAAAAAATGGCGAATGGTCTTGTTCCATGCGCTGCCCGCCGCCTGCTCTAGACCGTAGATTGACTTGTCCAGTTGTGCACATCATGTTTGTAGCGTTCGTGATTCAATTCGGCATCTCCATTTTACACTCTCCTTGAGATCGCTGTTTAAGAGCGCAGTGTCCAGCTGCTCTGTCACGTATGCCTCACTACCACCGCCGAAAGTACGGCTCGAATGGAGTTCATCTAGGCAACCGGTGAGTTGGTCTCAAAGAAGTCGACGACGAACTCTCAGCTGGAACGGATTCCAGCATAGCCGAACCACAAAACGCTCGAATTCTTGTTCACCGTTATGAATACCATTCCGTCCGAACCTGAAATGACGGCTTTTCATGAAAAAAACTTATGAACTCGCGAAGCTAAATGACAGTTCAGGTTTTACACCTTCCGTCTAGTACCCTCAGGATCACGTTGATTCGAGCCAAAAATCGCCTTCTCGTCTGGTTATGGAGGATAATCCGTTAGTTTCCATTCTCTAAGAGCCACAGGAAGGAGGCAGGCAATAGGGTATCTCCTCAGGAATCTCAAGCAACTTCGTGCGCTTTGTTCTGCTGAAACTGGCGTCAGAGCTGGTATGGGCAGCAGACATTGACATATTAGCTTTTACTTTGTGATTGTGCCTTCAAGCCAATCACGCGTTTAATCTAGCGTTTGGCTTAGTTAATCTTTGCATACTTGTAAAGTGGGTGCGACTGTGGATTACCGTATAGCTCGTGCCTGAGCATAGCATCTTTCCAAGGCACCAAAGCTGGTGATGAAGTTCTCCTCTTTTCGTTAGTTTGAATTACATGGCTGCGTAAATCAACCGTATTGCTTGCTGTAGTCAACATCTCCGCGTGTTCCACTCTGAGGGATTGGTCGAGTCGATCCAGGGATCTTGTCTGGACGTCGAGAAGCGCTCCCCAGGTCGAGCTCATGAAAGCTTCCATACGATACTCCGTCTCAGTTGCGTGCTGCTGCGCTCGTATTTCTGCATCGACTAAAGGTTCAAGAGACAAGAGCGTCTTGAACCAGTTCAAGTCTGGGCTTGTTTGCTGACTGGATATTTTCTTGCATCATTAGACGTCTGCGGTGGACAAGCTGCTGTGCTTGAGTGTGCCATTCTTCGCGTTGGCTTGCATCTATCTATCTAGCTGTTGTACAAACGGGTCCAATCGCAGGCTTAGTTGATTGCCGATGCATCGTCTTGTCGTATATGCCGTTCACATCGCGCTTATCCAGCTCCAGCGATCGTGGCACCTTCAAATTATTCAACTCCAAGTCAAACACGCAATAACCCTTGGCGTTCTCGGCATGCCGAGGTGCATGCCCTTAAAACTCATCCGTTCCAGTTTTGTTCGCTTGGCATCGTCAACACGAGCGTTCCCGACCGACCCAAACACGCGCAGATGGTCCAGCCGGGGCTTCATCTTCGAACATAATGTGGTGTAGCGGAAGTTGTGAAAACGCGTTTGCGACCCACTCACACACGGCGCCCGAACTGCCAACTAACGGAGGGGTACTCCGATCAGCCGTGAGTGCTGAAACGCTCCTCACCTTGTGTACCCGTTGGCGGGGCTGGATCTGCTCTTCTGGTGTCTCAAAGAGACGTGCGTCTTGTCGGACGAACCGTCCTGGCGAGACGCGGGACTGGGTGCTGCTGCGCGGTAACTTCTTCAGGCAGCAGCGGGTTGGGGTATCAGACTCGATCGATAATTCGAGATCGGGCGCTGACGGGCCAGACTTGTTCTCTGGGCCCTGGGATGCCTTGCGGGGTGTGTGTTTCCCTGTCCTTGTCCTTTCCTTTACGTGTTTGCCGCTTCCGATAGCGGGGTCTTTGTCTTGAGGGCTGAGGTAGTCTGGCCAAGCGATCCAGATCTACCGACGTCTGCTTACTTCTGCGCGAGCACTGGGTGGGCCAATATACTTCCCGCCCCAGGCTGTTGATCTCGAAGGCCACTTGTGCAGAAGGAGGCAAATTCAACTCTGTTTGTTCCTTAGCATTCCTATCATCCACTATTCTCTGCTTCTCCCCTACATTCTCTTATATGTACCTTGATATCTGGCCAAACCGGCTTTTGTCGTTAAAAGACTGCCGCAAAGATCGCGTTGTTAGTGGATACCACCCAGCGTACCATCCCTTGATTACGCCCTTTGGTGGGTACACTCAGATCTGATCCTGTATCGTAATGATTGCTCCACCGATCTCCGAGATCAGCCATCGAGATCGGGTATCGGAATGATTGCGACATTGGTGAGACATGCTACTTTTGAGATGGGATAGGGCGGATTAGGTAATCATAACGCATGATTGCGTCATCCATTTAGCCAGCTGACACACCCACTATGTCCATCACTCTTGATCGGGTCTACCAATCATATCTCGTCCATGTCACCATCAATCAATCCAAGAAATCCAGATGCGCTCCACCACAACCGCCCCCTGCGCGTGGTCTCGCCGCACAACAGTGAGACCGCGGGCATGTCCAAGCTCATTACCAGATCCTGCCGTGACTGTACACGCTGTCCGGCGTCTCCCGCATCATGTCCGGTGGTCCAACTGGTGCAACGTCGTGCGAAGCCTCTCCAACCGGTGCGTATAGTTGATCGAAGAGGCCGTCGAGGCATGCCATACCTTTGATGCACAGCATAGTTCGCTTACTAACCTTGTTTGTGTTGTATGCGCTGTATAGTTGGCTGGGATGCAGTTGGAGGAGGTGAACGCGCAGCGAGTGCCCCTGCCAGTGCGTCGGCTGATACTGGATCGGATGCAAGCGACCTCCGGATCGAAACAACGTCGGCCTTTGTCGGTGGTGGAACGGAGGAAACTCGTGCGGTGCTGGAAGGTCCGGCCCTAAGTGCTCACGTGGACATCAGTGGTGCCTCGGACTTCCGCAGCTATGCTGATCCTCCTGCGACCCTGGACGTCGACGCTCCCGACGTAAATTACGACGAGATCAGGGCCACTCTCGCTACAGTGGCTGTAGCACTAGATCGCGATCGCGCCTTCCAAGATCTAGGGCGTGACTATCGTAATCTTCAGCGTGAGCATGCAGTACTGCAACGTCACGTCGACGAACTGAAACGCCAGATGTCGGCTGCGGCAAATGCGGCCTCGCCTTTCGTCCAATATTGCCAGCAGCGATATGAGACCAAACATAGTCAACTGCAAGAGGCTCTCGCCCGAGTCGCTGAGTTTGAGGAGATGTACAGACGT
This sequence comes from Phytophthora constricta, assembly GCA_011947335.1. NCBI lineage: Eukaryota > Oomycota > Peronosporomycetes > Peronosporales > Peronosporaceae > Phytophthora > Phytophthora constricta. The sequence goes on along the minus strand of JAAVTI010000592.1, from coordinate 11,277 downwards.
CAAGATGACTCTTCAAACCTCGCCGACCTCCAATCGCAGTATTCGATGTTACAAACTGCATACTCGGAGGCAGTTCTTGATTTCCAGCGCCAAATAGATGAGTTGCACGCACGACTGAGTGCCGGTGCGCCTGTGCTAGCTGCTCCAGAAGTTCAAGCCCAACTCACAGATCTGCGAAATACTCTCAAGATCGCCGAAGCGGACCGAGATTCGGCAGTAGCGGCTTTGGCCGAAGCTGACGAGCGAGCACAGCAGGCTGAGGCTTCCATGAAGGCAAGTGAAGACGAAGCAGTGGGATTACGTCACCGGGTCACCACGCTAGAGCGTCAAGCCAGTGACCTGTCCTTCAAGTCACGTTCCAAGATCAAAAGTGCCGAGCGCCAGATCGCTCGATATAGCGAGGAGCGACATCGCTGTGCCCAGCAACTGGCACCTGTGGAGACGATCAATGGTGATCTGGAAGAACAGTTGCGCCGTGCCACTAGTCGTCGCGATCGAGTCCTGGCTGAACTACGGACAGCGGGTGCGTATCTTCGCACGATATCTCACAATATCTTTCATCGCTAACTCCATGTGATCTCGTTTTTGGCAGAGACCCAGATTGCATCCTCACGGTCGGCGATCGCTAGATTTGAGAGTCAACTCAATAGTCTGCACGGAGCCCAAGAAGCTGTCCAGAAATCTGAGCGGGACAATGCTGCGCTTCGTCGGGAATTATCAGCGGCTAGATCGGAACGCAAGTCTTTTGAGATCGGGCGTCTCCAGCTGGTCGAAGATCTTCGTGTTGTACAAGCTGAGCGGGACGATGCGCGGTCTCGCCTGCAAGGTGTGGCATCATTTATCCAGTCTACACCGGCCTCAAGTCCAACGCCTCCTCGTCTGGGCATTGCTGACGCCTCATCAGCCAGTGCCAGGTCGGCTCCCAGCAACCGCAAGCGATCGCCTGCCCAATCTCGCACTCCTACGCGACCAACCAAAATCCCTCAGTCTCATTCTGGGTCAGAGAAGTCTGGATCTCATAAGTCTGCGATTGATCCGACCAGATCAAGTACTCGTGATTCGACCGCCACACCTCGACGTCGTCTTCTCGGATGGCGTCAACGTCAAGCGCTTGGGCGTGATCGGGACCAGGGCAGCAGCAGCGATGACGAGTTGGTCCGTGTGGCTCTCGCGCAGAGTCGGGCTTCTTCGAGGCGAACTCATTCGCTGGCAGATCCAGATCCCTCTGGCTCGGGATCCCAATCTCGCCCAGCCGATCTTGTTGATCTTGTTGGATCTGATGGCTCGGACGATCAGCTCGATCACGGCGCGGCCACTCCTGACAATGAATTAAACGGCAGTTCCAGTGGCGACTCCAGTCGTGACTCTAATCATGGCTCTTGCAGCGGCTCCCGTGACAGCTCTCGCAGCGGTTCCAGTGACGGATCGGGATCCGACAGTGGTGCGAATGACAGAAAGGGAGGGGAGAACGCCCAGATCATGTTGATGGCGGCACGGCTGGTAGAGAGATCGACGGAGAAGACCGCGCCGATGTAGTCGCCAGTCGAAAAGCTGGCCACAACACCCCTAAGCGTAATGCCCTTCTGTCCGATGAAGAGTTGAATATTCTTCACAACACTTCTTCTCCTCGCGGTGACTGGATTCCTGGATACCGTTCCCGTCGCGCGTTCTCCGCGGGCGATGTTATTCCGTGGGATCTCGACACCGTATCCCAAACCAGTGTTGAAGAACTTACTGTGGACACTTTGCGAGCGGTGGCGAAGCCCCTTGGGTGGTTATTTCCACGCAGACAAAAAGCTCCGGTTCCATCTCAGTGGCGTCCAGGTTTAATCACCGAGGCCAACGTTCGTGCTTTGCTGGCTTCCCGTCCGTGGATGACGCTGGACACGTCGATCCCTCCGGTTTCGTTTGGGATACATGGCTGGTTTCTCGACCTCGTCCACGACTATCTCAATTTTGAGGCCGCCACACTCCAAGTCTTTTGGGAGGCCACTCATGCGCTTCCAATCACCAAGGCACAGAAAGCCCAGAGCAGATTCCTAGAGGGTTATTGCCTGGATCGTAAGCAGCGGCGATCTCGTGCCGGTGATGCTTGGAAGGCGATCATACGGACAATCTTGCAGGGGATGCGCGATGGTCACTGTGATATGGATGTCCTACTGGACCCCTTCTTCTTGCTTTTCCCGTGTCGTGGCGAGCAACGTGAATGGTACCCTGGCTATTACGGCGGTACTCCACAAAACTTGGTCGAAGCTCTCCAGCTCTGCGACGACGCAGAGCCCTGGCGGAACCAGTTTCGATCTCAACCCGGGGATCATCCAGCGCACTTAGTTGATCGCTTCAAGAACAAGTTCGTGCTTCTGACAAGCACCACTGTCGATGCAGGAGACGAGAAGTAGCGCACCATTAGCAGTAGCTAGTGCCACTAGTCATCCAGCGTTTTCTTTCTGAAGTGCCTCTGAATATCACCATTCTTATCGACCTTTGTTCATGTCGAGATCGAGTTGACTTTCGGTTGCAACCAGTGTTTCTTTGCTCCATTCGCACATGCAGATAACGGTCATAGTGGCACGGGCCACCAGATCGTTTACTCATTTCACATACACCTCCAGCAGCCTCCCTGCTGGTTCTTCTTCCACCCACTTCCTCGCCGCGACCAGACCGCGGCGAGTGTTCCACCACTCTTCATGGGACTGCATCACATTAAAGCGATTGCGGTCCACCCTTTCACGATCGAGATCTTGCAGTAACGCGCCACAATTTCGATCGGCTTCGTCTACCCACGTTGGCTCTTCATATCCTTTCCAATAGACTTGGAACTCGCGATGGACACGACCATATCGGGTCCGGCGCCCTGTTCTACGTCGGCAATCCTTTCCACCTCGTATTCATCTTCGTCCAAGTCAGTCTCCCAACTATCTTCGGGCAGGAGACCCTCATCGAAATCGAAACGCTCTTCTCCTTGCTGGTCAGCACTACAGTTGGCCGATCTGGGAAAGATCTCAGCAGCTTGAGCTTGGATACATGTACGACCGGGAAGAGTCGATACTCAGTGCCAGCTATTTCTAAACGGGCAGCCCCAGCGGTCCACCATTTCTGTGACTCGAAACGGTCCGTGCCACATGTGGGCCAGCTTTCGCGCATAACCTTCCTTGACCCGATCCAGATATAGCCACACTTGCGAGCCGGCTTTGATCTCGTTTTCACGGACGTTTTCGTTGTGATGGCTTGCTCGACTTCGGATAGCTTCCTCCAGTGCCTCATTGACCTGAGCGCGGGCACGCTGGTACTGCTGTTGCACGTGGTATCTCCACCGCCTTGGGTCTTGATCTCGGCGTCGCGTGCTGCCAAGCGGCAGCGATGCTTCCAACGTAGACCTCGGGTCCCAACCATGGACCAGGTAGAACGGGGTGTCGTTGCGCACGCGGTCATGCGCTGTGTTGAGTGCGAACGTGAGACGTTCTGCATACTCATCCCAATCCTTCTGATTTACATCTGCGACATACATCTTCAAAGCACGTGTCAACGTCTGTACCATTCGTTCCGCTTTCCATTGGTGTGGCTTCGTGGGTGTCTCTGTCCGAGTATCCGGTTGAATGCACGGAAGAAATCAGACATAAAGCCTGGTTCACGATCATGGCGTATGGTCTCACTCGCGCCAAAGCGTCGGAAGACGCACTCCTCATAATTCTCCGCGATCGTCTGCGCTGATCTCGAGGAACTCGCCTTCGCGACAACGTACCCGGTGAACAAGTCGACCCAGATCAGCAACTCGGTGTTGCCTTTATACGACCTCGGCAAGGACGGGATGTGGTCCATTGCGATAACCTGAAAAGGGTACGTAGCGTGAATGTTGCCAGGCGATTCTCCTCGAATCACGGGACGTCCTTTCCCGGTCTCACAATCCACACATTCTCCTACGTAGCGTTGCACACTACGGTACAAGCCTCTCCAGTGAAAGTGCGATCGGATCCTTTGGTAAGTTCGCCCGATCCCTTGGTATGCCCTCCTTCCAGACTCACATGATAATGATGCAGGAAGTCCTGTTGTAAGGTTTCCGGGACCACAAGCCTCGCAATCTGATCTCGATCTTCATCCATTCGCTTCGTCAAAGGCAGTAAAACAACAGCTCGTTCTCGTCAAGCTCGTAGTCTTCAGCGATTTTGCCGCATGATCTCGCTTCCTCGGCTGTCAGTCTGCCCACTTCGCCACGCAGGTATGTTTTAAGATCAGCTATCCACTTTTCTTCGTCTTGAGCTTGCAAAATTCGCTGACCCCTTATTCGTTGCACTAGTTCTTCCTGCAGCGCTTCGGTTGTGAGCGTCGCCTACCTTGCGATCTCGTCACTGCGGCTACTCGGACCACCTTTCATCCTTTGGTATCAGGAGCTCGTCCAACCGGTTGAGCGTCACCAGATCTTGACGTCTTCCTGAGGTAATTACTGCGCCCTCCTGACGTTGTAACGCTGCACTAGCTAAACGATCTGCACTCTGATTCCAATCTCTCTTCATGTGCAGGAATTCGTGCTTGGGCCAAGATCGTAGACGTTCCATCGCCTTCTGGCGGAGCAGTACCAGGCCGGGTGCTTTGCAATCGATCTCGCCTTTCATCTGCCGGATTACCAAGTTGGAATCACCGCAGATGACAAGGCGCCCCCTGTCGTGTAGACAGGAGATCGAAACACAGCAGCAAGCCTCGGTACTCGGCTTCATTCACCGTTAGATCATCCATGTATTTGGACGCGGCAGTGATCACCGTCCATTCGGGTAGCTTCCACACGATCGCGCTAAGGCTCCGCCAGATCTTTTGACGCGTGCGGACCCGTCGAAGCTTACTACTAGCAGTTCTTCGCTCACGTCAACCGTCGGTGGCGTCGCTGATATTATCTCTGTTTGCTTCCTCGGGGCGATCGTTGTCAGGATTGAGTCGATCTCTTCACGTGGAGTGATACTAGCGGCGAGGGTTCCCAAGATCTCATCTTCGCCCTTCGTGCATTTCACGATCTCCAATGTCCATGGGGAAAGGAGTGCAGCCCAACGTCCAAGCCGACCTTGGAACCCCGAAGACTGCACCAACCACGCAAGCGTCGAGTGTCGGGTCAAGACTTTGACCGATCTCGTCACTAGAAGTGTGAAACAGACGTCTAAGATCCGCAGCAAGGCCAGCACTTATCCCTATCCCGTAGTTGAGCTCATTTGGCTTCAACGTCGACTGGTGAAGGTCACTGGCCTATACACGCCATCATGTTCCTGCATCAATGCAGCCGAGATCGCCCACTTGCTCGCATATACTACCACGACAGGAACCCGATCTGGGTCAAAGTGTTGCAAGATCGGAGCAGTCACGATTTTATCCTTCAACATGGTGAAGGCTACTTGAGCACGTGTCCACTTGTCTCCTCGGTGGCTGGCGACTCGTCGCCCCCGTCTTATTGTCAATGATGTCGACGCGTTGCCAACAATCCATCTCATGGAAGTCCGCTTCCCGCAGCTCATACAAGATGGCGGCATAGATCGCGAAATCTTCAATGAAACGACTGTAGTAGTTCAGACTACCAAGGAACGACTGCATCGATCTCAAGTTTCGAGGAAAGGCAAGTTGACCAAGGAGTCAAGATCTTTCGGATGCGCCTCTAGGCCATCTGAAGATACCCGTGCCCCAAGTAATCAACCTGTATTAACCCCAGAAACTCTTGGCAACACTGATAGAGAGATTCCAACTGTCGCAAGTATCGAGCAATTTCTCGACCTTCGCACACAGGACATCCCATGATCCTGCGGTCACCAAATGTCGTCAATGTAAGATCGTCGGCCCAACACAGACGGTTTCGGCTTTGGCTCAGGCTCTCCAACTTCGAACAGATCGACCATTTTGGATAGATCCGTGCCGGCCTTGATCCTGAGGTAACCATATAACGCGTTATCCAGAAGCCGTTGGTAGATCTGCGGCGCGTTCTTCAAACCGAACGGCATGCGAAGCCACTCGAAGAGTCCGAAGGGAGTAATAAATGCCGAGATCCAGCGCGCACGATCGGTCATCGAGACGACCCAGAATCCGCTTGCCATATCCAGCGAACAGAACCAAAGTACCTTATCCAGATCCTCAAGCAGATCATTGATCAACGGCATGGGATACACCATCAAGCGTGTGAGGTTGTTCACCAGGCGGTAGTCTATACACAGCCGGATGTCCACGCCATTTTTCTTGATGATCACCACGATTGGTGATGCCCATGGAGATCTCGACGGCTGGATGATCTTCGCAGAGAGAAGTCCTTTGATGAGATCGGACAGTTTCTCTCGGAACTGTGGAGCAACCTTACGCACACGTTGGGCAACCGGTTTCGCGTCTCCGACATCGATGTCGCAGACGGCGCCCTTAGCTGCCGGGGGTAGCGCATTCCCTTTGCCGATCAAGAGATGTCGGTACTTCCATATGAGAGTCCGTAACTGGTCGATCTCTTCAGGCGAATTAACTGCGGGATCACCGACTTGAATATCTTCAATGGTGACTTCTTCGGTGGTGGTCGTTACTTCAGGCAGTACAGCCATTTGTTTCTCGACATCTTCCGCGAAGAGTTCACCGCCCTCGTGGATACAGACCTGTTCCGCCTCGGACTCCGAGTTTACGTACGGACGTAGGCCACGCTTGGGTTCCTGACGTTGATCCACTTGCGATTCTGATCTGGGATTAGCTGCCATGGAATCTGCTATCTCCACTTCGTTTGAACCCTGGACTTCCTTAATGCCACCGTTATTGATCTTATCGTCTTCTGGTATCTGGATGGTGGCGATCTTCGAAGCATGTCGTTTCAGGATCTCTGTCGGTGTCTCGTATTCTGGCCGATCCACGACAGGTCCTACCTGGTCCTCGGTTAACCTTGGTTCCTCGGTTGACTGTTCGGTCGTCGCTTGGAAGGCCAAGTTCTGCCATTCAGCATATCGGCGAGATCCGACGGAGACATATCCAGGCAATCGAGGTACGCGATCTCCCGACAACCACATTCCTAGTCGGGTATCCCGATGCAAGATTAACTTGTGATCACTGATGTTCGTCAACTGTAGGTACCGTGATCTCCGGGACCTTTAACTACCGTAGGCACCCAGTGTTCGCCTCGCGTAATCCACAGCGTTTGATGATCTGCAAGTCTCGTATGCAACGGGACTTCGATCGATCCTGCAATCGGCACTTCGAGATGCTGATCGAGTCACCAGTCGGGCGTTACCGCTAAACAACTGGCGGCGTCCCGGACAGCTGGATGCGTACTTCATCTGGCAAGCAGATTGATCCATCAGCCATATCGAGGCGGACACCAGCAGGGACCATGAAGTCCATGCCGATGATCGCGTCCTGGCCAACTTGTGGCCGATCCACACGTCAAAGAAATATACCAGCGATCCAGCCAACGTGATCTTAATCCTGGCTCTTCCCACTGCAACGTACGTATTCTCTCAATTCCAACGCATTCTTGCTTCTGACTCTCGTCAATGTAGCACCCAACCTTACGAGCAAAGGCGGTATCCAGAATGGATACCTCGGCACCGGAGTCAAGAAGTAAGTTTGCCTTCTCATTGTTGATCTTTCCCACCATCTTGGCTTGTCTGAACCACTTACCGGGTGCGTGATATTTCCAATATCCACGCGATTCTCAGGTAACAGGTCCAGGCCATGGCGACTTCCGATCTCGAGAATTCGTCGACTCGGCGAAGGCTTGACACAGCAGCGGTAAGTTTCCCATGAATGTCACATGTATTGTCGATCGGGTTCATCAGCTCACTAATTCTCGATCCCGACTGTTTCTCGACATATGCAAAGATGCAGAGCTCAGAACGCTCGGCTCGTACCGGATTCAAACCCGGCGAGCGTCCTAGTTTAACATCTTCTCCGCACTAGCAGGTAACATGCCTGCGTGCTTGGTGGGATTGTACCACTGGCGGATCATGTTGTAGAACTCCTCCATCGGACACTTCCCAACGTCATGGAGTTCGCCACACCCGCGACAAACGAAAGGCAGCGATCTGACGGGTGTCCCTTCTTGCCACATTTCTGACAGGTCAAGCGTTTCCAGCAGCCCAGATCGTTGTGCTTCAAGGAACCGCAGTGAGAGCACGAGTGGTCGGCATTCCCGAGTCTGTCGAACCAGCTTGAGGACTTGACCCGTGGATCTCCTGCTTGGCGACCTTGTCAGACAGCCATGAACATCTTACGCAGATCGCCCTCGCCTTCAGATCCGCTCGACTCGATCTCGGATTCACTGCTCTCGCTAGTGGTGCGGATCGTGCGGATAGCTTTCGCAGTCGAGGAGGGAGTTGGCGCCGAGGATGCCTTCTGACGGTACTTGCTGGATCCAGCTGCTGCCTTGCCTTGACGTGTCTTCGCGCGCTGGCGCGCACGGAGTGCTTCTTCAAGAGCGTCGGCGTCGGCAAGTCGCAGCAAAGCTAGCTGGTCGGCCAGATCACGATCATCAAGGGTCTCAATGAAGTGTTCCACGTGTTCACGACGGGCTTCCATCGATCCATCCTTCACGCGAAGCTTCGCACGCATTCCAGATACGTTCAAGCGGTACAGATACTCCAGTGGAGATTCTTCCGACTTCTTCCGCGCGTGGTAGTACTGTCTCGCGACAGATACTCCAAGACCGCAGTACTGCGTCTGGAATTCACGAAGGAGTTCCTTCCAGTTGCCGCGAGTCGTGCCCCAGTTGACGATACCAGTAGCGGGCTGATCCAGTGAGCAGATCTCCGAAGACCAAGCACTTCTCTTCATCTGGAGCTTGGTCACGGACGAAGGAAGACTTCGCCTTGTTTAACCACGATCTGGCACGATCTTCGTCGTGATCTTTCCCCGAGAATTCTTTCAACTCCGAGATCGCGGACACACGAATGCGTGGCGCGATCGGTGTTCCGTTGCTGTAGTGGCAGTTGACACTGCCGCAGCGCGACTGGGCGCAGCAACGTCCATCGCATCAGGGTCAAACTCGTGGATCGACTCCATGTCGACATCTGGAACGTCTTGCGTCACTGAGATCGGATTTTCGAGTTGACTCTGTGGCACCAGCTTCAGGTTCTGATCCTTCAGGAAGTTATCCATAGCCACGTGGAAAACGATTGCAGCTTCTCGGGCGTGAAGGCCATCTGACCGGCGGCTGCAGGTTCGGAAAAGATGTACAGGATCCGGCTGTGAAGTTGGCACAGCACGGCGTGCTGGAGTCGGTTCTACACCTGGTGCAGCAGCATGCGTCGGAGCTGGGATACAGCGGGCGTCCAGTTCGCGGATGTAACATCGCGGCACCTGACGGACCAAGCGTCATTCGCTTAGGCTCGCTTGAGGCGTCCGATCCGACCTCCGAGGTCGCGGACGCATAGCTGGATGATCCCGTATGGTACTCCGCAGCGTGGGTTGGTGGCGATCTCTCGGTTTTAACCGCACGACCACCGACCACAGCCGACAGCTTCTCGAAGAAGGTCGTCAGCGCATACAGGATAGCATCTTGTTCAAGATCGAAGAGGTCCTCGGCGTCGAACGCCTGAGCCACGATCCCGGCTTCTTCCAGCAAGCGCAGTAAGGCCTTCACCGCTTCCAACTTGTTTGTCACCACCGGTGGAGCTGTCACCGGTCCCTTCCAGTCTCCGAGCAGATGCAACTGCATGATCTTCATCACGGGGTTCCTGGACATGAACGCGAGGAGCTCCTTCCGGTGGTATGCGGCTTCCAGCTGCTCTTCAGTCCAAGTCGAAGACCCACCACGATCTTCTCCGTCAGAGTCTGGAGCCTTCAGCTTCTTCCGCGCAGTCTTCGTCGGCGTCTTAGAGCTCGAACGCGAGGCTGGCGGGGTAGTGGTGGTGGTGGATGAAGGTTCTTCGGTTTTCACCGTCGGACCTTCGTCCGGCGGATCACGATTCGCATCGCGATCCGCGGGTGCCCCCGAGGGCATAGGGAGGAGGTGAGGGTTTTTCTTCCAGATCCGGGTCCGGATCTTCCTCTGTTCTGTCAGCAGAGCTCCTCCCAGGGCTCGGCTGATCTGGGGATCTTGCTGGATTCAGCGGCGTCGTTGTCGATCCCGGCTCCGTCGACGCCTGTGTCCCTGGTTCAGTCTTGACTTGCACATCTTCTTCTTGGGACTCACGGTGAAATCCCGAGTCACCAGAAGATCCGGGCACGCGCACCATTGTGGTGTAGCGGAAGTCGTGAAAACGCGTTCGCGACCCACTCACACACGGCGCCCGAACTGCCAACTAACGGAGGGGTACTCCGATCAGCCGTGAGTGCTGAAACGCTCCTCACCTTGTGTACCCGTTGGCGGGGCTGGATCTGCTCTTCTGGTGTCTCAAAGAGACGTGCGTGTTGTCGGACGAACCGTCCTGGCGAGACGCGGGACTGGGTGCTGCTGCGCGGTAACTTCTTCAGGCAGCAGCGGGTTGGGGTGTCAGGCTCGATCGATAATTCGAGATCGGGCGCTGACGGGCCAGACTTGTTCTCTGGGCCCTGGGGTGCCTTGCGGGGTGTGTGTTTCCCTGTCCTTGTCCTTTCCTTTACGTGCTTGCCGCTTCCGATAGCGGGGTCTTTGTCTTGAGGGCTGAGGTAGTCTGGCCAAGCGATCCAGATCTACCGACGTCTGCTTACTTCTGCGCGAGCACTGGGTGGGCCAATATACTTCCCGCCCCAGGCTGTTGATCTCGAAGGCCACTTGTGCAGAAGGAGGCAAATTCAACTCTGTTTGTTCCTTAGCATTCCTATCATCCACTATTCTCTGCTTCTCCCCTACATTCTCCTTATATGTACCTTGATATCTGGCCAAACTGGCTTTTGTCGTTAAAAGACTGCCGCAAAGATCGCGTTGTTAGTGGATACCACCCAGCGTACCATCCCTGATTACGCCCTTTGGTGGGTACACTCAGATCTGATCCTGTATCGTAATGATTGCTCCACCGATCTCCGAGATCAGCCATCGAGATCGGGTATCGGAATGATTGCGACATTGGTGAGACATGCTACTTTTGAGATGGGATAGGGCGGATTAGGTAATCATAACGAATGATTGCGTCATCCATATAGCCAGTTGACACACCCACTATGTCCATCACTCTTGATCGGGTCTACCAATCATATCTCGTCCATGTCACCATCAATCAATCCAAGAAATCCAGATGCGCTCCACCACAATAGCGTACGCCGTACGGTGTCGCCTTTTGAATCGTAGACCGGTTAATCAGTACACGCCGTGCTGACCACTTCCGTCCACCATGGTGTCGATACACCCATGTACGCTGCGCCCAT